>JARQOC010000006.1:218403435-218823435 GCA_033576535.1 Allobates femoralis | reverse complement strand
CAAATGTTCTTCTAAAACAAGAACAGACAAGATTGCTTCTGCCATGACAAGACATCAATTGGCTAAAGTCAAACGTTTACAAATTATGTCACCTACCTCAAAACAACGCCGTTTGGCCCATTTGGCTGCCTTACAGCGTCAACTACACCAAAAAAAAAACCTCCGTAAGAAGTCTCCAGTCACTACTTCTTTTGTTGGATGTCTTGACAGTTCTACACAGCAACGTCTTATTTATGTAGGCATCTACAAAAAAGGTCATCTGTTGCTCACTTCACCTACGTCATCAATCCCTATTGGCTTTACTGATGACGATACCGGTATTTTACTACATACCTGTGGGCCCATGAATATGTTATGTGAACATTGTGAAGCACAACATTTTGAGGCTGAAAGGCCATCTGATGGACAGTTCTCTCTTTGTTGTCACAAGGGCAAAGTTAAGGTACCATTACCTCAGTACCCTGAGCTCTTCACTACTTTACTGAAAGGAGACAGCCCATATAGTAAAAATCTCATGGACAATATCAGGAGCATTAATAGTTCCTTTGCATTTGCTTCGATGGGTGCAAGTGTTTCTCAACCACCTGGACACGGTCCTTATTGTTTCCGGATTCACGGCCAAATTTACCATAGAACTGGAACTCTCCACCCCGCTGAAGGTCAAGTTCCAGCATATGCACAGCTGTATATTTTGGATAGTGCTACTGCTACTGAACAACGCCTACAGTCTCCAGAAAATCTCAAGTGTAATCCAGCCTTGATGAGAATTCTTGCTGAGCAATTGGAAGGTATTAATCCCTTTGTTTCAGCTTACAAAATGTTACGGCAAGTGGAGGAAGAGGAAGAACAGAAAGCATTGGAACATGGCACAAAAATGCCTAATATCATCATGGCAATTAAACAAGACAGAGAGCAAGACCCAAGACGGTATAACAATCCTACTGTCCATGAAGTCGCAGTCATCTTTGAAAATGCTGATGGAGAGCCACCATTTAATAGAGACATTTTAATACATCTAAAACCAGACATAAATAATCCGTTGGCCCCCAAAACACAGCAAATAAGTATTTTACACAGTAATTTGGATGCATTACTGTATCCATTGTTTTTCCCTCATGGAGAGCAAGGGTGGCATGAATCACTCATGCAGCAAGGCCAAAATGTTCGCAGGGTGACACAGCTGCAGTATTACTGTTATTTGCTGTCAGTACGGACAGAATTCAATCCTGTCCTTAATGGAGGTAAACTGACACAGCAGTACTTGGTGGATGCCTATGTTAAGATCGAGGCCAATCGTTTAAATTTTATACGACAACACCAGAAGGATTTGAAGGTGGAAGATTATTGTCTCCTTCAAGAACATTTGCTGAGAAAATCCGTAGAAAAAGGAATCCCCATTGGCAAGACAGTAATTTTACCATCTTCCTTTGAGGGAAGTCCCCGAAACATGCAGCAGAGGTATCAAGATGCCATGGCGATTGTAACTAAATTTGGAAGACCAGATCTTTTTATAACGATGACCTGTAATCCGAAATGGAGTGAAATTGCAAACAATTTACACCCATGGCAGCGTGCTGAACATCGCCCGGATTTAGTGGCCCGTGTATTCAGGATTAAACTTGAAGCCCTTTTGAAAGATATTAATTGTGGATTATTTGGTAAGGTTTGTGCTATGGTTCATGTGATAGAATTTCAAAAGCGAGGCCTACCACATGCTCACATTCTAATTATTCTGGATCCCAACTCAAAACTAAGAACTGAGGTGGAAGTGGACAATACTGTTTGGGCTGAAATTCCTGATCCATCACATTACCCTGTGCTCCATCAAATTGTCATGCAACACATGATCCATGGCCCCTGTGGACAACACAATCCTAATTCTCCATGTATGGAGAATGGAAAGTGTAAAAAAGCTTTTCCCAAAAAGTTTCAAACAAAAACTGTTATACCTGAGGATGCATATCCAAGTTATCAAAGAAACGAAGGACCTTCTTTTTCACACCATTCCAAGATGATTGATAATTCTTGGGTGGTTCCATATAACCCTTTCCTTCTATTAAAATATAAGTGCCATATCAATGTGGAGGTATGTGCTTCCATTCAGAGCGTAAAATACCTCTTCAAATATGTGTATAAAGGTCATGACAAAGCCAATGTGGAAATTTGTGAAACCAACATCAGACACGATGAAACTCATAAATTCATGGATTCCAGATATGTCAGTGCACCAGAGGCAGCTTGGCGAATCTTTGCTTTCCAAATGCATAGACAATCTCACAGCATTATTCGTCTTGCAGTACATCTGCCTCATTCACAATCACTTTTTTTTCACGAGGGTGATTCTGCGGACAACATCAGTTATTCAATGGACAGACAATCAACACTCATGGCCTACTTTACCCTCAATGAGAATGATCCCAATGCTCGGGAGTACTTATATCGTCAAATTCCGGAGCATTATGTTTGGAAAGAAGGTGCATGGGAAGTTAGAAGGAGAGGAGGTGCTTCAGTCATTGGTAGACTCTACACTGTTAGTATTCAAGAACAAGAACGGTATTTTTTAAGGCTGTTGTTACTCCATGTTAAAGGAGCTACAAGTTTTGACAACCTTAAGACTGTTAAGGAAGTCACATACTCCACTTTTAAAGAGGCGGCATTAGCCCATGGATTGCTCTTTGATGACACTGTTTGGAGAAAAACTCTATTGGATGCCTGTGTTCTCAATATGCCTGCACAGCTCCGTGACATGTTTGCATATATATGTGTGTTTGGTCCTCCTAATCATCCCCTGGAGTTGTGGCAAGAATTTAAACAACACTTCGTTCAAGATTACTGTCATGCCTACCACCCCGACACTGATGATTGTGAGCATTGTGAAGGATACGCCATGACTGATGTTGAACATGTTTTAAAATTTCATGCTAAACATTTTAATGAATTTAATCTGCCACACCCAAAAAGAAAACCACACATTCGTCCTCAATACAACAAAGAAGAAGAGTTAGTAAGAGCACATGAAATGAAAGTCACCTTAAATGATCAACAACGTTTGGCCTATACTGCAATCCATAAAGCTTTAGAGGATACAAGTGATAAGGCAAAGTGCTTTTTCCTTGATGGTCCCGGTGGAAGTGGGAAAACCTATCTCTATCATCTATTGATTCATGAACTGAGAGGAGAAGGAGAAGTTGTCTCACCTGCAGCCAGTACAGGGATTGCTGCTAATCTATTGCAAGGAGGAAGAACTATCCATTCACTGTATGGCATACCAATACCAATTAATGAGACATCCGTTTCAAGAATCAAAAATGATACTGATGCGGCCCAACATTTGAAGACTACCAAACACTTCATCATCGATGAGTCTACTATGTTGTCAAAATACGCTTTGCATGTAATTGATCAATTATTACGGGATGTCATGACAACTGATGTCTCCAAGAAAAATAAATTACCCTTTGGAGGGAAAGTCATTGTTCTGGGAGGAGACTTTCGGCAGTGTCTTCCTATCATCTCTCATGGAACAAGGACAGACATCGTAGAGAGCTGCATTAAATATTCACGACAATGGCAGCTTTTTAATCAATTGCCGCTCATTAACAACATGCGCTCCATTGATTCTGAATATAGCAATTGGTTAATTCAATTGGGAAATGGAGAATTGTCCAATGATTACAACCTTGGTGATGATGTCATTGAGATCCCGCAAGACATGATCTGCACTGGCTCTTTAATCTTGGATATATTTGGTGAAAACATTGTCATTGATGTGAATAATGACGAAAGTATTCAGAATGCTGCATCACATGCCATTCTTTGTCCCAAAAATGACGCTGTGGATTTGATCAATTCAAAAGTTATGGATTGTATTCCTGGAGAATACATTGAATATATGAGCCATGATTCCATTGATCCAGATGAGACGGAAAATCCCGAACAATATCCCGTGGAATTTCTAAATTCTCTAACACCAACAGGAATGCCTTCTCATCTCCTGAAATTAAAAGTTGGTACAATTATAATGCTTTTGCGTAATTTTAACAGCAGAAAAGGACTTTGCAACGGGACTCGGATGATTATTATTGCTTTGTTTGACAACTTGATACAAGCAAAAGTAATTTCTGGCTCGGATGAAGGAAATGTAGTCTTCATTCCAAGAATTGATCTCTGTCCATCAGAGACTGGATTGCCTTTCAAACTAAGACGTCGGCAATTTCCCGTGAAGCCTGCCTTTGCCATGACCATAAATAAATCCCAAGGACAAACTTTGGAGAAAGTGGGGATTTATTTGCCAGAACCTGTTTTTGGTCATGGACAATTATATGTGGCTTTCTCACGTGTGAAGAGACGATGCAATGTGAAGGTGAAAGTGGTGGATTCATGCATTCAAGGCAAATTGGTGCCTAACTGTGAGAAAGTCTTTTGGGATGAACTTTTGCATATTTTATATTTTTACCTTTTCTATTTAAAAAAAAAAAAAAAAAAAACAATTAGTTTAGTCTTTTCAATTTCAGTTTTTTATGTGCATAGTTTATACAATGTTTGTGGAAAAACACATTTCAGATTTCATTGGAGATGTGTATCATTCTGATTTTCTCACAGGGTGATAGAAACCACTATTTAAAGCTCCAGTGCTTTACGTGCTGAGAGATTTGATTCTTATTCTTTAAAGGGAGAGGTTTTTGTGAACAGCTAAGAGACGGGTGGGACGGCTGTTCACACACATCTCATTAGCAAGGTGTGTTCCACATGTTTAGATAGATAGGGACAAACATAAATTATTAATTAGATTCTACCACGAAATTTTTCTTAGATTTTTTCACTTTGTTGGGGAATATACTAAATGATAATAATTGTTCATCAAGGACTCACCAAGAACATACTTGCTGTAATTTTCATAATTGCATATATGTAATTTGTACTTAACTTGCGGTTTGTGCAGACAACATAGTTGCGGCAGTGTCATCCACATCAATTGCATTCACCTGTGGTTAGTTAGTGGATGCATCTTATGCACCTGCTGAAGCTATGTTAACTCCATTTACCGTAGGTTAACTACAAGTTTTTTTGTTATTGCACGGATATTGCTGCAAGTCTGTAGTTGGTAACTCCTTCTGTATCAATTTACAAAATTTTATTATTTACATCACAATCCTCAAAAAATCTAAGAAAAATCCAGCTATTAAAAATATCTAAATTATATCAATTCGGATTTAGTTAGAGTAGGTCCCACCAGGCGTAAGGGCATCTTGACGCGATTGGTGGGCTGACACAAAGTGGCTGATACATATATTAGTACTGTTAATTCATCAATTCAAAAAATTGACATATTAAGAAGTATTGCTACTTTGTATTCTAAGACCCTTACAACATAATAGTTCAATTTTCCTTAAATGATATCAACCATACTAATATATGTAGTTGGTGTAAAGATGTCATTGGAATAATTGGATTATTATTTGAAAATCTAAAAAAAAAATTAAAAATATTCTAGACACCCGATGCATTTGCATCGGGCTTACAGCTAGTGATACAATAATCAGACTATGACAGTCTTCCTATTCTCTCTCCCACTGTGAGAAGTAACCTGGCAATCCACCCTCTTCTGCTGCCGCTGATCTGCTATTTTTCTCCACAACTCGGGAGCCGCAATGGACAAATTTGTAATAACAACCCGAACAAGGAAACCCACTGCCCTAAGAGAGCCCCCACAGCGCAGTAAATAATCACCACCCACAATGCGCAAAGGCAAGTACGCCCCAAAACCACGTAAACAATCTGCTAAGAGCCCACATCGCCAACCCACCTCTCCACCAGCCGGTCCCTCGAATGAAGCACAGATGGAGGTCGGTCTGTCCGCACCGCAGCTTCCCCCACTACCAAACTACTTGGAACCCTCCGAGCAAGACCCTTCACAAATATCTTTGTTAGCCCAAGAGGTCTCCAAGCTCTTGAAGCCACAACTCGACCAGCGGTTTGATGCCCTCCATGCCGCCCTCGCAGCAGCCATGACCCTAATTACGGCCAACTCTCTAAAGATCACAGAACTGGAAAGCAGAATCCAGTCCAATGAAAAAGAGATCACGGAATTGAGGGCCTCCCTCCAACAGAGCCAGACCGCAGAGCGAAAAATGGGCGACAGGTTGGAGGACATTGAGAACAGAGACCGCCGCAACAACCTGCGTTTTGAGGGCATCCCGGAGTCAGTGGGAGGTGAACACCTCATGGAATATCTTACTAGAGACCTCCCATCTGCCCTCCGGATGGACCTCCGCAAAGACCCAATGATTATAGAGCGAGCACACAGACTAGGCCCCCAGGGCCCAACCAAGGCAGCAGAAAAGGTAGACCTCGCCCAGTTGTAGCAAAGTACCTCAACTGGGCGGTGAAAGAAAAGGTCTTGAAAGCATACCGACGGCAACGAGAACTGAATGTCCACGACTCCAAGGTTCTCATCTTTCAAGACTTCTCCCCAGCTGTAGCTCAAAAACGTAAGGCATTTGGACCCACCTGTCGCCTATTAATTGAAAAAAACATCAGATTTCAACTACTCTACCCAGCCAAGCTCAAAGTCCAAGAGGGCGACCGTGCAATAATTTACGAAGACCCTGAGGTGGCGGAGAGAAGATTTCGGAATGCCACGAACGTCACAGTGGAACGATCTAAAGACCTGCCACCCACACCATCTCCTACTACAGGAAGACTGTCATCTCCAAAATACAATGTTTCTTCCAGTGACAGCACGGCGTGTTCTTGGCGAGCTGCTATCACTGATTTGCAACGTTGACTTTATTGTTGTTTTTGTATTCCCTCCCTGCTTTTACCCTGCTATGCTCTCCCCCTTTTTAACCCAGGTACCAATCCATGCGGGACTCACCACTGACGACACCGTTACCACCTGTTCACTCCTGTGGCTCGCTGGGACCGAAAGGAATGAACACACCCAACTGCCATATGCTGCACAGACCCTGCCTTGGGACCCAGGATGAGTACTCTTAAAACACCAGACCCTGACACCACCTACACCTCACCACACTTGCGGTTTCTGTCATGGAACGTGGCAGGCCTTAACACCCCCCTCAAACGCAAAAAGGTCTTGAACCATCTAAAACAATTCTCACCAGATGTGGTCTTCCTTCAGGAGACACACTGGAGGGCTGACAAACCTGGTAAATTGCTAGCTCCCTGGATAGGAGATTGCTACACTGCCTCGCATACCTCATCATCACGCGGAGTAGCCATTCTCATCAAAAAGGGCCTGCCATGCACCATTCAGGACTCCATTAGTGATAGCCATGGCAGATACCTAATTCTGAGGGTGGAAATAGTGGGGAGAATATATTTCTTGGTCAACCTCTATGCTCCTAACCACGACCAACACATCTTCTACACATCGATTCTCCAGGTTCTCCTGGGACTTGAGCCTGGCCGCCTGATAATAGGAGGAGACTTCAACCTAGAACAATGTCCCACCCTAGACCGCTCCTCACCCTCTCCACAGACCTCAGCAGCCACCACATCCCTTTTACACTTCATGGAACAGCTTTCACTCTGTGACCCATGGAGAGTGACAGACTCCACAGCCAGAGATTACACGTGCCACTCCCTCACACATCAATCCTTCTCCCGGATAGATTTCTTCCTCATCTCTTCACAACTATTCCCCCAACACCACGACTCTCGTATTCACCCAATACTGATCTCAGACCACGCTCCCATCTCACTGTTTCTAACTCTAGTGGAGCCGAGCCCTCAGACAAGACATTGGAGGTTTCCCTCCTACCTAGCAGAGTCGGATGACTTCAAAATCTTCCTTAACTCACACTGGAATGATTTCTTAGATGACAACATCATTCACACTGACAACACCCCTCTGCTCTGGGCCACTTCTAAGGCCGTTATGAGAGGCCATATCATCAGTTATCTGTCAAGCAGGAGAAAAACGCACCGAAAGAAATTTGACGCCTTACACACTTCCCTACTCCAGGCTCAGTCGGCGCTTGCCCTAACCCCATCCCCTGACACACAACAAGCCTATGCCATGGCCAAACACCTACTCGACTCCCTCATACATTCCCAATCACACTGGCAAGTTCAACTGACTCGAAACAAGTTTTACCGCTGGGGAAACAAGACGGGTAAATTATTAGCGACCCTAACAAAAGGCAAACGACCCTACAAACCAATTATTAAACTACGGAACCCCACAACAGGTTTACAAATGACCGACCAGGAAGAGATAACGCAAATTTTTAGCAACTACTACGAAGACCTCTACAGCGCCACCCCTGCTAACCTCCCATCAATTCATTCCTTCCTGAACTCAATCAATCTCCCATCCCTGACCACCGAAGAACAAGTGACGCTGGACTCAGAGATAACAGAGGACGAAGTGAGACGAGCTATAGCAGACGCATCCAGCGGTAAGACCCCGGGCCCTGACGGTTTCTCTGCCGAATACTACAAGATACTATCCCCTGACTTAGTGCCCACCCTGACTAACCTCTTCAACACAACTTTCCTCCAGAGGGTCCCCATCGATAGATTTACTGAATCACGCACCATAGTTATCCCTAAACCCAATAGAGACCCACTGCTACCACAATCATACCGCCCAATCTCACTCCTCAACCATGACTACAAACTCCTGGCAAAAATCTTAGCAAGACGCTTACAACTGATATTACCCGGTCTCCTATGTGAGGCGCAAACGAGCTTTACTCAGGGGCGGAGCAGTGTGGCAAACATACGCCTGGCGGTCGCTGCTACGGTCTTGGCCCAACACTCACCGAGCACGCCCGCAATGCTGATGAGTCTAGACGCCGAAAAGGCCTTTGACAAAGTGGCATGGCCTTTTTTGTATGAAGCACTGGGCAGGGGGAATTTTGGCCCAAGGTTCCTGGAATATATCCAATACCTCCACACGAACACAAATACCCAGGTCTCTATCAACGGATGCAGCGCACCAACTATAGACCTCTTCCGAGGAGTCAAATAGGGATGCCCTCTGTCACCCCTCCTATTTAACCTCTCTATTGACCCCCTACTACGCCATCTGTTACAGACCCCTACTTTTAGGGGACTCACAGTGGGCTCTAGGGAGCTCAAGGTCGCCGCATTCGCAGATGATGTCCTGCTGGTAGTAACTAACCCCAAACAGGTTCTGCACTCTCTTACACACGAACTAGAAGACATGGGAGGCCTATTGGGCTATAACATTAACTGGGACAAAACAGAAGTGATGATGTTAAGTGGCCCCTCCATACCGTCATGGACATCAGGGTTCCACTGTCAGTGGACCACTAGCTCACTAAAATACCTAGGAGTGCGAGTGACGAGACACCCGGCTAATCTACACAAAACCAACATCAACCTATACCTCAACAACCTAAACTCCACTTTAGCCAAATGGAAAGATTTTAACCTATCATACCTGGGCAGAGCCAACTTAATTAAAATGACAGAATTCCCACGCCTCCTCTATCTTTTTCACACTCTCCCAATCTACTTAACCCCCAAAGAGGAGAAAAGGATCAACTGTCTATACTGCTCATTCATCTGGGAAGGAAAGAAGCCCCGCATTGCCTACAAATTACTTAAACAACTGAAGAGAAATGGTGGGATAAACTTCCCCGATATCAGACACTATAATTTAGCGTCCCTATTCCGAGTGGTGGTGGACTGGCTAGGAGGGACCTCCTGCTATGCCCAATATGATTTAGAGTGCCGTCTCACACCAGGACTGGCTCTACCTGCTCTCCTACACCTCCCTTATACCGAACTGCCAACTGAGGTGAAGGTGAACCCCCTCCTTTTGTCTACATGGAAAGCATGGCAGAAAATACGCCAACAGTTCCATCTCTCTCCACAGACATCCCTCCTCCTCCCACTTATTGGTAACCCCCATTTCCAAAACAGACACACCCACCCTGTCTTCCACCAGTGGCACTCTCAGGGCATAACATCCATTAAACATCTGACCCACCCAAGGGAACGCCGCATGTATTCAAGAGAGGAAATGCAATCTAAATACCTGATCGCCATATTCCCCCCATTCCAATACCTACAGGCTAAGAGTTATGTGACAAAGATATTAACCCGTCTGCCTGAGCGAGAGTGGAGTCCACACCTGCTTACATGGTTCACTAGATCTAACACCTCAACGGGCCAAATAGCCTCCAACTACAAATTCATCCATGGCACGCTGGACTATGAGCAATCTCAATTCCCATTAACAAAATGGCAGATTGATGATCCCGCCCTATCCCACAGCACAATCCTAAAAGCTCTAGACCGAGCCCACAAACTCCTCCCCTCAGCCCGTTTCATTGAAATGAGATTGAAAATCTGCCACAGATCCTATTTAACTCCCCAGAAGGGTCATAGAATGGGGCTATACACAACCTCTGAGTGCTTTAAGTGCCGCTCCCCCGAAGCCAATCTATTCCACTGCCTATGGACATGCCCGACCATCCAGCCCTTCTGGACCAAAATACGACAATTTACCACTGCACACCTGACAAACTTTGCCCCTGATGAGCCGCTATGGGCCATCTTTGGATATCTAGAGCCAGATAAATACACATGCTCTCCGGGGGCCCGTAAACTGCTGCACATGGTGGCGGCAGCCGGGGTTAAGGCCATCCTGCAGGTATGGATCCACGACCAAGCCCCTCCATTTAGGATCTTTTTAGACAAACTATCATTTTTGCTTCAGATGGATTGGGCTGAGGCCTCCTTGCACAAGGAGGAAAAGGTGAAGTCCTTCTTTGAAACCTGGGAAAGTTTCATCTCTCTGCTCCCACAACGAATCAGAGATGACATTAGAACTTGTTTCCAACCTACAGTGTGGTATCAAGAGCAGGTACTACTAGGGGGAAGAGCCTACATAGATACATGTTCGATAGAGCTGCCAAATAGAGTCACATCTAAGGGTCAGAGGTCCATCCTGGTGTCAGAGGTCAATCCCGGTGTCGGTGAGTCCTGCACAACCCTCAAAGTTAACGCACCCTTGATGGGTGATATACAAGAAAAAAGTACCTGTTCCAGATAGCCCCTCCCAGTTTTGACCTATTTGCTTTTTTTTTTTTTTTTACATTTTTTTTTCTTTCTTTGTAAATGTTTTGCCTTTGCTTTGTTTTCTTCTGTTTGTTTGCGTTACGTTGGTTTTTTTTTTTTTCACCTTGTGTTTTCATTGTTTGTATTCTGACATGATGCAGCCACGCTCGAAATATGCACTCTGCCATTTACTATCTTATAACAAGCTTACAATGTATACTCCAAGCCATATCTAGACCATTGTACAGAACATTTTATTTTCAATAAAAATTGTTAAAAATAAAAAAAAAAAAAAGTTCCAGCATCATCACTTTGCCCAATGCAGATTCGCGATTCATCACTGAATATGACTTTCATCCAGTCATCCACAGTCCACGATTGCTTTTCCTTACCCAAATGTAACCTTGTTTTTTTTTCTGTTTAGGTGTCAATGATGGCTTTTGTTTAGCTTTTCTGTATGTAAATCTCATTTCCTTTAGGCGGTTTCTTACAGTTCGGTCACAGACATTGACTCCAGTTTCCTCCCATTCGTTCCTCATTTGTTTTGTTGTGTATTTCCTGTTTTGTAGACCTATTGCTTTAAGTTTCCAGTCTTGACGCTTTGAGGCCTTCCTTGGTCTACCAGTATGTTTCCCTTTAACAACCTTCCCATGTTGTTTGTATTTGGACCAGATTTTAGACACAGCTGACTGTGAAAATCCAACTCTTTTGCAACATTGCATGTTTACCCTCTCCTTTGTTTCAACTGACATCTCTCGTGTTGGAGCCATGATTCATGTCAGTCCACTTGGTGCAACAGCTCTCCAAGGTATGATCACTCCTTTTTAGATGCAGACTTACGAGCAGATCTTATTTGATTCAGTTGTTATTTTTGGGAATGAAAATTTACAGGGTGATTCTATAATGTTTTCCTCAGAATTGAGTGATTCCATAATTTTTCCCCCTGCTTGGTCTACAAAAGTAACCGTTACTGGCTAGCACTCTTTTTTTCCAAGATTTCTTTGTTTTTCTTTAAGGTAGAGAGTTGCATTTGAAATCACTTTAGTTTTGTGCCATGTCTGTGATCTGTTTTTTTTCTACAAAATTAAACAACTGAATGGACATCCTCCGAGCCAGGTGATTCCATAATTTTTGCAAAGGGTTGTATACATTTAAACACTCATCTAAACTATCACCATAAGAAGTGAAGTATAATACACCTTTCCCACAGAGTACAGAAGAACAGTGAATAATTATGGGAGAGAATGTGCGGGTGCTGTCATAGACTCCGTAAAATACAATTGCCAGTAAGTAATTTAGTTTTTTCCTATTGCCACAACAGCACCCACTGAGAAACTTTCAGAGACCAAGTGGAACAACAGTATTGCGAACTGATCTCCCGAAAGTTAAGTCAGTAGAAGACAAATTAAAACGGTAGTGTCTATAAAAGGTGGAAGGTGACTTTTGAGGAGAGAGGAAGAAGGCCACCGAGCTGTGAGGACATGCTGCTCTGCACTCCTCAGCATCCACAAACAACCAAGGCCCCAAGCTAACCCACAGAGCCAAGGCCCAACACATCGGTTCCTGCTCCCCCTCAGCATCCTAACAACCCCAACAGCGACGGAGGAAGAAGCTGGGAGAGCCACCATCTACCCTGTACCCGTGCAACAGTGGCAAGAGGATCCCCCCAGGACACCACAAGCGGGCGATCTGGGAAAGTCAGACCTACCACTCCTGCCGACGGAGAGCGGAGGCCCGGTGAACAGGCCAAAGCCACGGCCTCTAGCTTTGGGCTCCCCGGAGCTCCTGAAGCCCCGCTCCCCATCGAAGTACACAGCACGGTTTAACAGCGACCGTGGTACACACCACCAGCAGCCGGCATCGGGAGGAGGGAGAGGCGGATCCGCCACTCACACCAACAGAGTGCAAAGGCCCATTACAAGGGCCGACCTGACTGCCAGCTCCACGAAGCTCCCAAAGCCTTGCCTCCTGCCAGAGCCTGATGCGCAGTCTAACTGCAGCCGCTTTGTACATCAGCGGCGACGGGGAACCAGGAGGAGAACAGAGAGGAACACTCTGTCAGAAGGGGAGACACGGTGGTTAGGCCGCAGCTGAGACCTCTAATCTGGGTCCCCACGGAGCTCCAGAGACACTGCCACCGCTGGAATCTGGTGAGCAGCTTAGCTGCAGCCATAACGTCATACCAGAAGCAGCCAGGAGGGGATTGAGGAGTACTAGTCTGCAGCAATTGACACCAACACGAAAGGGGAAGACCAGAGTACCCTCAGCCCAGCAGCCGGCTCCTAATACAAGCCAAAAACACAGAGCTGCCCTGGGGTAAGGGGCCCAATACCAACTCCGCAGACCCAGTAGACCAGGCCCCTTCCACTGACCCAGTCCACCGAAGGAGCACTCTCCGTTGGGGCAAAAGTTGGCTAATCAGTTGGGAAGCTCCACGAACCCCTTCCACATTTGCCCATTTTGCCACACACTGGCCTAGCCAACCTGCCCCCTGGAAGACGGGAGGGAACACCCTGATCCCTCGCAGTGCCTTAGCTGCATTCAGCCAGAGATCACCCCTATAGGCAGCACCAATATGCAGCTTCCAGGTCAAGCACCGAGAATATGAGTCTGCACGTACCATGTCCCCAACCCTCCACCGCCTAAACAACACCATACCTAACCCAGCATAGCACAGCCCAGAACCTACCAACCAAACTCAAGAGAGGGTGAACAAGTGGCCCACAACCCCAACTGCATCCCTATATGCAGCAGCCAACAACAGCATCAGTCCTCAGGGGAATCCACCACTGGGGGATCCACACGAGGACACCAGACAAAAGCTTGAGCATGCCTGCACCCAAGGAGCCATCAGAGGGAAGGCTCACTGGGGCACCCAATATGGACACTCTACCGCCTGCAGGGGGCCAGGGTCTCCAAGTAGGTATCACCTCTATAGTCAATAGTATTATGGCAAAAATCATGCAGGAGATCAAAGCCATCATTGAGAAATCGCCAAAGACTGCTCTGAAGGGACTACAAGACAGACAAGACGAGCACAATCTAGAAACCAAAATCGCTGTAGAGCATAACCTAAATAAAATCGTAGGGAGAGACTTCAACTCTGTGCTATCTGTCACGGAAGACAGGAAACAAACTAACACGACTGCCCAGATGGCCCTACCGAGAGATAGAGTCATGGCCCTGTTCCTAACAAGCTGCTCCCTGAGGAAAGCCTGGACATTTTTTGCATCCAGACGGCAGAGAATACATAAACTTTACCCATGTGAAAAACTCCTGGTCCTGCATTGACTATGTGTTAATTTCTTTGACCCTGGTACCCAAATTGATTACTACTACTATTACCGACCTAGTCATCTCTGACCATTTCCCCGTGGTAGTGGAACTGAGAGATACCTATCCAAAGGGCACTGACTTCCTCTGGAGGTTCCCACACTTTCTGTGTAGAGATGATTCGTTTGCCTCTTCCCTCAGGCTATGGTGGCAGGAATTTTTAATGGACAATGAGATACACCTTAATGATCCCTCCCTCCTGTGGGAAAAGGCAAATGCAGTACTCAGGGGCAGAATCATAGCACATGGCACCATGAAATGGTATAGGGAGCTGACAGAGGAGCTCAGGGTAGCCCTATACTAACTTCCTTGTGCACCCATCACAGGATAACAAGGACTGCTGGCTGTGAAAGCAAGCAGACTTTAATGTCCAGGCAGACCAAAGAGAGAAAACGGAATGAGACTTACTGATAATTCTCTTTCGGGGAATCCACCACGACAGCACAACAGGAGATTGCCTCTTGGCCTAATAGGGGCAGGAAACACAAAGAGGTTAAATAGCCCCTCCCACTCCTATCACCAGTGTTTACCAAGGACCAACGGAAATGAAGATCCAAGGTCCACTTACTCGAGGAAGGCGGCAAAAAGAAAAAGTCATACAGAAAACAGGGAGGGAGCTACTCGTGCTGTCGTGGTGGATTCCCCGAAAGAGAATTACCGGTAAGTCTAATTCCGTTTTCTCCTCCCATTTACCACGACAGCACAACAGGAGTAATACCAAAGACACATTTCTAGGGAGGGACCACAGATGGATGGACATTCCTTCCGAAGGCAAGAGCTGGATGAAAAAAGGACATCTAGCCTGGAATGGTGGCGAAGGCAAGAACTACATAACCAGTGGCAGCCGTGCAGATATGCACGAGGGAAGCGTCCACCTGGCCAGCCCAGGACACGGCTCGAGGTGAATGCACCTCCAAGGTAACCGCAGGAGAGATAGTTGGTAAGGACAAACTACTGAGACGGCATGCTTGATCCATGGATCAATCATACTTCTGGACGCTGCCATCCCGTCATGAAGACCACCAACTGGACGCATAAATTGTTATCCATTTTCCCTGAGCATGTCAGTTTGAGGATAAAACAAACATCGGACTAATAACATCCATCATATGAAATACACTGTCTTAAACATTTTTTGGATCCTGAAAAAAACAGTATTAGATCTTGTGGGAACTATGAAAGCCTGATGAAACTATTGGAAGAAAAGATGGTTTCCAATATAAAATGAAGATATCGATTAACATATTTAAGGAATGGTTCGATGATGGAAGAGCCTGGAGCTCACTGACTCTCCTAGCAGATGCGATACCAACTAGGAAAACCATTTCCCAGGAGAGTCCATTCAATACAATATTGAGATCCCATGCCTGACAGAATGGAACTTTCTTGGGCGAATACGTGAAGCAGTTCCCATGAATATCCGGACTCAAGGATGACGGGCTAGACTCATGTCAAAGTGGAAGCGGAGAGCAGAAACTTGCACCACAAGGGTACTTGGATGTCAAGCCCCTGTCAAGTCCGAGCTGCAGGAAATTCAGGAACATGGCTATATTGGGGTGAACGGGTCTCGAGGCGAAAAAAGCACATCAGGAATTGAAGACATTCCCCAGCCCCTCGCAGAGGCGCGGTCATCCCTGGCTTCCTACAGTGTTGAAGAATGGTAACCACGGTCATCAGAGAAGCCATCAATCCTTAGACCGACGGCGTCGGTACCAGGCTGAGGGATGAAACCGGGGTGTGTTTGAGTGAAGGATCTGACTTTGATGATCAAGGGCGTGATTCACTTGGTAGTATAATCGGTCTGTTGACGTCATGGTGTTGAGAATGGCGAATCAACGTTGGTTGGGCCAGTATGGGGCAACGAGTACCGCGTTCATTTTTCTGACCCGAACTTCTGGATCGGTTTTGGGAAAAGTGGACTTGTCCCGGGGCAAAAAGGCGTAAACTAGCCAGACCTCGACTGTGAAACCCCAGTTGCCGAGATGACGGGAGAAAAACTGAACAACCGTACAACGAGAAGATTTGCAAAGAGATCAACTTCCCGAGGTCCCCTGGTTCCTGTCAGCAGCCGGAACACCTACCAAGTGAGACACCACTCGCCTGGAAGTAGAGCCTGGTCGCAGAGATAGTCTGTTGGCCAGTACGATGGAACAATAGGTGAAGACTGAAGGGAACCCAGAATTTCTTCTGCCCAACATAAAAATCTGGATGAGAAGTCCTGCAGAACTTCTGTATTGGGTTTCCCCTTGGCGACCGATGAGCCACCGTAGCCACGTTGTCGGAAAAATCTCAACACTGTATCCCTTGAATCAGGAATCCTGACGTCTGGAGATCGTCAGGCAGTACTCTCAGCCACCAAGCTGAGGACAGTCTCTTGTTTGGCGAGACCATGACCCTGAAGGCATTTTGGGAGAGCAAAGCCCCCCAGCCATTTTTCCTGGCATGTGCGAAAACAGTAACCCTCGGGGACAGTGCACACTGAATCTCCCATCGTAGAGTGATGTTGAGTAACCCCCAATTCAACGGGAGCTCGACTTCCTGAGGAGAGATATCCTTTTGTCCAGGCCTGAAGGTAACCCTGTCCACTAAGAAAAGGATGCGGAGCTGCAATACGACAGGAATGGGCATGAACCTATGGACCCCTTCGGATACATGCTGTCACTGAACCCAGAGCCGACATGATTGCACGGATGGAAACAGAACCCTGTTTCAGAAGGGAACGAAGTGTGGCTCACAGAGGAACCCGCCAGTCTGGAGACAATAAGCAGGATTGCTTGGGAGAGTCCAGCAGAAGTCTGGACAGACTCAGCCTTCATGTAGGAAAATTTATCTGCCTAGCGCAAGAACTTTAGGGTCCGAATCAGGTCCTGGCGTATGAGACCGCAGAATTGACCTGGCGGGAGCGATAATGAGAAAGTCTTCTAAGGAGGTGGAACCCTGCTGTGCACCACGTCCTGAGGAATGCCAGCAGCGAGGTACTGAGGATAGACCGGATGGTACTCGTAACCAAAAATAATGGACCTAGGCCGAAAAGAATAGTAAATCTCAGAAAATCCAATGTGTAGGACGCATGGGGATACGTGTCATTAAGGATCTAAGTTGTCAATACTTCTCAAGGGAACGAAGGACCACATATACTCCATCCTGATTATAGAGTAAGAAATGTGTCCTTTCAGGACCTACAGGAGTATGATCCTACGGAGATTATAGACAAGAACAGTGTCCCATCCTCATATCTCCTCAGGACAGGAATCATTGCTCCCCCGAGGAGGAGAGCCTAGATTTTCCTACAGACGACTGAAGATGTGTAGACGAGAGTGAACATTCTCAATGTTGGGGAGGAGGGATTAATATAATGCACATCCCCTAAAAAGCTGAAGGAGCGAGTGGCTTGACTGTATTGCCCTCCAGTGGGGAAGGAAGTTGGTAAACTTCCCCTACAGGAATGGCATCATGACCTCACATGGTGCGAGAGGAGAAAATACTTCGCCATTAACCCCCTGTGTAGTAGCACCAGCTACCACTCTTCACATTGTCCGCTGCAGATGGGACTGAGTCTGCCTGTGTCAGGAGTTGGTGTAGGACCTGACCAAAAACACATTCCGCTTGGAATGAGATTGAATATAGCCTGCTTCTGGATGCCATAGCAGCACTTCAACCGCTGAATAACACCATACTTCCAGACGCTTGTTGGACAGAACCATAGGACCAACCGTTGCCCTAAGTGATTCTGTCAGAAGCAACAGCTGGAAAAACTAGACGCCTCCCGTAACCAGGAAATGAGGGCTAAGAGACCTACTCCAGGCGTAACCTCTTGGTGCCAAAGGCACCTAACTAGGCTCGACCCTCCTGAGCTTACAAGCAGAAGATACCAGATGTGTCCAGAGTGGTATGGGCGTAGGCTGTATTCTATTATGCAGGTGGAGACGATGATGTTAAAAGGGAGGATTCAGCAGACCAACTACTGCCTGCTTCATTGAACAACTGAAGTAAGAATCTCCAAGCAAAGTAGTCCTATGATATACCACTGTATCTGGATAGCCCGCATCGGTACCACTGAGCAAACACTGAAGGGATACCACACTGTCATTCCACAGGAATGACATGGCGTCATCCTGAAACTTCCATTTCTCAACACCACGGCCTGTAGGTCGTTACGGACTGGGAACCCCAGATGTCTTCCAGGACCTTAAACCACCCATTTGGACTGATTGTGGCGAGTCCTCATCTTCCACCCCCCCCATACAGCAGAAAACAATACGGCAATGTCCAGAGAAATAACTAGGGATGAGCGAGTATGCTCGGCGCTACTCGTTACTCGCACGAGTATCCCGGTACTCAAGATGCTTGGCGAGCACCGAGTACCACCGAGATGCTCGGACTGCTTGCTAATAATTAGCAATCTGACACAAAAACAGAGCTCCCTTCAGTGCACACAGTGAGCTGGCACCACACAGGGAGCAGATTAATTGTTAGGATCCCTCTGGGGGCCACAGCAAGGTGTTATATGTTGCGGCGATTTGAAAAAGCCCACCCTCCTGCCCTTTCCCAGAAATACTCGTTTTATAACCGGAAGTCTGTGGGCGGAGCCAGTCACTCATTGACTTACATTTGGCTCGGTGCTCTGGCCGAGTACACGAGCATCTTGAGATGCTCGGCCAGAGCACCGAGCACCCGAGCATTTTAGTGCTCGCTCATCACTAGAAATAACATCTCACAGGGCATTCCTGCTCTGGGGCGCCCCTGAGTCATTCACTAGACCGGCTTGTGACCCAAAAAGTGTCTGATGCCTCTGGGTAAAATCCCTAGTGAGAGCCTCCTCTGCGTAGGAGTCAGAAGGGACCCTGAAGTGGGGGGGCGAGGAGGGGGGGGGGGGGAGATAGGAGCCAGAAAGTGTCAGATATTGTGAATAATCCATCCCTATGTCAAATTTCCAGTGCATAAGATCTCCGCACCGACAAGAAGGGCTTACCCCTTTGCTTCAGGGTGTTCCATTTCTCCCTGAATCACTAAGACAGGGAGAGAAGGAATAACAGCGCAGCCCCAAAAAAGGGGAGGGAGGCTGTACACACCTCTTACCCAGTAACTACTGGGCCACAGGCAGCGCTGAGCCTTGCACTGCAGTGGCAGGGGAGGCAGAACGTGACAACAGAACATCAGCATTTGTCCTATCTGCAGAGTGCGTCCCCACCTGGGATCCTTGGATGGGGGATCCGTAGGCTGCTGCGTATGCACCATGTGGTGCTTCCCTCCCTCGGAATCCCCTCTAGCGGCCGCCAGTGCCAGAGACCGGACGCCCAGGGAACTCCCGAAAATGCCGTGCGCTCCATGTGGAACGCGACCCGGAAGTGACACGCTCCGGTGTCTGACATCACATCCGGGCGCGAAGCCTGCCGGCCACATCCATCGGGAGGATGGCCGAGGAGCTGCTGAAGGACCCCGGCCTGGCTGCACCGCTCAGCGTTGCCATCAGGCGCAGGAGAGCAGTGGGGTTCTGCTCCACCCGGAGAGGGAGCGGCCAGGGAGGAAGGAGCACAGGCCCGTTCGACCCGCCACCCGGCTTCATGGTGATAGACTGCGTCGCTGGCCCACAGCCTCAGGAGAACCTCTTCGTGCCCCCATGGGGACAGGAAACACTAATGATAGGAGGTGGGAGGGGCTATTTAACTTCTTTGTCTTTCCTGCCCCTATTAGGGCTAAGAGGCAACCTCCTGTTGTGCTGTTGTGGTGGATGGGAGGAGAAACTGTTCCTGTCTCAGAGAGAGAGATATTTCTATAGACACGGCAATAAAGCCAGTAGGTTGCTAGCCAACCTGGCCAAAGAAGTAGGACCACACCAGGGGATATATCAAATCTCAGATCCATCCAGAAAAATCCACTCCAGCCCCCAGACCATTACTCGTATCCTAGGATAATTTTATGAATCTCTCTATAAAGATCCCATACAGCGAAAGTCACCCCCACATCAGGGCTGTGGAGTCGGAGTCGGAGTAGTGGAGTCGGAGTTAGTTTTGGTTGCAGTCTGAGTCGGTAGAAATGTACCGACTCCGACTCCAGCTTTAAAAAAATGTATTAATATTTCATAATTGAATTTTCATATGAATTTTATTAATGTTACTCAAATATATATGTTCTATCAAACTATGAACAACAGTGATAAGCAGTTCTGCTGGAGATAGAGACATTTCTTACTTCTTGCGTGTCACTGTTCTCCACTGCCCTTATCTAATCTTATACTTGGTTAACCTCCTGCTGCCCCAACCATCCTACTTACAATGTATGTGTCACATCGCCATTGGACTCTGTGGCTGGTGTTCCTGCCTCGGCCTCTGGGAGGCGCCGGATTCTTTCGGCTGATGGTGCCGGTAATAGGAGGGCCCTGTCCTCATATGGACCTGCTCCTTCGACGTCTGCCTCTGTCGCTGAACGCCGCTGTGTTTCTCCTTTGAGTGATGTTGGTTGCAGAGTAGCGAGCCCTGCAGAGGTGTATGATAGGCGCAGCCTTCGTTCTTCTGTCAGAAGTGGGGTGGTTGGTGCCAGTTGTGCATCACCATCTGGCCTGGTTCTAGGGGCGGTCCGGATGAGATCATCAGGCAGTGAGCTCCAGCCTATGGGAAGTAACCGCACCCTTCAAATACATTGGAGCCTGTCTTGCAGGCCGCCAGATATAGTTTTGGTTCCCCAGTGATATAGTGTGTGTTTGGTTTTGACTTTGACCTTTGCCTGGATTTTCGACTCTGCTACCGCCTGACGATTTTGTACCTTAGCTGCCCTCTCGGTTTTGACTCTGACTCCTGACTACATTCTTCAGATCCTGATTTTTCCCTTCCTGGTGACCTCCCTGCTCTGCTGCTCATAATAGGCAGCTACCCCCTGTGCTCCGCTGTAATTCCAGATCCCTGTATAAGAGTTAAGGTTCTCGGGGTGCTGCCTTACCAGCAGCTCAGCCTCACAGCGGATGGTCGTCACAGTATGAAACTGAAAGTGAAAATGTGTTGCAAATTCTTAGTAGTAAAGCTACTCCTCTAGACTAGATCATAAAGGTGTGCGTCTTCCAAGCATCTCACAGCTGCCTGCAGCTCAGAAGAGGAAGACTGTAAGAAGTATTATCCTTTCAACAAACTTTGCATCAGTTAACTGTGAGTACATAAGGAATAATAACTGTATTACTGACCACTATATCAGTTGTACGACCTGGCAATAATTTTGTACAATTGTTTTTAGGAGAAACAATTGTCATTTGGATTGTGAATGCAGAATTAAAAACCTGAGAATGTCAAAGAAGCGTCACATTAAATCAACTGTATTTGAACATTTAACCATCACTCAAGATAGAAAACATTATGTCTGTCAGTGTATGACAAATGATCCAGACGAAAACAAATGCTGTGAAGCCAAGATGAGTGCATATTCAGGCAAAGATAAAAATGCTCCTACCAGAGCTTCTAATCTAAAGAGACATTTACAGCGCTTTCATCCAGAAGTACTGAAAGCAGTGTATAAGAAAGACTGCATCCAAACCAATGAACCAGTGCCCAGCTCTTCCAGCCAAACAAAGGAGCAGAGTACTTTGCAGCCATCAGTTGCAAGATATTTTGTCAGTGATAAAGTTACTGTGATAATGACAGTAGATACATTTAAAAAAACAGATCATAGAGCTTGTTGTAAAGGATAGTGTGCCTATTTCATTATTTTCACGACCAGCTTTTATGTGTTTGAATGGGGAAATGGCCCGCAAGCTTGGTGTTTCTCTGGAGAGAGAGTATTAGAAAATTAGTAATCAAAAATTAGTAAAAAGCTTTTAAACAAAAGGAAGAACTTAAAAAAACTCTCAAGGGACGCTTTCTGTTTCTTAAAATGGATGCCTGCACACGTCACAGAGTGAAATATTTTGCCATCAATGTCCGATTTGTTTGTGACAAAAATGAAATAGTTACCAAGACATTGGCAGTAAAAGACACCAAAGCTCATCACACCAGTGAGTTTCTCCAGGTCTTTGTGGAAAAGGTTCTGCAAGACTATGAACTTAAAAAAGAGCAAGTTCTTTCTGTCGTAACTGACAATGCTTCAAATATGATAAGTACTATTAAGCTAATGAATGAGAGTAATGATGGTGACCAGCAGCTAGAAGAACATTCTGGGTCCACAGACACAGAAATGTTTGAAATAGAGGAACACAGTATTGTAACTGAGGAGCAAACTGAAGTTGCTTCAGATGAACAGCAACATGATAGTTTAGATGATCTTGTTGAAATTGTGTCAATACATTCTTTCATTCATCACATGCGCTGTGTTGTGCATACACTACAGCTGGCTATAAGAAACAGTCTGCAAGAAGGACATGCTGCTGCACTGATTGGAAAGGTGAGAAAATTGGCTACTGTTGGCAGAACCCCTAAAGTTGACTCAATTTTGAAGAGACGTGCTGGAAAAGGGGCAATTATTGATCAAGCCACACGATCGGGCAGTACTTGCTTAATGATTCAGCGCTTGGATGAACTGAAAACCTTTCTTGTAGACATGGCTAACCCTCAACTGATGCTAAATGAAAGTCAGTGGAATCAGGTGACTGAGCTGGAAAAATTGCTAGAGCACCCATTTAGTGACTAAAAAATTACAAGCAGAGGACTTAACTCCAGGTATTTTCTTAAAGGAGTGGAAGAACCTAATGTTTCGCCTGCCCAAAGAGGAGGGTTAATTGCAAGTGGCATTGCTACATCAATGAAACGGAGAGAGGAGCTACTATTACAAAATAACATTGTTTTGGCAGCTGTTTATGTAGACCCAATGCATCGGATTCTTCTCAATGATCAACAGCTAAGTAAAGGAAAAGAAGCTCTGTTTGAAATAGCAGTAAGGATGAAAGGGTTGCAGAACAGTCAGGAGGAACAAGAAGAATTTGGTCGTCTACTGTGCACTAAAAGAAATTGAGAAACTTGACCATTCATCAAAAATAACAGTGCAACAAGCGATTCCTCTGTATCCTGACATTGTCAGAGATGTTGCCCGAGTGGTTACTGCTTTGCCACCAACCCAAGTTAGTGTAGAGAGGTTGTTCTCTGCTCTCAAAATAATTAGATCAGATTTGAGGGCATCCATGAAGGAGGATCTGACAGAGGCAATACTTTTTCTGAGGACAAATTTTTAGATTTCTTCTTAACTGCATAACAGTGTTTATTGCAAATTTACTTACAGTTTAGAAAAGTTTATAAAAGTTATTTGCTATATTCTAATTGTAGTCTAATAAATATAGTTTTTGCTCTAAGTGGTCTGATTACTTTATATGATGGTGAGAAACTGAATAAGCACGATGTTAATATTTTACAACAGTAAATTTATTGTTACAAATTGGCCATTTATGAAGGAGTCGGAGCCGGAGTCGGAACCTGATAAAATCCAGGAGTCTGAGTCGGAGTCGCAACTGTGGCTTACCGACTCCACAGCCCTGCCCCACATACCCTTTTGGACGAAGTAAATATGCCGACATTCTCAGATAAGAGTGTTTGAATAGGCCAATATCTAAAGATGAGATAGATACCACTATACAAAACCTAAAAACCAGTAAGGCCCCGGGACCCGACAGTTTCACGGCCGAATTTTTCAAGTTGCTAAACCCCCGAAATTTGCCAATAATAGAACAGCTGGCCAACAAGCTCCTTCGCGGAGATCCCATATTCCCCTCTGCCAATAGAGGCAATATTAAGCTACTACTGAAGCCTGGTAAAGGCCCTACGCTCCCAAACTCCAACTGGCCGATTTGCCTAAAACACAGACATCAAACTGATGTAAAAAATAATGGCCGACGGGCTGGACCTGCTCCTGCCAGATATTATATCCCCCTCCCAAGGCGGCTTCATAAAAGGTAGATCAGCAACCCTGAATGTACGGAAGGTCCTCCTAGCCCTAGATAGGGTTCACTCGGACGGGGCACAGCCTGGGGGAGAGGGGACACCGCCACTGGTTACTATTGACGCAGAAAAGGTCTTTGACAATGTCAGAAGGGACTGGCTATTCCAAGTCCTGGCCAAAATGTCATTGTCATGCCCCTTTCTTGAGTATATCCACACCCTGTACCTCTCCCCCAGTGCCCAGGTATACACACCAGGCTTTCTCTCCGGGGTCTTTCCTCTAGAGAGGGGCACGAGAAAAGGTTGCCCGCTATCACCACTCCTATTCAATCTGGCGATGGAACCATTGGTCCAACCCTGTGAAAACCGTCCACTTTTGAAGGTATTAAGATCAACAAAAAGGTAATGCAAACTGCCTTCTTTGCAGACGATATCATCCTATTTATGGCCAACCCAAAACTTTACCTGCCAAAAATAGTTACCCTCTTTTAACATTATGGTACGTACTCGGGATTAAAGATCAGCCCAACCAAGTGCAAACTTCTGCCACTGACAACGCAGGTGTAGCCGCCCTGCTGTCCGGGGTCCCCACTCCACACCCTGTTTCCCCCTCTTCCCGATCTGTTACCTGTCCTTCCCGGGGTCGGGGTTCCAGAGTGCCGGTCATCCACAGGTGGCTCCGGGGTTCCAGGGTGCCCTGACATCTGCCTGCAGCTCTGAATGTGCTTCCTGCTTCCTCTCTGGGATCTCACTAGGAGGCGGGGCCGCTCTCTCAGCTCCTTTTATAGAGTCTGGGTGCTGATCAGTCTGCCCCGCCCCCTGGCCAATCATTGCTGTGCTGCAGGATTATAAACCCTGCATTCACTGCCAGACCTCGCCGGGGCAACGTCATTCCTTGTGAAGCTGCCAGTCCTGGTCCTGCTAGTCTGTTTATTGGCTTGCTAATCTAATACCTGTCTTTTTGTTCCTTTTGCAGTTGTGCTGTTCCATTGCTGCGCCCGGATCTTCCTCATGCTGCTCCTCTTACTTCTGGGTCCGCTCATTGAGTTCTTTGATTTTGCATTTTATGTTTTGCCCCCTTGGCTCGGTGATGCGCAAGTAACACTCCACCGGGCACCTTGGTTAGCGGGTCCAGGTGATATCCCTGTCCTATGGGGTCACCTATCCTGGGCACCTTACTGAGGGGTACTTGTGTTGCATCCTTGCGGCCTTCCCTTGGGGCCACCTTGCATTTGCCTTTGGTTTAAATAAAGCTTTAAAAGTATTCAGTTGTCCGGTTCTCTGTCATCCTGGTATCGGCATCCGCAATAGCTGCGGTCCAGTGGGTCCACACCTCAGGGTACGCCCTAGGGCGTGACAGCAGGGAGACGCCAATCTGCGCCGAGTTCCCCTGGGGGCATAACAATAGCCTCCTCTTCTAGTACCTATTTGGGGATCAAAATCGGTCTGACTCCTTAATCCATCTATACCCTAAACTACCCTCCACTGCTGACCAAGATTCGCTCCCAACTTAAGGCATGGCAGGATCTTCTGCTGTCACTTATGGGCAGGGCCCAACTAATCAAAATAATCAGTATAGCCAAGCTTATGTACCCGCTTTAAACAATACCTCTTTGCTTAAACACACCAATTTCAAATTTCTCAACAATCAGTTTAGTCAACTTTAATGGAGGAAAAAGTGCCTCAGAATTGGCCTGTCCAAACTAATGGCTGCTAGGGAGGATGGCGGCTTAACTTGCCAAACATCAGGAATTATAACTTGGCCTGCCTCACAAGATACATCATTGACTGTATATACAATAGATGTACCTACGCAGACTCCTCATTGAAAGCAGACTTTGCACACCCCCTCTCCCTAACAGCACTGCTGCATTCACTTATAACCTCCCTCACCACCACCATAAAGTGATCGGTCTCATTTAGGGACACGATAGCGACGGAAGTGGGTAAGGAAAAAATACAGCCTCTCATTCAGGATCTCTAAGCACCTGCCCCTGTGGGCTAACCCCGAATTCCCCCAGGGGATGGAAAATAAGCTTTTCATGACCTGGCGACAGAGAGGTATACTGACCATCTCACACCTCCTCCACCAGATGGAACCCAGATGGCTGACATGCTCAAAAATGCTCTCTGTGTGCAGGACTCATTTGTTTCTAATTAAGTTGCCTCTTGCTTTGCAAGAGATGGAGTTCCCGCCCCCCCTCTGGGCCCTGCACACATAGAGCCCCGTCGCCTTCAGTCCATCTCAGACACAGGTCTTGCTGGTTCCTGCTCACTGGTAAGTATACACACTAGTCAGGTTTTTTAATACAACAGTTAGGACCGCGTCAGAGATGGGTACACTTTGAAGTTAGTGACGTGGCTTGATATAACTTTTTTTGTGCAAAAAAAACGGATAGACTAAGTACCCTGTATTTGTTACACTATTTTTTATACTGCACTTGCATTTAATACTTTTACTGCAGTGTACTGTTGTTTTTGGTCGCATTTGTCTCCAAATGGAGCCATCTATGCCTTCAATGTCCACAAACCAGACCCGAACTCAGATAAACTCACCGCGTGCCCCAGGAGTCAGTTACCCAACTCAGACCTGTTACATGAACTATGGTCAAGACAAAATATCGCCCCCTTTTGAGACTCTGTTTCAGCTCTAGTGGTTATATTCTGGAGCTCTACAAAACCGCTGACCCCATGGTCAGCGCTCCTGCACTCCTTGAAAAAATCTGAGCAGGGGGACTGCGGTGACAAGGGTCCTTCAAGACTTCTGCACACGATAATGATACTGTCCAAAAAATCTGATTCTTAAACACCCCAACACTTCCAGACCTGATAACCCAATTACACCACTACCTGAAGGTAGAACAGGGAGATGCCCTGCTAAACAAAGAAACACAGACAGGCAAATTTTTGATGAAATGGAGGCAGTTTATTGGCAGATTTTGTAACTCTAGAGAGAAACGGGATATCGTAGAGCACTTTATCTCCACAAAATGGTACCTGATGGAAAACCTAAAAAATACTCTAGGGTCCCTCAATTTAGCCATGTGACCCCACGGGCTAACCGGGGGACAACGTCTGGTTCAAAGGAAGATGCCGTGCCAAGAGGAAAATGTTATTGAGAAAGACAGACGAAAACTGTTCCAACCCTCCCCTCCCTTTTTCTCTCCTCCCCACCTCTTCCCTCTCTTCTTTTTTTCTGCTCTCTTATTGACTCTATTTAGATAAATCATTTAATTATGGCAAAGATAATATGAGAATTCTCGAGGCAATCACTTCGGGAAGCTCACTTCCCCCAGGCTGAAATGGATATTTGCAAAAGAACGCTCCAATATCCAGGCACAACCCGGAACATTGTATTGCCTCACTCTCATACTTAACCATATACTCTGTTTTTCTTGTGTTGAATTATTTGTTCTTGCTGAAAATAACACTAAAAATTTATATATATATAAAAAAAAAGGTAGAAGGTGAAGACCATGTTGCCGCCATACATATGAGATCAATGGGGATGTCTGCCTTCTCAGCCCAGGAAGATGCCACAGCCCGTGCTAACAGGGCTGGAACTCCTTCCGGAGGATCTTCACCTCTAGCTGAGTAGGCCAGACAAATAGCATCCCTGATCCAGCGGGCTAGCGTGCACTTTGACACCAAACCCCTTCCATTGACCCTGGAAAAACATGAAAAGAACCCTACTCTGCCTCCAAGACTAAGTCCTCTCTATGTACTGGAGGACGGCTCTCTTGACGTCTAACGTCGGGAATCTCTGTTCCTCAGGAGAAGAGGAGGGTAGATAGATCTCCTGACTTATGAAACCTTGAGGCAACTTTAGGGAGATGGGCTGGATCTGGCTTTACAACAATTCAGTCCTGAAATACTAAAAGAAACAGAGGTTCAACAGAGAGAGCCTGGATATTGTTAACTCTCCTAGCAGATGTGAGGGCAACTAACAGGGCTGTTTTTAAGGACAGACACTTGATACCGTGTTTCCCCGAAAATAAGGCGCCCCGGGGATTTGGCCAGAGTGCTTAATATAAGACACCCCCCGAAAATAGGACGTGGCAGGCAGGCAAAAAAAAAAATCATACTCACCTACTCAGCTGCCTCTGCCGCCGCCATTGGCTCTCCGGAGCTTTCCGCCGCTTGATGTCACCCGGTGTGTGTACATAGCCGGGCACCACAGGTGTACGATGGTAAGCCATCAGCCAACCAGGCGGTTGCTGGCGTCTGATTGGCCACGGCATTACCGTATATCTCCTGTACAGAGGTCATATGCGTCGCTCAGCGTAGATGTACGGTAATGCCGTGGCCAATCAGACGCCAGCAGACGCCTGATTGGCTGATGGCATACCATCGTACATCTACGGCGCCCGACTACGTACACATTAGGTGAATCAAGTGGCGGAGGCGGTGGCAGCGGTAAGGTCCGGCAGCCTCCAGTGATGTGTCTGACTGTGTGTGTGTGGCTGTGTGTGTGTTTGACTGTGTGTGTGTGTGTGTGTGTGGCTAGAGGGATGTTGGAAAATGATGGGGGGGCTACAGAGGGACAGTGGTGGATGATGGGGTCTACAGATGGATAGTGGAGGATGATGGGGGCTACAGAGGTATAGTGGAGGATGATGGGGGCTACAGAGGGATAGTGGAGGATGATGGGGGCTACAGATGGATAGTGGAGGATGATGGGGGCTACAGAGGGATATGGGAGGATGAGGGGGCTACAGATGGATAATGGAGGATGATGGGGGATACAGAGGAATAGTGGAGGATGATGGGGGGCTACAGAGGCATAGTGGATGATGCTTAATATAAGCCACCCCCCACCCCACCCCAAAAATAAGGCATGGTGCAAATTTTGGACCAAAAATTAATATAAGACGGTGCTTTACTTTCAGGGAAACACGGTAGAGGTGGAATCCAAGGGCTCAGATAGACGTTCAGTTGATGCATCTAAAACGAAGTTTAACTTCCAAGGTGGAACTCGGTCTATTTGGACAGGAATTGCAGCGTTCATAAGCCTTAATAAACCTCGACACCCACCTGCCACGTTGTGATTATATAGAGCACCTACTGCAGAAATCTGTACCTTCAGCATACTTAAAGATAACCGTAACTACCCGGCCTTTCTGCAGAAACTCTAGGATAGCTGGGATTGGTACTTCATTGGAGAAAGGTTTAGAGTAGAAAAGAAGACATTTTTTCCAAACTGAAAGATCTGAATAGTAACTTGCTTTCTACTTGAAAGTACAGTGGTGATCAAACTCTCCGAGAATCCCCTAAGTCTCAGAAGCTGCCTATCAAACTCAAGTGGAGTCCCCTCACCTGAGGATGTCGGAAAGGACCTTGAGTAGGCGGCTCCAGAACAGATGGTAGGATCCAGAGGTCGGTCACTGACATGGCCCTGAGCCATGAAGACCATGGTCTCTTTGGCCAAAAAGGAGCGATGGTAATCACCCTCGTTCCTTCCTCCCTGATCTTCCTGGCACTATCGAAATCAAGGACATCGGACAAAAGTCATAGGCCAGCTTGAAATTGAACCTGAAGGGAGTCCACTACTTCCGGATGATCTCCTCTGTACAGGGAGGCAAACTTCCTGACCTACCTGTTGGCTCTGGTGGCAAAGAGATCTATTTCCAGAGAACCCCATAGGTCAACTATTTTCCTGAAGATTTGATGATTCAACACCACTCTCCTTGACGCAAGGTATGGTGACTGAGAAAGTCTGCTTTTATATTGTCCACTCCTCTGATGTGAAGGGCTGAAATGGACAGCAGATGACTTGTCTAGATTGAGTATCCTGCCAGCGGTTAACGTCAGAGACCCTGATCGCGTTCCTCATTGATGATGTATGTAAGCATCCGCTGTTGTGTTGTCCGAGAGGATCTGGACATGAGAGTCTCGCAGGCGAGGTAGAAAGTGGAATAGTGCGTGTTCTATAGCCGCTAGCTCTTTTAGGTTTGCGGAATTGTCTATTTCCCGAAAAGTCCATTTTCTCTGGACTAAGCGGTCTCCTAAATGACCTTCGTACTTTGGACATTATAGCTGTTATCTTTTCTTCTGGAAGAAGACATCTCTGATTCACAGAATCTAAGTGGAGACCCAAAAAACTCTGAAGGTTTACTGGGACTAATCTTGATTTCTTCAGGCTGATTATCTAACCTAAGCCCTGCATGCATGATATCACATTATTGAGACTATTGTTACATTGTGAAGCCGACCTTCCAACTATTAGGAAATCATCAAGGTATGGAACAACAAGCGTATCCCGTTCCCTTAAGTGAGCCATCACTTCCGCTATCACCTTAGTGAAAATAGAAACAAGAGAAGAAACTGTTTTTTTTTGCTTTGCAAAAAGGTGATGAAATATATTACAAAGTGCAACCCACATTTAAATAGGTGCAAAATGGCTGAATAGATACAGTGGTTACACAAATAGCGTAGCATGCTATCACAATGGGCACCAGACCATATTGCACATATTCCCAGCAGAGAAATTACTCCCCACATGTAGCAGCATTTACATGTCAAAATTAAATACATTATCAACAACAATCAATATACATAGAAGGAAGAAATCACCATTTAAAACTCATGGGTAGTGCATTACCTAGTTGCCACTGTTTAGCTTATGCTAGGATCGGGGTAGGGAACCCCTCCAGTGACATGTAAATGCTGCTACATGTGGGGAGTAATTTCTCCGTTGGGAATATGTGCAATATGATCTGGTGCCCATTGTGACATTATGCTGTGATTGAACATGATTACCTTGTGCGAGTGCTCATTCAAAGTATATGGGTGCGAGCAAAACTCGCACCCATACAACACCCTATGCAATAGTCGCACGCGTGTGCTATGACAATGTATGTAAACATCGCTGCTATAAAAGCAGCGGTGTTTGGGGGAGTGGCCTGACAGGCAATGTGAGAGGTCGCAGGACAGAGCCTGTGGAGGGTGGGGGAGGGTACTCATGAACGGGATGAGATGGGGAAGATGTGGGGAGACGTTGTTGTGGAGAATGTTGGGTATCATGCCACTAATGAAACACTATGGCGAGACAGATAAAAATTATAAGTTGGAACGTCAGGGGTCTAGCAGGAGTAAGAGGGCATTGGTGTTACGTCATTTGTTGTCCTTTAAGCCATCAATACTATGCTTATTAGAGACACATTTGGTCAGGGAGAGGTGTGGTGTGTTGGCAAGGTCCTGGATTCGACATGCATACCATGCTACCTATTCTAGTTATGCAAGGGGGGGGTTTCGGTCCTGGTTCACGCCTCAGTACCGTATGAAGAAGTGGAAGTAAATGTGGATAAGGATGGGCAGTATGTGTTTGTTGTGTGTCGGGTGTATGGACAGGTGATGTGTCTAGTGGCAGTATATTTCCCTCCGCCATATTCAGATAGCAAACTTCACGACATCATAGACCTGGCCGGGCGCAGGGTGGGACTACCAATACTAGTTGTAGAGGATATGAATAATGTTTTGAATTGGTCCTTGGATAGGGAAGGGCGTGGGTGGGGGCCCGGGGAGAGCGAAGTTGAGACTCCCTTTGCTAGGCATGTTACTGAATTGGGTTTTGTGGATTTATGGAGAATAAGGAATCCAGGAGTACGATGTTTTCCGTGCTTCTCAACCTCACACAACTCTATGTCCAGAATAGATTTGGCATTGGGAAATGGACAGTTGGATAGGATGATTAATAAGGTGGAATACCTGAATAAGGTGATGTCTGACCACAAACTGGTGGAGGTCAACATACAGATTGGGCCGAGAGGTGGGGCTCATGGGAGAGATTAGAAGGTTCACCCAACATGGCTGAAAACAATTGATATGGAACTTATTAAAGGGGAAATAGAGTTATTTTTTCAGGATAATGAAGGAAGCGCAGCCGTGGAAGTGGTGTGGGATGCTATGAAAGCCTACCTGAGAGGTCTTTTTATACGGGACATTTCAAGGTGTAAATCTGAATCTAGAAGGGAGGAGCAGGAGGTTATGGAGGGACTGCGATTGGCAGAAAAGGAGGCGGTGAGCTTGCCAACCCTGGAAACGCAAAGAAAATTGAAAAGGGCGCAGGAGGAGGTTGATAGAATTCATATGGGCTTGGCAAAAAAAAGACAGGACTTTCAGAGAGTGGCCTTTTTTGAAGACGGTGAAAAAGTGGGCCATTTGTTATCAGTGGTGGCAGCGGTTCAGAGGGATTCGTAATATGTATATGCTTTACGGGATAGAGAAGGTAGTATGGTGGAGGATACTGGGGGCATATTGAATATTTTTAAACAGTTTTACGAACACTTGTACACCTCCGGGCTTACGTCCTCTAGGGATGATAATGTGAACTATGTGGAAGTAGCCAACCTCAAACAAATACAAAATGAGGAAAAGCTGATTTTGGATGAACCATTGACATTGGAGGAGTTGGAAGAAGCGTTGGCATCCACGGCAAATGATAAGGCTCCTGGGGGTGACGGGTTGCCTGTGGAGGTTTATAAACAACTTAAGGATGTGCTGTTACCCAGACTATGTCAGGTATTTCAGGAGGCCTTGGGAGAGGGACGTTTGCCGGTTTCCATGAGGGAGGCCACCATAGTGGTGCTTCCGAAGGAGAGTAAAGACAAATATAAGGCTGAGTTGTATAGGCCCATTTCATTGCTGTCGGTAGACGCTAAGTTGTTAGCCAAAGTTATGGCACGTAGGTTGACGGGTGTGGTGTCGGTCTTGATTCACCCTGATCAGTCTGGCTTCATGCCGAATAGGTCGACCGCAATCTACGGAGATTGTATGTCAATATGCAATTGCCAGCAGATAATGCAGGTTGTAGAGTAGGTGTGTATTTGGACGCTCATAAAGAGTTGGACAGCGTGGAGTGGGACTATTTATGGGCGGTATTAGAAAGAATGGGCTTTGGACAGACGTTCCTTCAATGGATAAAGTTGCTTTATTCCTCCCCGCTGGCCTGTGTAAGGGTGAATGGAATAAGATTGGATAAATTTGCTCTCACCAGAGCTCCCCAACAGGGATGCCCTCTATCTCCGTTATTATTTGCCCTTGCGATTGAACCACTGGCGGCTCATATTAAACAGTCAGTTGCAGTGGTTGGCTTTAAATATGGTCAGGTGGAGGAAAAGATCGCACTTTATGCTGATGATATACTCTTATTCCTGCAGGACCCCCGAGACGCACTTACATATGAAGTGGAGGTAATTGAGAAATTTGGAGCAATGTCGGAATTGTGGATAAATTGGGAAAAATCCAGTTTATTGCTGATAGACAGGGATGATGAAGCAGAGGTGGGAATTATAGAATGTGCTGAGCTCAAAGTTGTAGAGCAATTTAAATATCTGGCCATGAAGATAGCGTTACCGTTACAGATTTTGTCTGATTGAATGTAGACCCGTTGTTGATTAAACTAAAAGATAAGGCACAAGCATGGTCCAAATTGCGTCTCTCAGTGGTGGGCAGGACAAACCTGGCCAAAATGATCCTTATGCCTAAGATTCTTTACGTGCTTCATAACTCTCCTGTGTGGCTCCCGTGGGGGTTGTTCCAGAGGTTAGACTCTCTATTTAGGGATTTGGTATGGGGCAGGGGGCAACCCAGAATTAAACTTGAAATCTTGCAACGGCCAAAGTCGGAAGCGGGAATTGCTTTACCAAATCCTTGGATTTATTTTTTAGCATCTCAGAGCCAGCATCTTAGAGGCTGGGTATCGAGAGGGCAGGGAGACTCAGTAAAAAAGGTTTTGGAAATTATGACTGGCAGGTCCTCACTGGTACAGAGCTTGGAGGCGGGAGATCTGGGACAGTTTGGAGGGAGGTTTCTCACCATGTGCTTGGTACAGAGGGTGTGGTCTCGAGTGAAGAAACTGAGAGGCATAAGTGGCTTCACGAAATATACTCCTGTGTGGATGAATAGAAACTTAGGTGAACTCTCTAAGTTGGGAGGTCTGAGAGCATGGAGACGTGGTGGTCTTGAGTATCTATGGCAGCTTGAAGAGAAGGGGAGGTTGAAGTCCTTTGAGTCATTAAAGCAAGACTTTGGGATCCCGGACACAGATGGGTTCTTATATCACAGGGTGGCACACATGCCTATAACAGACAAAGGAGACTGAGTAATCTCAAGATTCACAAGGACATAGTGTTGGACTATATTTGTATGGATGGTGACACTAAAGAAGTGATTTCGACTATATATGGCGATCTGTTGCATACATTCTTGCTGCGGCATCCTATACGGGCTCGGGATAAGTGGGAAGAAGAAATAGGGGAAATAAATGATGAGGTGTGGGACACTATACTGGAATATGGTTCGAAGTTGTCTTTGAGTGAGCCAGGTAGGATGTCGCAGCTCTATTTGGTGCACAGAGTTTATAGATCGCCTGAGTTTTTACACAGGATTGGGGTTAGGAGTACATCAGAATGTCTGTGATGCATGCATGAGGGTGCGGGAGTGCTACATATGATGTGGGAATGTCCGAGATTTCAAGCTTTCTGGATGGTGGTGATAAATTTAATTGAGGGAAGGTATGGATGCGTGATTCCGAGAATACCAATTGTGTGTGTTAGGTTATGTGGAAGAAATAAATGTAACGAGTGTGCAGAAGATTGTGGTGGCAAGATTGTTATTCATGGCGAGGAAGTTGATTGCGAGGGCATGGATCAGGGCCGAGCCTCCCTCCAGGATGGAATACTTACGACAAGTGGAGTATATCATACGAACAGAGGAGAATATATATATAAAGGCCCTGTTACACCTTCAGATAATCTGTCAGATCCTGTTTGTAGATCTCTGGTTGCAGTGAAATCATGGACACATTGTTCCATTTTGTGGCTGTGTACAAATAGAACAATGTATCCATGATTTCACTGCAACCAGAGATCTGTGAAGAAGATCTGACAGATCATCTGAAGGTGTAACAGGGCCTTTAGAAAAGGAATGCCTTTACAATGTTTGAAAAATTGTGGGATCCATGGTTGCGGGTGCAGGATAATGTGTCAGGAGGTGTATGAGCGACGACTGTGACAAATGTTTTCTTTTATACTGCTGGACCTGTGGCTAAAGAAGAAGATGGAGGATGTATATACAAGGATTCTAGATATAAGTGCTATTGTTTGTAGAGAAATGCATACAGGGAATCTGTTCATGATTATGGAGGGTGGGGGGTGGGATCCATTGTTGGGTTTATATTATATATAAGGTAAAATAATGTGATATTGTCTTTCTGATGTGTGTTGCAATATTATGCTGAGTTTAATAAAAAAAACATCCGAACAAAAAATAAAAGCAGCAGTGTTTGAAATTGCCGGGTTGCCGTCACAGTAAGCAATCATCTTTCACCGCTGTGACAGCAGCGGTGAAAGATGATTCATAAAAACACAGCCGCTGTCCAAAGTTTGAATTTGCTGGGGTTAACCTGCATATTAACTCCATCTGCAGCCTCTGTGCTGCATGTCAGCTGGGAGGCTGCAGATGTGGCGAATAAGTCGGTTTATGCAGGTTTAATGTTTCTGTGTTGCCAGCTTGTATCCAGGTATGCTTACACTCCCTGGACACATGCTGACATCGCAAGCTGAAAAGCTTCACGACCACGGTCAGCACCCAGCTTTAACCAGCTCTGCACTATAAGAGCGTGAAATTTCAGAACCTAGGACAGCGGCTGTCATTTTATGCTCTTATAGTACAGTACCATGGATAGCTCATGAGTGCTGGAGCCGCCCGACAAATACAGTAATTTACTGATTAGAGGTAATTGCTGGTTTTTCCTAATAAACTTCATTAACCCCTGCTGACACATTTTGTGATGTCAGCATGTGTCCAGGGAGTGTGAGCATACCTGGACACAAGCTGGCAACACAGAAACATAGGTTTAAACCTGCATAAACCGACTTATTCGCCGCATCTGCAGCCTCCCAGCTGACATGCAGCAGAGAGGCTGCAGAGGAGTTAATATGCAGGTTAACCCCAGCAAATTCAAACTGTGGACAGCAGCTGTGTTTTTATGACTCATTTTTCACTGCTGCTGTCACAGCGGTGAAAGATGATTGCTTACTGTGACAGCAACCCGGCAATTTCAAATAAATGTTGTCGGCAGTACAGAAGTTTGGTCCGCGGGATTACTTGCTGAGAAATCCCTCCGACCAATCTTCAGGACCGTGGACAGCATCACACTGACACGCACCACTCACTCACTCACTCACCACATTCGCAGCACACTCACATGCATACAACCATGCACACTCACCCACACTGACACAAAACACGCACTACACTCGCATCACTGTCATGCATCAAACACGCTCCGTCTTTGATGCATGACATTGTGCCTCCAGCCTAAAGGGATGGATGTTAACATGTCGTGCCTGGATACCCAAGACTTAATCTCGTCTTCTAATCAGCTATGCAGGTACTGGAAATAGCTGGCTTAAAGGTCCCAGATACAGATTCCCATGTACATTTTAACAACATGTCTTCTTTACAGTCCAACGGATCTCTAAGAAGACCCCCATCCTCTATGGAGAGGATTGACCGCTTTGATGTTGAGACCACTGTGGCATCTACTTTGGGAACTTTAGACCACTGGGACAACGTATCATCATCAAAACAGGTATTTCCCTCGACGATCCTGTTTTTCCCACGCTTTCATTACTAGATCTTTTACTTTATCAATCACTGGAAAGGACTTCTTTTTTTTGGGGATAAACCAGCAAGCATTATTTCTTGAGGTGTCAAGGACTCCTTTGTGTCTGATATTCCCATTGTGGTTCTAGCCGCCCTGACCAGGTTATCCATACTATCAATGGAGAAGCATCTTATCAGATGATGATGACTCTTAGCTGAGGATTCAAACTCAAGGCCAGGGCTGTATTTGGCCTTCATGCTACCCTAGGCACATTTAGTGGTCACTCCCCTTACTGACAAGTCACACTAGGAGTCTCTGCACATGACATCTCTTTAAGGCAGATCTACTCTGTAATACGCTTAAATTAAAGCACTAACCGCTAAAAGAATGAATGTCTGAAGTTGCTGATTATATATTCAGTCTTTTGGACTTCTTTTAACAGCTTTGGGTTTTCAAAGACACCAAGAGATTAAAATAGGTAAGCTAACCATTTAACAAGCTGCTAGAACTGGGAAGTTACTGACTAGTAGTTAATACAATTTCATCATTACCAGAACCATTGTCAGTACATGACAATATCACCAGAACCAAACTCAATTCACTATTACATCACCAGAACCACCATCAGTACATGACTACATTACCAGAACCACCATCGCTACAGTGCTAAATCATCAGAACCACCATTGTTACACAACTACATTGCAAAAACCACCAACAGTAATGACTAAATCACCAGCACCATCGCCAGCCCAATATACAATCGTATTGTATAAAACTGCAGCTCTTAGCATGTCTTTAACAATGGCAGGGAGATACTAGGAATTGTTGTTATTAGCCATCATCAGACTGTGGACCATACAGGAACCACAGTACTTATGAGGTACAGGCAGCACTTCTAAATTTGGAAAATAACTTCGCATTAAGGAGATATCTTATATGTTTAAGGTCCATTAATTGTAAGCACATGGGTGTGGGTCTGGATCCTGAGGCCCCATAGATTGTTTAAAAGACCCCTTAGAAGTGCACAGTTTAGTAGACAGGACTATGACTTTCTATGGCATCTGCTCTGTGCGTGTGCACTCTTCAAAAAGGACTTTTCAGCTGTGGATGGGGATCTCAAAACCACATTTCCCATCAATCTGTTTAGAATTATTGGGTATAAAACATAAAACCATTTCCCAAAAGCTTAGTTACTCCTTAAGGTGCATTTGCAATGCTGCCAATAATCTATCTAAACAGGCTGTCAAATCACCCGATGCATAAGTAAAATGTTTGTTGGTCTGGTGAAATTATTTTTCATCTTGCTTAAAGGGAATCAGTCACCCAAATGTAAATTAAATTGCATAAACATTTATATTGGTGATTCAGCCCCTGAAAATTCATATACAATTTAAACTGAACCTGACGCGTGGAAAATGCTAATAACCTGCAGATATGGGGTTAATCTGTAGATTAATAGTATTATGAACCTGCCCGATGCCAGTACATAACACCCCGCTGCTGGGAGGAAATCAACTTTAATCCTTCCGACAACATTCTGGCTTCATGGGAGAGTCACCTCTGTGTATATAGAGTGGCAGCTGTAACCCCCCACACTGACTGACAGACACTCAGAATTAGAACCAGCTATCAGACAGTGCAGGGGGGTTACATCTGCCACTCCTCATACACAAAGCAGTTACTGATCTCAGGCTGGCGCTGCCCCCGTGACTGAAACCGGAACGCTGCCAGGAGCATTAAACTTTATTTCCTCTTGGCAGTGGGGTTTAATGTGCAGGCATCGGAAAGGTTCAGAATACTATTACTCTACAGATTAACTCCATATCTGCAGGATAATAGCATATCTGCAGGATAATAGCATTTTTTCCAAGTGTCCAGACAAACCCTTTAAGATATAATCCACTGGCAAAGTTCTGATGGCAGTTAAAATGCTTATCACAGCTTTCACAGATACAGATTAATTAGATCTGGATTGAGTGCATTATATATCCTGGGGAGACTGAGTGTAGGGGTACAATTAGGGACACTATGATTGGTGTTTGGCCACAGTTCACACCCAGTAGCTGCACTATAGTGTGAGAACAAGATAACAGAGCAGCAGGTCTCGGTTATTGATACTGCACAGTCCCTGGACCAGAAGAGGTGGCGGGACAGAGCAGGGTGGCGGGGTTAGAGCAGGGTGGCGGGGTAAGAGCAGGGTGGCGGGGTTAGAGCAGGGTGGCGGGGTTTAGAGCAGGGTGGCGGGGTTAGAGCAGGGTGGCGGGGTTAGAGCAGGGTGGCGGGGTTAGAGCAGGGTGGCGGGGTTAGAGCAGGGTGGCGGGGTTAGAGCAGGGTGGCGGGGTTAGAGCAGGGTGGCGGGGTTAGAGCAGGGTGGCGGGGTTAGAGCAGGGTGGCGGGGTTAGAGCAGGGTGGCGGGGTTAGAGCAGGGTGGCGGGGTTAGAGCAGGGTGGCGGGGTTAGAGCAGGGTGGCGGGGTTAGAGCAGGGTGGCGGGGTAAGAGCAGGGTGGCGGAGTTAGAGCAGGGTGGCGGAGTTAGAGCAGGGTGGCGGAGTTAGAGCAGGGTGGCGGAGTTAGAGCAGGGTGGCGGGGTTAGAGCAGTGTGACAGAGCAGAGAAGAGGCAGAGCAGAGTGGCGGGGCAGGGAAAAGCAGGGTGATGGGGCAGAGCAGTGGTAAAGTAGAGCAGCATGAAGTGGCAAAACAGAGTGGTGGTGCAGAGCAGGGTGACAGGGGAGAGCCGCAGCAGAGCAGAGCAGCGGGGCAGAGCAGAGTGATGGGGCAGAGCGGCAGCAGAGCAGTGGCAGGGCAGAGCAGAGTGATGGGGCAGAGCGGCAGCAGAACAGTGGCAGGGCAGAGCAGAGTGATGGCGCAGAGCAGAGTGATGGGGCAGAGCCACAGCAGAGCAGTGGCAGGGCAGTGCAGAGGGATGGGGCAGAGAGGCAGCAGAGTAGTGGCACGGCAGAGCAGAGTGATGGGGCAGAGCGGCAGCAGAGCAGTGGCAAGGTAGAGAAGAGTGATGCGGCAGAGTTGCAGCAGAGCAGTGGCAGGGCAGAGTGATAGGGCAGACCGTAGCAGAGCAGAGCAGAAGGGCACAGCGGTGGGGCAGAGCAGAATGAAGGAGCAGAGCGGCAGCAGAGCAGTGGCAGAGCAGAATGATGGGGCAAAGCATCAGCAGAGCAGTGGCAGAGTAGATTGAAGGGGCAGAGTGGCAGCAGTGGCAGGGCAGAGCAGAGTGATGGGGCAGAGCGGCAGCAGAGCAATGGCAGGGCAGAGCAGAGTGATGGCGAACAGCGGCAGCAGAACAGTGGCAGGGCAGAGTGATGGGGCAGAGCAGGGGCAGAGCAGCAGCAGAGCAGTGGCAGGGCAGAGCGTCTGCAGAGCAGTGGCAGCGCAGAGTAGAGCGAAGGGGCAGAGCAGCAGCAGAGTAGTGGCAGGGCAGAGCAGAGTGATGGGGCAGAGCCGCAGCAGAGCAGTGGGGCACAGCAGAGCACTAGGCCAGTATCACAGATCAGCGCATCCCTGAAATTCCCCTCACCCACCAGCAGATCACCATCACCATTACACAGGACAGGAATGACACCATGCCAAACTTCCAGCACCCAGAATCCCTGTCCTGTCTGCAGAACACAGGAAAGGAGGGGGATTAAATGATAAAGATGAGAGATGAAGCAGGACATTACCCCAGAGCTCCTTTGAACCATCCCTCCCCCCAACACTCACCTCTAAAGGGAAAGGTAACCAGTCCTGACTCCGGAGCCTCCTGAACTCCCCTTCACAAAACAGAAGCCCAGCAGGTATGGTGTGCAGAGCTCTGTACTAACACTCTGCTTCAGGACGATGTGATGGGGCTGCAGGGGATTAATCCCTCCTCCAGTTGCTGAAGAATTTCACAGCAGCTCTTGCCGACTGACACTCCATTAATTAGCGCCCAGCTTTCACTTTCGCACTGGCTTCCTTTGCAGCTCTCTCTGACTGCCTACATTCCCCAGCATACCCCTCTCCTCACTAGAAACACTCCAGTTTTGCCAACAAGCCTGAAGGAAGGTGAGGAAGGCAGCTTTTAAAAAGAAACAAAGAAACTTTTTTTTTTCACCACTACGTGGCGCCGCCCTCCCTCAATCTGCCGCCCCAGGCACCTGCCCTCTAATGCATAATGATAAATAGGGCCCTGCTCAGGAATATATGGCTTAGCTGCTGTTTTTTTGGGTTTGTGTAACCCATTAAAAGAACTCAGGAGCTCCTCCCTAATCATGGATCGAATATCAGAAGATCTGACAGATGTCTCTTCCTCCAGGGTCTGACTGATACAAGATTGACAAAGTCTCTTAAGATAGGAGTCAGGAAGGGGCTGTGAACACAGAGCACATTCCTTATGCTTAGACTTTGACTTCTTTTTAGCCTAAAATGAATATAGAAGGGGAATATAGCTTACTAGGTGAAATACACATAACACTCACTACTGAAGCTTATTTAATCTGGTACCGGCTCTGGAGGTGGAGGTAGAGCACGAAATGTCGAGGGTACTGAAGTATGAAGACTCTGCTTGCTCTTGACTTTGGAATCTCCTCCTCTGGAGTGTCCAATCCTGCTCACATTCTTATTGTGCTGTTTTTGCACTACCACTGCCGATGGGTGCTCCTCAGTATCTTCCTGGGAAGACATGCTTTGGGGCACAATGGCAGAAAGAACGCTGTGATCTTACAAGGCTTGGCCACTCCCCTAGCTTCCTGTCTCCGGAAAGCACCTTCCAGATATCATTTCTATGTACCTCCGGGTCTCGGACGCAATTGGCTTGTGCGCATGCGCTGCACAAGAACCTACCTAGAAGTTCGGGAAGCTAGAGGCACAGGGTGGCTGATGTCTGCACCCTGCGCCTCATATGATGAATACAGGGAGCTTTACCTCCACCTATACTGCGCCCACGCGACACAGAGCAGGATCAGACAGACACTGGCATTGCGCCATCCATAAGAGACAGGGGGGGGGGGGGTAGTCTAACAGGCAGGGCTTCCGCGACACTGCATTTGGCATCCCAGGCTCTGCGGTTCCCACAGACACTGCACAGAGGCTGCTTTAGACCCAAGTAACCTTATTTCTTGCAGGTTCCCATGAGTACAGGAAACCAACTGAGGAGGTGAGGGGGACCTCCCCCTTAATCTGTAGGTTTCCTGTCCTTATAGGCAGATCCCCTCTCCCAGTGGGTGCTATGAAGGCGATATGAAAAGACGTAATTTTGGCGTTTGGACTTTTTTTTCTGTTACACAGGTTATTGATCTGATTAATTGATTGTATATTTTGATAGATCGGGCATTTCTGAACGTGGCGATTCCAAACATCTGTATTTTGTTTATTGTTTTAATAGTTTTATTTTCAATAGTGCAAAAGGGGTGCGATTTGAACTTATGTTTTTTTTTCTCATTATATTCCACTGGCCACTAGAGGGCCTCAGTGCTGGACACACAGATTGCTTGCCTAGTCTTCAGATACAGCTCATATGAAGAAAGAGAAAATTATCACTGCCTGCCGATGATGTCACTGGGAAATGACAGGCAGGAAGTTAATCAGGACAGCTTGCAGGGTCATTACAGGACCCTGAGCTGTGCAGGTAACACTTTACAGGACCTGCGATCCCGGCAGGGAATAGCGCGATCCTTGCCGGGTGCTTTAGCTCACACTGTTTGTCAATGACAACGCGATCCAAAGGGTTAACAGCGCCGATCAGATCAAGGACCTGATCAGCACTGTTAGATACACATCTCAGCTGATAACATCAGCTGAGATGTGGGGTTAGGGGGGGGCAAGCTCAGCGCGTGAGCTTGCATCTAAGTGTGGGAGGCAGCCTATGACATACAGTACAGACCAAAAGTTTGGACAAACCTTCTCCTTCAAAGAGTTTTCTTTATTTTCATGACCATGAAAATTGTTGATTCACACTGAAGGCATCAAAACTATGAATTAACACATGTGGAATTATATACTTAACAAAAAAGTGTGAAGCAACTGAAAATATGTCTTATATTCTAGGTTCTTCAAAGTAGCCACCTTTTGCTTTGATTACTGCTTTGCACACTCTTGGCATTCTCTTGATGAGCTTCAAGAGGTAGTCACAGGAAATGGTCCTACAACAGTCTTAAAGGAGCTCCCAGAGATGTTTAACACTTGTTGGCCCTTTTGCCTTCACTCTGCGGTCCAGCTCCCCCCAAACCATCTCGATTGGGTTCAGGTCTGGTGACTGTAGAGGCCAGGTCATCTGGCGTAGCACGATATCACCATCACACCTCCTCCTCCATGCTTTGCGGTGGGAACCAGGCATGTAGAGTCCATCCGTTCACCTTTTCTGCGCCGCACAAAGAGACAGTGGTTGGAACCAAAGATCTCAAATTTGGACTCATCAGACCAAAGCACAGATTTCCACTGGTCTAATGTCCATTCCTTGCGTTCTTTAGCCCAAACAAGTCTCTTCTGCTTGTTGCCTGTCGTTAGCAGTGGTTTCCTATGAGCTAATTTAACATGAAGGCCTGCTGCACAACGTCTTCTCTTAACAGTTGTTGTAGAGATGTGTCTGCTGCTTGAACTCTGTGTGGCATTGACCTGGTCTCTAATCTGAGCTGCTGTTAACCTGCGATTTCTGACTCGGATGAACTTATCCACTGCAGCAGAGGTGACTCTTGGTCTTCCTTTCCTGGGGCGGTCCTCATGTGAGCCAGTTTCTTTGTAGCGCTTGATGGTTTTTGCAACTGCACTTAGGAACACTTTCAAAGTTTTCCCAATTTTTCGGACTGACTGACCTTCATTTCTTAAAGTAATGATGGCCACTCGTTTTTGTTTACTCAGAATATGTATTATGGCAAGACAAAGGAGCTAACAGTCTATTCAGTAGGACTATCAGCTGTGTATCCACCAATAATCTGCAAAACACAACTGATGGTCCCAACCCCATTTATAAGGCAATAAATCCCACTTATTAAACTTGACAGGGCACACCTGTAAATTGAAAACCATTTCCAGTGACTAACTCTTGAATCTCATCAAGAGAATACAAAGAGTGTGCAAAGCAGTAATCAAAGCAAAAGGTAGCTACTTTGAAGAACCTAGAATATAAGACATATTTTCAGTTGTTTCACACTTTTTTGTTAAGTATATAATTCCACATGTGATAATTTTGATTTGATGCCTTCAGTGTGAATCTATAATTTTCATAGTCATGAAAAAAGAAAACTCTTTGGGTACCGTTACACGGTGTGACGCTGGCGGCAACAAGTGGGAGCGCGCACGTTTTTGCCGCCCCGCCAACATCGCCGTCCCCCATTTACATGGGGCGACACCTCCGGCGACGCATCGGCGATCTGACAGGCGGCATCGCCGCCGGGATGTCTCAAAACCCCAGCGGCGATGCAATACAATGGGAGCCTATGGCTCCCATCGCCAGTCGGATCGCCGTCGGCCGTTTACATGGGGCGATGTGTACACTAGCCCCAGATCGGCCGCCTGGTTTCAGAGCAGTGCTCTGAAACCAGACGACCACTAGAAGGCGTCGCCATCGCTTATTTACATTAGGCGATGCAGGGGCAATATCGGCGCCGATAGGCCACGCCCCTGCATCGCCTAAAAAATTTACGGTGCCGTCGCACTGTGTGACGGTACCCTTTGAATGAGAAGGTGTGTCCAAACTTTTGGTCTGTACTGTACATGTACGTAATAGGTCTTGTAGGCGGGTTAATGCATGCTGTTCCTAATACTTATTCCAAATAGTGAATATTACATGATCTAATGTATCCTGGACTTATCCTTCTCAAAAATAAAACTTAATTAAACCCTACTGGACCTTCCAGAAAAGTGCTGTTGGGGTGTGTGACCACAGGATGTTTTTACAGCAGTCCTGAACGCAGCAAAACCAGTACAGGTTTCAAGGATCCTAGAGTCCTTGTCAGGAGATTTGCTGCGTTCAGGTCCTGCGGTTTTATCACGTTTTTTGCGCACTGTTTGTGCATTTTTACTGCGTTTTTGATGCTGCGTTTCTCCAGCAAAACCAGAGGAAAAACAAAACATGTCACTTCTCTCCCGTCCGCAGCAAAACCGCAGGGATTTGACAGTTCTTGACACTTGCAAAACCAATGTGTGGGCACAGCATTTCTGTGAAAGACATTGGTTCTGCTGGGAATCCAAACCGCAGGAGCAAATTAGCATAAATTACCATAAAACCATGTAGAAACCGCAGCAAAAACGCTATAAAAACATCCTGTGGACACATACCCATAAAGAGAACCTGTCATCAGGATCAGGCATGATAAACTAAAGGTATGGGAATAAAGGCTGTAGGAATTTGCAGCCTGGTTATTCTTTAATCATAATCAGACGTTTTGGTGCAATGAGAAGTACGCTTCACTAACTGCTTCAATATCTGCAGTCAACCGTTACTACTAAAAAATAAAGTAAAACAAATACTGCAGTAAAATCTGACTTTCGTTCTGATAGTTTCCTTTAATACAATGCCTGCAGACACTATTTCACTCCTTAGCATCAGAGTCAATTTTGACCTTAATGACCAGGCCAAATTGTAGAAATCTGACCAGTGTCACTTTATCCATCTATATACCTTGACCTTGTGACGTCTATCATACACTTCCACCGTCAGGATGTCCCATCACGCAGTGGCGGCAGCCATATTTGCACACCCAAGCAATGCGGTTGACACCCAAAACCGATACTAGGGACCCTCTGATGCACTCTGCCTGCCGCACACACCGCGAATACGGCAGGCACAGCTTTCTCAGACCGTCATCATTTTTGAATAATTTAGTATGTGCGGTTGCAGTTATTATTCATGCGACCACCATCTTTGTACACCACAGAGAGGAGAGAGACAACACAAGGAGAGGCACAGGGAGGGCACATAAAGCGCACATGGGGAGGAGTGAGCACTAGAGAGCGCACAGGGGAGGAGAGAGAGCGCACGGGGGAGAAGAGAGAACGCACGGGGGAGAAGAGAGAGCGCACGGGGGAGAAGAGAGAGCGCACAGGGGGAGGAGAGCGAACGCACGGGAGGGAGAGAGCGAACGCACGGGAGGGAGAGAGCGAACGCACGGGAGGGAGAGAGCGAACGCACGGGAGGGAGAGAGCGAACGCACGGGAGGGAGAGAGCGAACGCACGGGAGGGAGAGAGCGAACGCACGGGAGGGAGAGAGCGAACGCATGGGAGGGAGAGAGCGAACGCACGGGAGGGAGAGAGCGAACGCACGGGAGGGAGAGAGCGAACGCACGGGAGGGAGAGAGCGAACGCACGGGAGGGAGAGAGCGAACGCACGGGAGGGAGAGAGCGAACGCACGGGAGGGAGAGAGCGAACGCACGGGAGGGAGAGAGCGAACGCACGGGAGGGAGAGAGCGAGACGCACGGGGAGGAGAGAGCGACGCACGGGGGAGAGAGAGCGAGCGCACGGGGGAGAGAGAGCGAGCGCACGGGGGAGAGAGAGCGAGCGCACGGGGGAGAGAGAGCGAGCGCACGGGGGAGAGAGAGCGAGCGCACGGGGGAGAGAGAGCGAGCGCACGGGGGAGAGAGAGCGAAGCGCACGGGGGAGAGAGAGCGAGCGCACGGGGGAGAGAGAGCGAGCGCACGGGGGAGAGAGAGAGCGAGCGCACGGGGGAGAGAGAGCGAGCGCACGGGGGAGAGAGAGGAGCGCACGGGGAGGAGCGCACGGGGAGAGAGCGCACGGGAGAGAGCGCACGGGGAGAGAGCGCACGGGGAGAGAGCGCACGGGGAGAGAGCGCACGGGAGAGAAGCGCACGGGAGAGAAAGCGCACGGGAGAGAAAGCGCACGGGGAGAGAGGAAAGAGCGCACGGGGGAGAGAGAGCGCACGGGGGAGAGAGAGCGCAGGGGGAGAGAGAGCGCACGGGGGAGAGAGAGCGCACGGGGGAGAGAGAGCGCACGGGGAGAGAGAGGCACGCGCACGGGGGAGAGAGAGCACGCGCACGGGGAAGAGAGCGCACGGGGAAAGAGAGCGCACAGGGAGAGAGAGAGCGCACGGGGGAGAGAGAAAGTGCACGGGGGAGAGAGCGCTCCATGTTATCAAGAAGCAGGGCGAGGATAAGCGGTGATATCATGCAGGAGGCGGGGCGGCCGGCCTCCTGCGGTGATGTCACAACCTTTCCCAGCCCTGCTTTGTGATAAAATGGAGCAGGGCGGGTAAAGGAGCTGACGTCACCGCAGGAGGCGGTGCAGACAGACAGTATCAGCAAAAACACGTTCCCTCTCTCTGCGCCTGCATCATGCAGGCCAGGGAGACCATGACTGACAGGGAGGAGGCAGCAAAGGGAGGATACATTATACAGGGGGCATAAGATTCCCCTGTGAGAACAAGTGGCTCCAGCCTCTAGCCACCTCCTATTTGGCTGCAGGATGTAAGTTTTCTAAGTGTATTTACTCGGGGTACAGGGGGGCTCAAGGGCTGGAGGACCCCTTGCCTGGATGCAGCAGACATGCTGCATCCAGTGCTGTAATTAGATCACCATGCCTGGTTTTGTGACAAGTCCTCTTTAAGACTTGCCTATGTCCACAAAGTGAAATGCTAGGCTGGATTCACACTTGCGGACCCCTCAGCAGCGTCCTGCGGAGGGGATCCGCAAGCTGAGCGCAGGCACCGCAAGTCCCTATGGTTAACATGGTGATGCAGGTGCCTGCGCTGATGCAGATTGGCGTGCGCACCCTGTGTGCACCCATTCACTGCAATGAATGATTTGTACGCAGGCGGATGCCTGCGCATAAATCACACACTCTCGTCCGCACCCTGAATGAGACATGTCGCGTTCCTGGTGCGGACAAGAATGTATGATTTGTGTGCAAGCATCCGCCTGCGTACAAATCATACATTGCAGTGAATGGGTATGCACAGGATATGCACGCCAATCTGAATCAGAGCGCAGGCACCTGCGTCCCCATGTTAAATAGGGACTTGCGATGCCTGCGCTCAGCTTGCGGATCCCCTACGCAGGACGCTGCAGAGGGGTCCACAAGTGTGAAACCAGCCTTAGTGCAACACATTATGCCTATGGAAAGCACAGGAACAATTAGAGAAGGAACACAAGGGCGGTTATTCAGGTCATCCATGGTGTTAATAAATAATGTCCCAGCAGCGCTCACCTCTCCAGTCAGCAGCTCAATGATCTTGTTAGTGAGGTCAAGGATCTTCCCATTGTACTCCTTATCATATCCAGGAGATAAAGGCGCTGAAATGTCATCATCATCAGATTTCTTTATTGGTACATAGTCCTAATTAAAAAATAAAGTAATAATAGTATTAGCAGAATGGCATTAATCAGCTTTTACCATCTAGAGGCAGCTTTCAAATAATGGGCATGGTGATGGGGCAAACTAGTAATTCAGACAAACATTTAGGGTATGTGCCCACCGGACGTTTTTGCTGCATTTTTGCTGCGATTTCTGCATGCAGTTTACCATTGGTTTTATGGTAATTTATGCTAATTTATGCTAATAATCCTGTGGTTGGGATTCCCAGCAAAACCAATGTGTTTCACAGAAAAGCTGTGCCTAAACATTGGTTTTGCAAGTGTCAAGATCTGTCAAACCCTGCGGTTTTGGTGCGGATGGGAGAGAAGTGACATGTTCCATTTTCCTGCATTTTTGCTGCAATCAATGGCAAAAACACAGGAAAAACGCAACATCAAAAACACACAAAAAGGCGCAAAAATGTGCGAAAAACGCGATAAAAACGCATTCTGGTCCTGCGTTTTTATCACATTTTTTGCGTGTTTTTTGTGCATTTTTACTGCGGTTTTCCTGCGTTTTTGCCATTGACTGCAACAAAAAAGCAGCAGCAAAAATCCAGTAAAAACGCACAAAAGCACATGAAAAAACGCAATAAAAATGCAAGACCTGAACGCAGCAAATCTCCTGGCAAAGACTCTAGGGTTCTTGAAACCAGTAGAGGTTTTGATGCGTTCAGGGCTGCTGTAAAAACATCCTGTGGGCACATACCCTTAAAGTGAAGCAGTTTTTTCTCATGTTTGTAAAAGCTGCGGCCTTATATACAGCATTCTGGAATACTGTCTATAAATTCCCAGGCTGATCTGTATAACATAAAGAACAGCTTTTATTATACTCTCCTGGGGGTAGTCCGATCTGATAGGTGTCGCAGGTCTCGGTCCAGCTCCTCTTCTCTTCTTGTGATCGCTGTCCTTTTTCCTGCTTCTAGTGGGTTACGGGTCCCACGTCACCCGCACACAGTCTCCTCCATTGCGCTCCTGTGCATGCGTGTGCATTCTTTAGCCTTTCCCTGCACCTTTTTCAGTTTGCTTTGCCCTCAGAAGGGCAGAGAGAAGTGCGCAGGAGCGCAATGGAGTAAACTGTGTGTGGGTGACGTAGGACACATCACCCACTAAAAGCAGGGAAAAAGACGGCGATCACAAGAAGAAAGGAGGTGTCACCCATTGGACCGAACAGCCCCCCAGATAAGTATAATAAAAGGTCTTTTTTACATTCTACATATCAGTCTGGGGACATTATATACAGTATTCCATAACACTGTATATAAGGCCTTACTGGTGGTGGCTGTAGGTTATATGCAAAAAACCTTGTGACAGGTGCACTTTAAAGGGCACCTGTGAGTCCAATGAGATGCAATGACAATCATACAAGCACCAAAATGCTTTAAAGCTTTAATCCATAAGTTGCCTGTATGCAATTTGACCTGAGCAAGCCCTATCAGATCCAACAGTGCCATGAAGCATCCTACAGAACTAATAGGCATTATTTCACAGATAAAATTCACAATCAGTAACCCAGTCACCTCTCCGGTCAATAGATAGATGATCTTCAGTGTGAGCCTTAAGATCTTTCCAGTCATGTGACTCCTGTCCATTTTTATAATGGCACAATAACGGTCTACTTAATGTCCCACGTACACTTAAAGGCGTTCCATGAGATGAGCAGCGTCTACAGAATAATAGGTAACAGGACCTGAAACATGAAGAAACATGATACATTACATGGTGGACTAATAATAACTAATATCACACAAAGTACTACTATTAAGACATAGAAACAGACCCTTCTTCATGGTTCTGAGTTTTCACATACAATACCAGTCAAAAGTTTGGTTACACCTGTTCATGCAATAGTTTTTCTTATTATCGGAATATACAAATTGTACATTCAGACTAAAGACAACAAAACCATAATGGAACACATGGCAACAATGAGTAAAGAAATACGAGTGATATAAAGCAGAATGTGTGTATTAATCCTTAGGGCCACGTCACACGCTTCAATCTTGCTCACGATATCGGCTGAAAAGTCACGTGATCGAGATCGCTCAATGTATTGATATCGTTTGTGCAGTGTCACAAGCATAGATCTCTTTAACGATGTTAAATTTGGCAACGCGCCAGCAATCGTGCGCACTACTCAGCGATCGACACCATCTAGCATCAGGAATTGGCGAAGCTGAGAAAGATCTTTGAGAGGTGTCACACAGCACGATGCAGCAGGTTGAACGCAGGTTAATTGAATGATGAACGACGGATTTGAGGTCCTGCTCACAAATCTTCAACCAAACAATCAAGCGATTTTTCACTGAAAGATTGCTCGGTTACACGCAGCGACGCACAAACGATATTGCTCAAACGATCAAAATTCAGGATCGCTTAAGTGATATTGTTCACAAGATTGAAGCGTGTGGCGTGGCCCTAAGATTCCTCAGAATACTTCTCTTTTACTCTGACAGTTTTACAGACCCTCTGCATTCCCTCAAGCAGGTATCACATGGAATTACTTTCTAAGGCTGCGTTCACATGGTGCGTAATTTTCGTGCTTTTTTGTGCGCACTTTTCCCCCAAAAGCGCGTCTGAGTCTGCCGGCAAAGTGATTGGAAATTAATTTTTGCCATTCAGACGCTGCGTAATTTTACGCCACCCTTTTATGGGAGAAAGCATGTTAATTATTTTTGCTTTTTTGTGCACACTTTCTCTCATAGGCCCCATTATAACCGCTGGAATTACGCATCGCTGTTCAGACAATGCGCAATTCCAGCGCGTATAATGGTGGGCACTGCAGGATGTGATGTCACACAGGGGAGGAAGAATCCTGTGTCCCTACCCCATGTGGCATATGTGTCAGGCATTTTGGCTTTTGCTGTGTATCTATATACACTGTGAAAGCTAAATAAAAGTTATCAAAAAAGGTATTAAAAATAAAAAAAATAGAATAATTACCCATCCGCTGGCTGTTCCCGGGACCCGAGGCATTCGCGTCTGATCTGTTGCCAGGACCTTAAAATGTGATTGGTCAGTAGAGATCAGCTGATATGTCACGTGATATACCGTATATACTCGTGTATAAGCCAAGTTTTTCAGCTTAAAAATTGGGCTGAAAAGTCCCCCCCTCGACTTATACACGGGTCAATACGGTGGTGGGGGCTGTGTCTGGGGCTGGGGAGGCTGGAGGAGGCGGGGGGAGGCTGCTGTATGAGCGCCCCGTCACGTGGGGCCGCTCATTATATATGCACTGCTTCCCCCTGTCAATCAGCAGCAGGGGGAAGCAGTGCATATCTAAATATATGGCCCCCAAATGCTGGCACTCGCCCCCCTCCTTGTAAGGCCCCCCCATGCTGCTTAACTTACCATCCCTGGTCTTCTGCACAACGCCGGTCTTCCGTGCTCCGTCCTCCATGCTCCCGTCCTCGGCTGCATCCGGGTTCCCCGGCCGTCGCGGTAACGATGACGTTGCTATATACCACTGGGGCTGCTATATACCACTGGGGCTGCTGTATACCACACCACTGGGGCTGCTATATACCACACCACTGGGGCTGCTATATACCACTGGGGCTGCTATATACCACTGTGGCTGCTGTATACCACACCACTGTGGCTGCTGTATACCAATGGGGCTGCTATATACCACTGGGGCTGCTATATACCACTGGGGCTGCTATATACCACTGGGGCTGCTGTATACCACACCACTGGGGCTGCTGTATACCACTGGGGCTGCTGTATACCACTGGGGCTGCTATATACCACACCACTGAGGCTGCTGTATACCACTGGGGCTGCTGTATACTACTGGGGCTGCTGTATATACTGCTAGGGCCTGTTTATTCCACTGGGGAGGCTGCTATAATACTGCTGGGGTCTGTATATACCACTGGGGAGGCTGTTGTATACTACTGGGGCTGCTGTATATACTGCTGGGGCCTGTATATGCCACTGAAGAGGCTGCTGTAACACTGCTGGGGTCTGTATATACCACTGGGGAGGCTGCTGTAATACTGCTGGGGTCTGTATATACCACTGGGGAGGCTGCTGTATACCACTGGGGCTGCTGTATATACTGCTGGGGCTGTATATGCCAATGGGGAGGCTGCTGTAGTACTACTGGGGCCTGTATATACCACTGGGGAGGCTGCTGTAATACTGCTGGGGCCTGTATATACCACTGGGGAGGCTGCTGTATACTACCACTGGGGAGGCTGCTGTATACAACCACTGGGGAGGCCTGTATACCACTGGGGGGCCTGTATACCACACTGCTGGGGGCTGTATACCTGTGCTGGGGTCTACCCTCAGCTTATACACGAGTCAATAGGTTTTCCCAGGTTTTGGGGGCAAAAGTAGGGGGGGGTCGGCTTATACACGGGTCGGCTTATACACGGGTATATACGGTATTACATGATCGCTACCGGCCAATCACAGATTTAGAAGGTCCTGGCAGCAGATCAGATGTGGATGCCTCAGGTTCCGGGAACAGCCGACACATCGGTAATTATTCTATTTTTTAATTTTTAATACCTTTTGATAACTTTTATTTAGCTTTCACAGTGTATATAGATACACTGCAAAAGCCAAAATGCATGTCACATATGTCACACGGGGGAGGACACAGGATTCTTCCTCCCCTGTGTGACATCACATCCTCCGGCGCTTTTAGGGGAGAAATGCGACCATAAAAAAAATGCGGTGTGTGAATGCACCGTGTTTTTTAACCTGCGCTAAATAGCACGGCCGCAAAACTCAGCAAAAAATGCGCACCCCCAAAAGCGCAGGAAATACGCTGTGTGTGAACACAACCTAACAGTGTTGAAGAAGCTCCCTCAGGTGCTGGAGACATGTTTGTTCCTTTGCCTTTTGCTCTGCATCCAAAACCATCTGAATTTGGTTGAGGTCAGATGATTGTGGAGGCCATCATCTGACACAGCATTCCATCTCCACTCATCTTCTATTTGGTCACATATTCCCTACATAGCTTGGAGGTGTTTTGGCTCATTGTTCTATTTGTCCACAAAGTGCATACCAGATAGGATGGCTTCTCATTGCAGAATGCTGTGGTAGCCGTGCTGGAAAAGTGTGCCCTGAATTTGGAATAAGTCACCAAGAGTGTTATCTGCAAAGCACTCTTAAGGCCCCGTCACACCTGGCGACGGGGCTGGAGATGTCGGCGGTGACTGGCGGGTGCGCGCACATTTTTGGCACCCCGCCAGTGTCGCCATTCCCCATTCCCTATTTCCATGGGGTGACATCTCCAAGCTGTCAGGCGGTATCGCCACCGGGGTGTCTGAAAACCCCAGCGGCGATGCAGAACAATAGGCTCCCATCGCCTGACAGGTCACCGGCGGCCGATGATAGTCGCCTGGTTTCAGAGCACCTTTGCATGAGACGACGTAGGGGCGATGTCGCCGATGATAGGCCTATGTTATGGGCGGCGATGTGGCCTGGTGTAACGGGGCCTTTAGGGTGGTTTCACATTTGCGTATGTAAACGCAGCATTCCGAACACAGCCAAACGCATGCGCACTGCATTCCTATGTTTAACATGGGAGCGTATGGTACCTGCGTTTGGCTGCGCATAATTTGTGCGCCCTCTGAATGCACATTATACCACAGGGGGCGGCTGTATATACCACTGAAGGGGGCCTGTATATACCACTGAGGGGGGCCTGTATATACCACTAATGGGGGCCTGTATATACCACTGAGGGGGGCTGTAATCTCTGATGGGGGGCCTGTATATACCACTGATGGAGGGGCCTGTATATACCACTGAAGAGGGCCTGTACAGTTGTGGCCAAAAGTATTGACACCCCTGCAATTCTGTCAGATAATACTCAGTTTCTTCCTGAAGATTATTGCAATCAATCACAAATTCTTTGGTATTATTATCTTCATTCAATTTGTCTTCAATGAAAAAACACAAAAGAGAATGAAGCAAAAAGCAAAACATTGATCTTTTCACACAAAACTGCAAAAATGGACCAGACAAAAGTATTGGCACCCTCAGCCTAATACTTGTTTGCACAACCTTTAGCCAAAATAACTGTGATCAACCGCTTCCGGTAACCATCAATGAGTTTCTTACAATGATCTGCTGGAATTTTAGACCATTCTTCTTTGGCAAACTGCTCCAGGTCCCTGATATTTGAAGGGTGCCTTCTCCAAAACTGCCATTTTTAGATCTCTCCACAGGTGTTCTATGGGATTCAGGTCTGGACTCACTGCTGTCCACCTTAGAAGTCTCCAGTGCTTTCTCTCAAACCATTTTCTAGTGCTTTTTGAAGTGTGTTTTGGGTCATTGTCCTGCTGGAAGACCCATGACTTCTGAGGGAGACCCAGCTTTCTCACACTGGGCCCTACATTATGCTGCAAAATTTGTTGGTAGTCTTCAGACTTCATAATGCCATGCACACGGTCAAGCAGTCCAGTGCCAGAGGCAGCAAAGCAACCCCAAAACATCATGGAACCTGCGCCATGTTTGACTGTAGGGACCGTGTTCTTTTCTTTGAATGCCTCTTTTTTCTCCTGTAAACTCTATGTTGATGCCTTTGCCCAAAAAGCTCTACTTTTGTCTCATCTGACCAGAGAACATTCTTCCAAAACGTTTTAGGCTTTCTCAGGTAAGTTTTGGCAAACTCCAGCCTGGCTTTTTTATGTCTCGGGGTAAGAAGTGGGGTCTTCCTGGGTCTCCTACCATACAGTCCCTTTTCATTCAGATGCCGACGGATAGTATGGGTTGACACTGTTGTACCCTCCGACTGCAGGGCAGCTTGAACTTGTTTGGATGTTAGTCGAGGTTCTTTATCCACCATCCGCACAATCTTGCGTTGAAATCTCTCGTCAATTTTTCTTTTCCGTCCACATCTAGGGAGGTTAGTCACAGTGCCATGGGCTTTAAACGTCTTGATAACACTGCGCATGGTAGACACAGGAACATGCAGGTCTTTGGAGATGGACTTGTAGCCTTGAGATTGCTCATGCTTCCTCACAATTTGGTTTCTCAAGTCCTCAGACAGTTCTTTGGTCTTCTTTCTTTTCTCCGTGCTCAATGTGGTACACTCAAGGACACAGGACAGAGGTTGAGTCAACTTTAATCCATGTCAACTGGCTGCAAGTGTGATTTAGTTATTGCCAACACCTGTTAGGTGCCAAAGGTAAGTTACAGGTGCTGTTAATTACACAAATTAGAGAAGCATCACATGATTTTTCTAACAGTGCCAATACTTTTGTCCACCCCCTTTTTATGTTTGGTGTGGAATTATATCCAATTTGGCTTTAGCACAATTCTTTTTGTGTTTTTTCATTGAAGACAAATTAAATGAAGATAATAATACCAAAGAATTTGTGATTGCAATCATTTTCAGGAAGAAACTGAGTATTATCTGACAGAATTGTAGGGGTGTCAATACTTTTGGCCAAAACTGTATATACCACTGAAGGGGGCCTGTATATACCACTTATTGGGGCCTGTATATACCACTGAGGGGGACTGTAACCTCTGATGGGGGGCCTGTATATACCACTGATGGAGGGGCCTGTATATACCACTGAGGGGGGGCCTGTATATATCACTGATGGGGGTCCTGTATATATCACTGATGGGGCTCCTGTATATATCACTGATGGGGGGCCTGTATAAACCACTGATGGGGGGCTGTATATACCACTGATGGGGGCTGTAACCTCTGATAGGGGCCTGTATATACCACTAATGGGGGGCCTGTATATACCACTGAGGGGGGGCCTGTATATACCACTGATGGGGGCTGCATTCCACTGATGGGGGTTGTAACCTCTGATGGGGGGGACTGTATACCAGTGATGGAGGTCCTATATACCAGTGATGGAGGTCCTATATACCAGTGATGGGGGATTATATACCAGTAATTGGGGGCCATTTATCATGATGAGAGGGGCTGTATACCGTGATGAGAGTCAGCTTCATTGCCCCCCTAGGCTTCAACTCGAGTCAATAAGTTTCCCTAGTTTTGGAGGGTAAAATTAGGGGCCTCGGCTTATACTCGGGTTGGCTTATACTCGAGTATATATGGTAGATAATATTCATAAAATAATGACAAGATGCCATGAAATTGTCCCTAAAGTGACCAAGGAACCTAACTAAAATATTTTTTTTTATAAAATTTTACAAGAAACAGTAAAATGGACTGTTTATATACTGAACAAAGATTACCCTCTAACACAGTATAAATAGATAGAATAGACCTTCCTGATTTCCAGATTCCACCAGAGAAAGACAAAAGTTAGAGAAGGTAAGGATAAAAAGTCGTGTTAAAATTGATTAAAGAGATTGTGGAGTTGTATATCAGTTGCTGATAAGTGTTTTATCAGTTCTTGGTGTCGTTTTCCTTTTTCTTCCACATTTCTCTTTTCGTTTTGGAGAAAACGATCCAGTTTCATTGTGTGAATTATTCTTGAAACAGTAGATTTTCCAATACCAACAGTGGAAGCGATTTCTTTTACAGTCAGATTTGTATGTTCATTAAGAGTAATAATTGTAGACCTCTTCCATGGAGTAACATCCATTTTTACAGGCACGAATCACACTGAGAAAAAAAGTACACCAAACCACTCCTCACAGAAACAAACTCTCAACTGAAGCTGAAGGGGCAGCTAGTGGGCTTGCCAGACATGGAGTAGCATCACCTTTCCTGTGCTCAGACCTCCACAGAAGCGATCAGGATCATATGCCTTTCTCAAGGTGTTGATCTCTGGTAATAAGCGGCTGAAATGAATATTTAACTACTCTGGATCATTTTGAGGTATTTTGAAGCATTTTGTAAGGTAAAATTCCCTCATAAAGCTGCGCAGAAACACATTAGAGGGAAAATGTATATCTGACAGACATCTTGTACATCCAAATCCATCTTATTCTTCATTTAATCTGAAGATAATATATTTATTTGCTGACCTAACTGGCAATGAAGAATAATTGGCTTATATATCATCAGCTATCCTTTGTACTACAGGAAAAGCTGTGATGATGCCATTTTACATGCCTGGTTGTTTATTAACCGCCATTTTGTGAAGCCAAGAAAATAACATAAGGAAATTGAGGACTCCCTTGTTTCATTTCTTTATTAACTCTCTTGGATTCAGATTATATAAGATCACAATCCAAATAATCCTGGTGCCTGCGGTCATCTTAGATACTGAGGAACCGCCATTTTGGGATTTTACATTACAGTATTCTTTGGTGACTGAAACTTTATCTGAAATAGTCTCAATTTTATTAAGACACTTTATGTACTAAGGCACAGACACTTTATTAAAGTTTTTGGAGGCATTTGATGAAGATTCCTGAGGAAAAAAGCCTCCTGATTGTCTGCGGTAAAAGCGGCACTTATGCTGTTTGCGTAAGTTATCTACGTCTACGTACTGTTCATCACTACTACTACTGCGGCTAAGCTAATTGCGTATGGTGTCTCTGTTATATGCGTGGTTCTGCGGTGAGTGCTTAGAGTGACGGCGCTCGTGATATGCGGCTGGGGAGGAAAGATTCAGCATGACAAGGAGCAGCTGACAGGCTGGAGGAGATCACGAACATGATTGAAGACAGAAGACTTTCTGTACTGAAGAGGAACCGATGGGTTTGCCACATACGCCAGCTGCGCAGATCAGGATGATTCACCTAAATACGCGGAAGGAGAACTGATGAGATTGTAATGTGTATATGCTGTGCAGCTGAGATTTACTCATCTGATCGTTATTCATTTATTATTAGCTGAGAGGACCTTTTATAGTTATTACTCATTTCTACTGAAGTTAGCAATTTACATTATACAAGAAGATCATGAAAAATCATCTGTTTACTGGGTATTTTAATATTACTTCATAGTGTAGGGTGGAAGGTAGGGAGAGAAGTATAGTTTAAGATATTGGTCAGTCTATACTGTATACATTAACTCTTACTTATCCATTATTGTGGAATGCTAGGTTTTGGTTATACTACTGATAATAATATACCGTATTTTTCGCTTTATAAGACGCACCTGATTATAAGACGCACCTAGGTTTTAGAGGAGGAAAATTAGAAAAAAAAATATTTTGAGCCAAATAGTGTGCAAAAACCTTTAATTAAATAACAAAATATTATTTTAACATTGTAGACTCAACAGGAGTCAATAGCAGCAGCAGCATTGTGGGTAACATGTAAGAACAGTCACATGTACCGTAAGTAACAGAAAGAACCATGTTCTGGCTAACAAGTAGGGAGAAACTTTAATCCCTCATCACAGTCAAATAGTGTGCAAAAACCTTTAATTAAATAACAAAATATTATTTTAACATAGTAGACTCAACAGGAGTCAATAGCAGCAGCAGCATTGTGGGTAACATGTGAGAACAGTCCCATGTACGCTAAGTAACAGGAAAAAACATGTTCCAGATAACAAGCGAGAGAAACTTTAGTCCTCAGGCACAGAAGTGGAAGTGGATTCAGGGAATCCCATGAATGCCTCATCACTGCTGTCAGAGTCTAGGAAGCTCAAGTCCTCACACTCATTAGTGTCACTTTCTCCACTGTCCTCATATAGCAAATCATCTTCGGTGCCATCTAAGGCATTGCTAATCCCACATTTCTTAAATGAACTAAAACTGTTTCATCCTTCACGGATTGCCATGATGTGTTCACCCACTCACAAACTTGGGTGATAGTGGGCCTCTTCATACGTCCAGTTGGTGTCAGGTCATGATTTCCAGCAGCCATCCATTTATTCCATTCTTCTCGCATGTAAACTTTAAATGGCTTGTTTATCGAAACATCAAGAGGTTGCAGCTGGCTGGTAAGCCCCCTGGAATTACTGCGAGATGGGTCTTCACATCTTTAAACACCTTTTTAGTGTTTTCACCGATATGTGCTCTGAATTGGTCTAGCACTAACAGGGCTGTTTTTTTTTAGAAGCCCTCCAGGACGTTTGGACCACACTTTGTCGACCCACAATCTCATTCCGTTCTCGTCCATCCATCCTTTCTCATGTACATGCACAACAACTCCTCGTGGGATAGCTTCTTTGGGCATGTTCTTTCTTTTAAAAATTAACATTGGTGGCAGTTTCGTGCCATCGGCACAGCAGGACAACACAACTGTGTAATGGTTTTTTTCATGTCCTGCAGTTTTTACCGTTACACTTTTGGCACCCTTTGTATCAACAGTCCTGTTGGATGGCACATCAAACGTTAGAGGGACTACATCCATATTCCCAATCTGGCTTAATTCAAATCCATTTTTCTTTCTGCTGTCAATTACAAATTTATGGAAAGATAAAATCTTGGCTTCATATTCTTTTGGCATTTTTTGTGCAATTCTCGTTTTGGTGCGCATAGCAAGGCCACATCTCTTCATAAATCTGAAGCACCATGATGGTGATCCAGTAAAGTCATCAATGCCTTTCTCAGCAGCAATCCGCTTGGCTTCACAGATTATCATTTTTGTTGACACCGAAAGGCCATTATTTCTGTGGCGTGTGATCCACTCTTTCATGTCCACGTCTAACTCTGGCCACTTTGCACCACGCCCACGAAGACCAGATTTGCTTTTTCCCGCATTTTGCAGCTCATCCTCCTGTTTCCTCCACTCTCTTATCATTTTTTCAGTTGGAGGTGGTCCAAAATGTCTCTCCGCTGTTCTGTTCCCGTGCTCTTTAGCATATTTTATAACCTCTAGTTTGAATGGAATTTTATATGCAAGCCTTCTCTGCTTTGACATTCTTGAAAATGCACAATATGCAGCAGCCAACTGTACGTTATTTTTCTGCAACAAAATACAGTATTGAAACAACGGTCAGCTCTGTCCTTCATAGTTATGGGGGCATTGCAGCTGAGAAAATTAATACCGTACTTTTGCTGTAGAAAAGACATGGGCTGCACATCCAAAAATCACAAGTTGATTTACCGTAGTAGTGTTAGGCAAAAATGCACAGTACTGTATTCAACTGAACAAGAAATTTTTAGTTTAACATTATGATCAGACTTATGGTATAACTGCCAAGTCATGTCTAATCTCAGCGTGTCCATAACTTTAAATACTGTAGCCTTAAGGGTATGTGCCCACTGGACGGTTCTGCATCATTGCAGACCGTCAGAAAACCGGTGAAGAATTGCAGAAACTGAGTTTTCTGACCTCAGCAGTGTCCATCGTTTTTTTAGCGTTTTTTGAGCGGTTTTTGAGCGGTTTTATAGCGTTTATACAGTGTTTTGTCGGCGGTTTTCTGGCGGTTTTTTTAGCGTTTTTAAAGGGATCCTGTCACCCCCAAAACACCTGTAAACCTATTAAAACCTGTCCCGCAGTGCGCATTTTGAAGCTGACAGCGCGGCGCCGGTCTAAATACGTCACCAGGCGCCGGGAATGACGCGGATCGCGTCACCAGCCACACTGCAGCCTCGGACGAGACAGGGCACAGCAGGGAGGCGGCAATTTGAATGTGGGCTGTGGATCACGCCTATTCAGGCGTGATCTGAAGCAGAGGGGCAGCCTGGATGAGTGACTATGAATAGATAGTCACTCATTATCATCAGTAAACAGGTACTTATAAAACGTTTTTATTCAATGTCACTTACTGCATTTAGGAGGTAAAAAGAGTGTAGGGATAGTGTTAATATGCTCTAGGGACAGGTTTTAATAGGTTTACAGTGTTTTTGGGGGTGACAGGATCCCTTTAAGACTGTTTTTTGTGCACTTGTAAGCTGGAACCGCTGGAAAAACGCTCAAAAGAAGTCACTTGCTCTATCTTTGAAAACCGGTGGAAAACCGGTGAAGAAAGTGGAAAGGAGACAAAAAAAAACGTTCTAATGTACACAGCGTTTTCTAAAATCCATTGACTAGCATGTTAATCCAACCGGTGGTTAGGATTAACATAAATTAGCGGAAAACGCCGACGGAAAAAGCTAAAAAACAGCCCACAAAACGTCCAGTGGGCACATACCCTAAAGGTGTGGACTCATGCGCCAACCACCACAGCGACAATGAACCAGCAGAATGGGTACCTTGTGCCCCACAAAACCCATGCTGCAAGGCTGGAAACTTTAAGAGGGGGTTCCACCTATTTTTGCTCATTGAGCATTGAGTTTCGACGTGACGTGCTAGCGGCTTCATACGGTCTCAGAGTGTGTTCACACATTACGTACTGTATTTTGCTGCGTTCTGTATTTTTACATGAGAGCTCATCAAAAACCAGGAGTGGAACAATCAAAACCATAAGTGGAACAATAAGAGGAAAACTCTAATGGTACATTTACACGCGGCCACAGGGAGGTAGAAACCGGCAGGCATCGGACACAATTGTGCCTGTTGCCTTGAAAAGACCACGATGTGGCTGCGTGTAACTAAGGACTTTCCTTCCTTCAGGGAAGACACAGGAAGGAAAGTCCTGAATTACACACTGCCACATCGTGGTCTTTTCAAGGCAATAGGCACAATTGTGTCCGATGCCTGCCGCTTTCTACCTTCCTGTGGCCACGTGTAAATGGACCATAATAGAAACAAGTGCTCCACTTTTATGTTTACCGTAATCACCCACTCCTGTTTTGTGATGAGCTCACGAGTAAAAAAATGGAGCAAATATGGTAAGCAGCATGTAAAAGCACCCTAAGGCTGCATACATACGTCCGGAGTAGCTGCATGTTGGATGCAGCTCCTGCGGACCTGAGTGAAGCCGCGGGTGGCCGCAGGGAGACCGCAGCCGCCCTGTACTCCACATGTAGGGTGGGTGCAGGGCGGCTTCTCCCTGCAGTCTCTCTGTGGCAGCCGCTTCCGACTCTGCAGCATGAAATGAACATGCTGCGAAGGAGCAGACTGTCAGCAACTTGCACCGCAGCTCCAAACACGCTGCAGGCGGGTTAAGCATAGTGAGGATGGAATTTCTTGAAATCCCATCCACTATGCTTATACTGTACTACGCAGCGTTTTGGACGCAGCGGCAAGACGCTGCGTCCAAACGCTGCATATACTGATCGTGTGCAAGCACCCTAATTCAAGGCCTCAAGAGCCGCACACAGTGCAGGTTTTCAGGATTTCCCTATTATTGCACAAGTGATTCCGTAATTGAATCACCTGCACTGGTGATGATTCCAACCCCTGTGGAAATCCTGAAAACCTGCGCTGTGTGCAGCTTTTGAGGCCTGGAGTTCCCTACCCCTAGACTACAGTAATTAGAATGTTAAGCTAAGAACCTCATGGTCAGTTTTATTATGCCTAGTGGCATTAGATTAACTTATGATTTTAGATGTGTGGCCCATGCCTTTTTCTACAGCTATGATGAATGAAAAACATTATGGGCGATCTGTGATGATGCATTGTTATGGGGGATCTGCATGGTACACACTTATTGGACGGATCTTTGATGACACTCTGTTATGGGGGATCTGTGGTGATGCACTGTTATGGAGAGATCTGCAGATGACACACTTATGGGGGACCTGCATGGAGCACACTTATTAGAGGGATCTGTGGGGACGCTCTGTTATGGGGATCTGTGGATGACGCTCTGTTATGGGGGATCTGTGGATGATGCTCTGTTATGGGGGATCTGTGGATGACGCTCTGTTATGGGGGATCTGTGGATGACGTTCTGTTATGGGGGATCTGTGGATGGCGCTGTTATGGGGGATCTGTGGATGACACACTTATGGGGGATCTGCATGGAGAACACTTATTGGAGGGATCTGTGGTGACGTTCTGTTATGGGGATCTGTGGATGACGCTCTGTTATCGGGGATCTGTGGATGGTGCTGTAATGGGGGATCTGTGGATGGCGCTGTTATGGGGGATCTGTGGATGGCGCTGTTATGGAGGATCTGTGGATGACACACTTATGGGGGATTGCATGGAGCACACTTATTGGAGGGATCGGTGGATGACGCTCTGTTATGGGGGATCTGTGGATGGCGCTATTATGTGGGATCTGTGGATGACACACTTATGGGGGATCTGCATGGAGCACACTTATTGGAGGGATCTGTGGTGACGCTCTGTTAGGCCGGTTTCACATTAGCGTTCGCCGCCGCTGCGTATTGCGGTGGGCGAACGCAAGCCGACCGCAAGCACCGCCAATCCCCATGTTTAACATGGGGACGCACAGTGTACGCGGTCAGGTGCGGATGGCCGTGCGTTCCCATTGCCCTCCATGTGTGATTTGTACGCATGCAGAGGCTTGCGTACAGATCATATATGCGCATCCGCACCGAATCTGTAACATGTTGCGTACATGTTGCAGATTCTGTGCGGCCGGGAATGTTTGTTTTGTACGCAAGCCTCTGCATGCGTACAAATCACACATGGAGGGCAATGGGAACGCACGGCCATCTGCACCCGACCGCATACACCGTGCATCCCCATGTTAAACATAGGGATGGGCAGTGCTTGCGGTCGGCTTGCGTTCGCCCGCCACAATACGCAGCGGCGGCGAACGCTAATGTGAAACCGGCCTTATGGGGGATCTGTGAACTACAGTGTACAGTGCCTGGAGTATCATATATTGTGACTACCATCCCCCTCATCCTTAGGAATACACCCATGTACTGTATACATGGGTGTATTCTGAAAGATGAGGGAGGTGGTAGTTCCTATAAACACTTTGGTCACATTACAATCCCTCCCTAATTACATCAAATATGGCTACAACCCCCATCATCCATCAGAATACACACATGGTACTGTATATTCTGAAAGAAGATGGGGGTTGTGTTACCCTTTAATGTCTGCTCACCTCTCCCTAGAATCTCTAAGTCTTGTGTAAAGAAGAAGTGTTTTACAATACATGCAGGGATCAATATGTGATTGGTGGAGGCAGCTCAGCAACAGTTCTCTCCACCAATCCATATCAATCCCTGCAGAGGAGGAGAAGAATCACACTCTTCTCTCCCTCCTCTGCTTTGGGTCTCCGTGTGCAGCGGAGCCCAGAAAGAATCCTGCCTGCCTCCGGCTATTTGCATTTGACTACTAGAGCACATGCGCAGATCGGGAGCTCGGGGACCGAGAGCTCCATCTGCGCATGCGCTGGTTTGGCGGCCATTTTATTGAAGTCCTGTGCGGCAGACACAGGCACCAATTAGGTATTTCCCCCCCAAACCGGAAACGCGCGGCCGCAAGCAGGAAGTGCAATGGCCCGGCCTGCACTATGCCGCCCACATACCGGGGAACACTGGGGATCACCGCCGGTCACCGTGCCGACACCCCCCAGCGCCAGGCCTGCTGCATTAACCCTCCGGACGTCAGCAGTGACCAGTCTGCTCCGCCGCCGCCACTAACCCCGCAGTAAGGATGTTTTTTTTTACTTTGAAAACAATTTTTTCTATATTCGCTTTTTTAGACGCACCCCATTTCCCCCCTAATTTGGGGGAAATGAAAGTGCGTCTTATAAAGCGAAAAATACGGTATGTGGAACTACATTTATTATCCTTTTTGGCTTATAGTGGAGGATTCTGTTTGAGATTCGACAACCCGGAGGATTCTGTGTGAGATTTGACAACATGTTTTGCTTTGTTACTACTGTTGTTAATTAAATATAGATGATTGAAATATAGGAAGCGGAGCTTTAGATATAGTTTGGTTATATAGTGATTTTGGTTATATAGTGATTTTAGTTCATTATAAGCTGAGGAAGTATTCTTACTTCAATTTTAAGGTGGTATATGTCTTGTAAAGCTAGAAACATGCCAAACTTGAAAGAAAAATCTATGGGTGGAAGGGTGAGCCACCAATCAAAATGTTATTTGACGAATTTACAAAGATCAACTAATACATCTGGTATATGGACAAGTCTAATCCTAAAATCCAACACTCTGATATTTGATCTAATATAGAGGATTTTAGAGAAGATTTTTCTAAAGCATTTAAGAGAAAGGAGATGGGCTATGCGAGTGATTCGTTTACAAACCAAAATGATATGGGAGATGTGGTTAATTTGGAGGAACATTCCACACAATACACTCCAGTTAAACAGAAATTGAGGGTAATATCCCCAGATTTGTGTGCTATCCAAAGAGGTGGATCTACATTACCTATTGACAGAGATTTTATGCTGACTCTATTTACTACTTTTAGTGATAAAATTACATCAGAATTCAAAGATATAAAGGATACATTATCTACTTTAACAACTAGAATAGAAAAAACTGAAAAAGAGGTCAAGGATTTCTCACAAATGCATAATACTGTACACACAGAACAATCTAAAATTAGTGTCAACTTGAAGTCCTTGACTCATAAACTTACCTACCTGGATAATTTCAATAGACATGCCAATTTAAAGTTAAGAGGCATTGCAGAAAAGATCTCAAAAGCAGATTTGTATTCCTATGTAAGTAACTTGGTGAAAAAGACCTTACCAAGCCTTTCAGAGGTAGAATGCTCTCTTGATAAAATGTATCTGTTTCCCAAGGCTAGGAACTTATCTGAGCACATCCCGAGAGATGTATTAATCACATTTGTTGTTTCGCAGAACTAAAAATAGGTTGTTAGATTACTTGAAAAAAAATAAGACATTGCCAGAGCCTTTCCATGACATTCAGATTTATGCTGATATTTCTAAGACATCCTTAATAGTCGTAGATCTTTAGGCCCAATTTCGAAAATTCTGCAGGGAAATGGGATTCCATACAGATGGTATGCTCAGTGTAAGCTGAGTTTCTATTACAACTGTGACAGGCATCTAATAGAAGGATTAGAGAGAGGTTTGCAACTTCCGAAAGAATTGGGAATTCAGGGTACGGGAGTTCCCTGAGTGAGATAATATCATTGATAAAAAAAGTGGACTAAATTTAATTAGTCCCTCACCTGGAGGGGTTGTATAGCACACAACCAGCGTCAGGAAAAAAGGTAATAGCTGCTGCAAGGATCCACACCTCAACGGTCAACTTAGTTCAAAATTGTTTCGGAGTTAGTCCCAACTCCTTCCTCAGGGAACTACCATTCCCTGAGGAAGGAGTTGGGACTAACTCCGAAACGCGGCGAAAATAAACACTATAATGATGAACACCGCCTGATGTTTCTGGTCTATGCAGCGCAGGTCCGTATACACCGTCCACCCTCTGCTATTTTGAACTACATGTTCTAAAGTGGATACTTTTAGTTGGATACTTTTAGTTGCATACTATAAGTACCAGTCTTCCTTTTTTTTATATTCTATATCAAATATTGTTAATTTGGAGGTGGTGGGAAGCCTCATTGTAGGAGTTGTTAGATCTGTTATTTTTTTTAACTGCTCCACTTGTGCACTTGCATTTACTTGTATATTATTTCAATAATTTATTTCTTTTTTGGAAATGAACCACTTTAGTGTAGATTATTTTGCTGATGAGATACTTCAGTTTCCTTTATTAGTATGGTTTAAGCTTTTATTATATTGTGATTCCCTATTGCTTTACATTTACTGGCAGATGTGATTCATGACTTGTAGGTTTGTCTCCTACAACATAAATGGTTTGAACTCTCCTCAAAAGAGGTTTTTACTATAGAGAGATTTAATTAAACAAAAAGCAGATATTGCTGCGTTACAAGAGATTAAATTTGAGAAACTAAGTTCCCATAGACTTGAAAATAAAAACTTTTCAAAAATGTATCTAGCATCTCAAGTGAAAAAGAAAGCATGTGTGGCCATACTTCTAAAGAATACAGCACAGTTTGAGGAAATATCTTTTATTCCTGACCAGGGTGAAAGATTTATAATATTGATTTGTAAAATTGAGGGCATGGTTTACACTATAGTCAATGTATATGCACCGAACAAAGGACAAGTGACCTGTTTGAAGAAATTAATGAATTTGGTTAGGGATCTTAGGCAGGGTGCTCTTTTTCTCTTAGAAGATTTTAATGCGGTTCCAGATCCACTCTTAGACACAACTAATTTAGCAAGGAAATTCAACATTTGTTAAGATTCCTGGATAGATGGAGAGTTGTACGATATATTCAGATGTGTAAATTCGACCTCTAGAGAATATACCCATTATTCGAACACCCACTTTTCGCTGGCCAGAATTGATTTAGCCCTTTCTGATATTTTTACTCTACAAAAAATTAAAAAAAATAGAGATTGTTAAAAATATGTGGTCAGATCACTCCATGGAATTATTTGACATCTTTAGTGGACAACATTCTATCTCATCTTCATCAAGTAGAGCTAAGTCGTTTTTATTTTTTCATCCGTCTTATAAGAAGGAATTAGCGTGTATTCTGGAAACTTACTTTAAAGAATATGACGTTGGCGATGTGAATATCTCGACTTTATGGTTAGCACATAAAACAGTAATTAGAGGTTCTCTTATTGAAATGTTTTCGAGGTTATAAGAAAGAAAAAAGAGCTGAGATTGCAAATATTAATACTCAAATAAGAAATCTTGAGCTCAGTCAAGTATCATCGCCTTCACAAGTAACATATAATAACATTTTGAAACTTCGAATTCAGTTGAAATCTTTGTTACATCATGAATACGATACTATGATGCAAAATTCAAGATCTAAATTTTACAACTGCATGAATAAGCCAAATAAATTTTTTGCACAACAACTTAAACTCCAGAGAATTAGAACTCGAATAATTCAAATAAAATCTAGTAATAATATTATTTATAAAAACCCTAAAGATATTTCGTCCCAATTTGGTACATTTTTTGAGACTTTGTTCAATCTTAAAGATAGCTCTGATATTATCGTCCCATCGGAAATAGATAGAACTACTTATCTAAAATCGATAAAACTTCCTTCTTTATCGAAATTCAATATTGATATGTTGAATTTGACTTACATGAATTCTGAAATTTCTCAAGCTATTTTCTCACTTAAGCCTGGCCCGGAAGGATTAAATAACGAATACTTTCAAACTTATTCATTTATATTAGCTCCTTACTTAACAAATTTGATAAACGAAATCTGAGATTACTTACCGGTAATCGTATTTTACGGAGTCCATGACAGCACCCACCGAGAGAGGGGATCCGCCGCTCAAGGACAGGAAACCTACAGATAAAAAGGGGTGGTCCCCCTCGCCTCCTCAGTTGGGTTACAGCGAAATTGGACAAACCGCAAAACTGTATAAATACACAAATATAATGATTAATAACATCAGAAACCGACACCTCCAGGGGTGAAAAGGGCACACAAAAACTCTCAGGCAATAAGTGGCACCCTGTGATTAGTGATAACACACTCAAACTTTACTATCAATAAGACTAATAAAAAGGGTGGGAAGTGAGTGGATGCTGTCATGTACTCCGTAAAATATGATTACCAGTAAGTAATCTCAGATTTTCCTATCGCCATGACAGCACCCACCGAGAGACTTGCAGAGACCTTCACCTGGGAGGGACCACAGTGTTAAGAACCACCCTCCCGGAGTCGAGGTCAGACGAAGAGGACAGGTCAAGGCGATAGTGCCAAAAAAAGGTAGAGGGTGAAGCCCAAGTAGCCACCCTACAAATAGAATCAATAGAAACATTAGCACGTTCAGCCCAGGAGGCCGACATGGCTCGAGTAGAATGGGCATGAATACCATCAGGAGGCTGCTCACCTTTCGCAGAATAGGCCAATCAGATAGCCTCCCGGATCCATCTGGAGATGGTGCTCTTAGTGGTATGAGTTCCCTTACGAGACCCCTGGAAAGAAACAAACAAGGCCCTACACTTCCTCCAAGGCCGAGTCCTAGCAATATACTCAAGCACAGTCCTCCTAACATCTAAGGTCTGAAAGGTCAAGTCCTTAGGGCTAGTGGGATTGTAACAGAAGGAGGGCAGTATGATTTCTTAACCTCTATGGAACTTCGAGGGGAGCTTAGGGAGATATGAGGGGTCCGTTTTAAGTACCAACCTATGAGGGAACACTAACAGGAACAGGGGGTCAATAGACATGGCTTGCAGGTCACCCACCTGCCTAGCAGACGTCAAGGCTACCAGTAAGGCTGTCTTCAAAGTCAAGTGTTTGAGGGAGGCCGAGGGCAATGGCTCAAAGGGAGGTCCCGTCAAGGCGTCCAAAACCAAATTCAAGTCCCAGGGAGTTAGGGATGTGTACCTGTTCAGTGCGGTCACAAGCCTGAAAAAAAAAAACAGGAAATTCACCGGTCACCCACTATATTCTGACTAAAAAGGACCTCCAGAGCAGAAACCTCAATCCGAAGAGTACTGACACCAAGGCCCAACTCCCGAGCCCTCTGCAAAAATTCCAAAATAGCAGGAATCGGGGCACGGTCAGTAACACCCCCCGAATAAAAAGCCAAAACGTACGCCAAACCCTACAATACAGGGATGCGCACCTGTTCAGCGCGGTCACAAGCCTGAAAAACAACAGGATATCCACTGGTCTCCCGCTATATTTTGACTAAAAAGGGCCTCCAGAGCAGAAACCTCAACCCGAAGAGTACTGACACCAAGGCCAAACTCCCGACCCCTCTTCAAAAATTCCAAAATAGCAAGAATCGGGGCACGATCAGTGACACCCCCCGAGTAAAAAGCCAAAACGTACGCCAAACCCTACAATACAGGTTAGTGGTAACCTCCTTTCTACTGCTGAGGAGGGTAGAAACCAAAGCATCGGAGAACCCCCGCCGTTTCAGAAGCTGCCTCTTAAATTCCAGGCCATTAGATGAAGGCCCTCCGCCTGTGGATGAAAAAACGGACCCTGAGAGAGCAGCCCCCGAACCGCCGGGAGAACCCAAGGGTCGGAGACCGACATCGCCTGCAGCCAGAAAAACCATGGTCTCCTGGGCCAAAAAGGGCCTATCAAGATGACTCTCACGCCCTCCTTCATGATTTTGCACAGAACCAGAGGAAGCAGACAGAACGGAGGAAAAGAATAAGCTAGATGAAAATCCCATGGCACCCGCAGAGCATCCACCACGTCTGGCCGGTCTGAGGGATGCAGGGAAGCAAAGCGCCGAACCTGCCTGTTCCTCCTGGTCGCAAACAGATCTATCTCTGGCACGCCCCAGAGACTCACAATCGCACAGAACACTTCCCTGTTCAAAACCCACTCACCCTGCCTGAGAGAGTGGTGGCTGAGAAAGTCGGCTCTGACATTGTCGATATCTCTGATATGTAGGGCCATCAGGGAGAGAAAATGGACCTCTGCTAGTTGAAATATCGTGGCCGCGGTAGACAGTAGGGAAGGTGACCGGGTCCCCCCTGGTGATTTAAGTAAGCCACTACCGTAGTGTTGTCCGACTGAATCCGGACGTGGAGTTGCGTAGGCGGGGTAAAAACTGGGAGGAGAGCATACTGGACCACCCGTAATTCCTTCAAATTTGAAGAAGACCCCAATTTCTCCTCTGGAGACCACCGACACTGGGCCAGGCGAGGTCCCAAATGAGCCCCCCACCCTGAGGGACTGGCATCGGTTGTCACTAAAAAGTCCGGAGCAATGACTCAGGGCTGGCCACCCCCTCCCCCCCCCCGTGTCAGGTGATGTGGATCCATCCACCAGGACAGAGAGGCCGTGGAGGCCGGGGACAGACAGAGACAGCTCTCCAAACACCCCTGCAATGAGTCTCCAGCCCTGAGACAGCGAGAGTGGAACTGCGCTCACGGGACAGCCGGAATACATGATGACAGAGTCCCCAGTAGAGACATGGCCTGACGCAGTGACGGATTGTTCATGGCCTCAGCTACCCTGCACATCACTGCCAAGACTTTGACAGGCGGCAGAAAACACTTTTGGACAAGGGAGTCCAACAGAAGTCCCAAAAAAGTCTGGACCTGAACTGAATGGAGCCTTGACTTTTGGACATTGATGAGCCATCCCAGGGCCTGTAGGGAGGATATGACATGATTCCGATGGAAAGTACACTGCCCCTTAGAGTTCCCAACAATCAAAAAAAATCATCCAAATACGGAACTATCTCACATACGCCATTACTTCAGCCATCACCTTGGTAAAAACATGAGGAGCCATGGAAAGGCCGAACGGCATTGCGGCAAACTGCAGATGGCGAACCTGACCCTCAAAGGCCACTGCCACTCTGAGGAACCTCTGGTGAGCTAGATGAATAGGCAGATGGTAGTATGCATCTTTTTAAGTCGAGTACCGCCATAAAACACTTAGGGAATAGAAGGCGAACGGAAGATTGAATGGAGTCCATTTTAAAGGACTGGAATCGGAGGGAGGAGTTTAATTTTCAAAGATTAATAATAGTTCTAAATGAACCATCCAGTTTATAAACCAGAAACAAAGGGGATAAAACCCCCTTCCTTCCTGGTCCCCCGAAAACGCTACCAACACTTGTTTATGTAACAAGTCCTTGACCTCCAACTCCACTGCCTGCTGCTGGCAAGGACTAGAAAGAATAGTTTGAAAAAAAGGAGTCCCCTGGGACCCTCACAAAATCAAGTTTAAGGCCAGATGAAATGAGGCCGAGGGTCCATTGGCTATTTGAAATTTGGGACCATTGTTGGAAAAAATGACCCAATTGTCCACCGACAGGTGGGTCATAATCAACGGAGCTTGGGCAGGGTCTTGGAGGTTGAGAAACCACCGTAATAAGCACCTCTCTGTTTTTTCACCATCACTCCCATAGATCATATAGTATCCAGTAAACCGAAGATTAAACCAGCTGGCGAGGAGAGAGACGTACTGGATCTTTAAACTAAAGACTCTCCAGCTTGGTGGCCTAAATGAAGTGAGTGATTTGTTCTGATACTCAGACATACACTTTCTCAGCTCCCATAAAATATTGAGAAAGCAGAGAGTGAAATAAGTTGGCACCCAATTGATGCTGTTGCTATGGTTCAGAGGTAGTAGGGGGTAAGACTACTCATAGATCAATCTTCACATTTATATCATGAACAACCTTATGGCATAGAGGGTAGATGCACTGATCAATTGAAATAAAATTTTGGAGTCGTAAGTTTGAGTCTGTTCTGACTCACTAAATTATATTTTATATTTTTGATCAAATCAGATTTAATTAATTATAAAGCGTTTTTATAAGGATTTTACCATATAAATGTAATTAGAATATGATCTAATGTTTTTCTTTCCTTTTTATGAATGAAGTCATTTAATGTACATTCCTGGCAGGAGTCATATTCTCTATGTACTACAAATGTGATGATTTTTTCAGCAGGATAGATGGCCTAGTAGTCTAATGCTGATTTTAAGCATTTACTCTTTTGACAGTGCAGATTCGGATCCCGGTAGTTCCAGATCAAGCTTTTATTCAATTTTGATTTAATTTATAAATGTGTGATGTGTTGTGTTTTTTTTTATAAATGATTAATGTTTTTTATTGAACAATATTGTGATATAATGCTTTTTAAATGGGCTTTACACCACATGTGTGAAAGTGGGCGTTCCCACAGGAAGTACTGTCATACCTCATGAGGTGGAGTCTTTGTAAATTTTATGTGTATATATATATGTGTGCAAGACTGGTAATCTTGAAGCCTTGATGAAGTTGTATTTACACAACGAAACGCATAGGCAAGTGGTTAAATAAACAGAGTATACACCATTACTCTGTCATCATTGGAGGTCAGCGCGGTGATTCTTTTCAACTCAGCGCTTTCTGTTTGTTCATCTTATCTTCCCCTGGCTGGGCACTGCTGCGACCTGAGGAGAGAGCTGTCAAAGTTGGTTGTGACTCATACAACATGACCAGGTGAGTTTTTCCATAGAAGGGGGACACCTGGTGGCTAAACCAAGAGGATATCACTCTATGTGCGCTCCAACTATTTTACTCCGGATCTGAGGAATAGCGGCCAACAACCGGTCTCGCGGCACCCTAGACCGAATCTGCTGTTCCAACTGATCCAACCAGACCAACTGGGAACGGGCTACACAAGTAGAAGCAATGGCTGGTTTAAGTGCCCCAATACCCGTCACCCAGGATTTTTTCAACAGGGTATCAGCTTTTCTATCAGAGGGCTCCCTCAACTACCCCCCATCCTCCAAAGGTAACACATTCGTTCTGGACGAGGATGCCACAGCCGCATCAACCTTAGGGATCTTAGACCAGTTCATTAACTCTGAATCATCAAAGGGGTATTTTCTTTTTGAAGAGGATGTCAAAAAACCCCTGGAGTCTTGCTTTTCCCATTCAGATTTGACCAAGGATGTAATGGCCTCAATGACAGGAAAAACACGTCTCTTTTTTTGAGACAACCCAGCAAACATGACGTCCTGAGCGGACCTTGCTTCCTTACTGTCTACAATCCCCATGGTGGCACGTACAGACTTCACCAGGCTATCCATTTCTTGTATGGCAAAACAAGAACCTCCCTCATCCTCAGACGAGGAGCCTGAATGGGACGAATGAACGAGACCTTCCTCCTGGGAATCAACATCCGACTGACAGGGAGACTGATGGAGAGGAGCAGGCACACAGGGTTGCTGAATCTGGGAAAGGGAAGTCCCGTATAAAGCTCTTAAGGTCTGCCGTACGTATAGGGGCTTCTTCGTCAAGAGTCTGAGCGATACAGGAGCAGCACAGCCGCTTGTCATAGTCATCAGACAGGGGCAATTCACACAAGGCACAAAATGTTTCCGCTTTTCTGATCTCTTTTTAGGCTGGCCGGAAGGACAATGAGAGACAGAGTGGTGGATTAGCATAGTGGATGAACATGCACAACTCACCCCTAATGCTGACAAACAGACTCAGACTCAGGAGGTGGAGACCCAGCCTTGGACTTGGAGCGTTTAGAACTTTCAGTGGAGCACTCCTTACAGGCACTGGCGGACGTGGACGCCTGTTTGCTGCTGCTGTTGCTCCTACTGATCCGGGTGCCCCTCCACATCTCTGTGGGAAGACATGTCGGGCACATCCACGAAGCACCATCCGCTGGTTTTGACGTTGGCGTTCTCCCCGCCGTCAGACGCGCCCACCTCTGGACCACCGGAAGTGACGCGCACTTCTGGTTCAAAGGGGCGTACGACACAGGGCAGCAGAATTGCTCGCCCAGCCCGCCCTGCGTCGCAGGACAAGCACTGGGGACGGCCCCAGGCAGTGCCTGCACGACCCAGAGCGGCATGACCTGGACCCTGGGTAGTGCTGATATAACCAGCCGACGAGGGAGGCTGCAGGGCCAGGGATCCCCAACGCTGCCTTCAAGACCCAGATTCCACAGACCTCACTCGGCCCTGCATGGAAGCCTCAGGCCCTAGGTAAGAAGATCTTCATCTGTAGGTTCCTCTCACAAGGACAGTAAACCAACTGAGGAGGCGAGGAGGACCGCCCCTTTTTATCTGTAGGTTTCCTGTCCTTGGAGAGTGGGTCCCCAATCTCTCTAATGTTATCGTTATTCCTAAAGAAGGGGGTGATCCACAAGTGGTTTCTTCATATAGGCCAATTTCATTGCCAAATTCGGATCTCAAGATCATTTCAAAAGTACTTGTCAATAGGTTGCAAGATCTTATACCAAAGTTACTTCATACGGACCAAACCAGCTTTACGTTAAATAGAAGCACGGTAGATGCAACAAGGCAAGTTCTATCTATATTGGAACATATTGAGAGAGAGGGGTTCCTTGCCTTGGCAATTTCGATAGATGCTGATAAAGCGTTTGATCGCATTAATTGGGACTTTCTCTGGTGGGAGATTCCAAATGGAGGAGGTCGCGATGAATAAAGAATAACGCCGCCCAGCGGGGCGTGTGCTGCTGCTTCAAGGAGGGGCAGAATGGAGCCTGGCGCCGCCTTTTCAGTCCCCAGCCTCAGGGATCTCTGTAAGTTATGTTATTTTTCTGCTGTTTTTATAGGGCGGATTTAGCTCAGAGAGGGATAGATAGGGAGCAGCTAGGAAGGTGCAGGGACAGGTTGTGATAGTGTACAGGCTTAGATCCAGGTGACAGGTTCCCTTTAAACCTTAGGTTTATTTATCTTTTCCTTTAAATAAGTAGAGAAGGCTTCCCTCGTCAAAAAAATTTAAAAATACTATTCAGATATGGAGATCATTTGTTAATGCTTCAAAAAAGAGAATTTTGTTTACGTACCGTGAATTCTTTTTTCTTGAATCATCAATGGGAGACCCAGACAATGGGGTTTAGGGCACTGCCCTCCGGAGGCCACACTAGGTACTACAAGTTTGTAGACACCGCCCCCTCCGCTTATAAACCCCTACCGCAGGGAATATCCTCAGTTTGGTCCATAAGCTGCGAGGAGACAACATAAACCACACCCGAAACATCGGGAAAGAAACCGTGCACAGACGGTCCAACAACCCGGATAGACTGTCCCAACTGGGAACAGGCAATGCAAAAAACATCCAACGGAACAACTGGGTGGGCGCTGGGTCTCCCATTGATGATTCAAGAAAAAAGAATTTACGGTACGTAAACAAAATTCTCTTTTTTCTGATCATCATAATGGGAGACCCAGACAATGGGGATGTCCTAAAGCAAACCCCAGGGCGGGAAGAGTTCCTCAAAAGACGTAGATATACACGGTCCCCCTCAAAGGTGGGCAACCGCCGCCTGGAGGACCCGCCGGCCCAAACTTGCATCCGCAGAGGCATGGGCATGCACCATATAGTGCTTAGAGAATGTGTGCAGGCTGGACCAGGTGGCCGCCTGACACACTTGCAGAGCAGACGCGCGATGTCGCAAAGCCCAGGAAGCACCAACGGCTCTGGTCGAGTGCGCCTTCAAGCCCACCGGAAGAGGCAGACCCGCCGAACGGTAGGCCTCTTGAATGGGAGCCTTGATCCATCTGGCCAAGGTTGATTTGGATGCCGCGGACCCCTTACAGCGACCCGCCGTAAGGAAGAACAAAGAGTCCGAACTCCGGAAGGAGGCCGTCCTGGACACATAAATGCGTACAGCCCTCACTAAATCCAGAGTGTGGAGGTCGCGCTCAACCTGATGAACAGGAGCGGGACAAAATGATGGGAGCACAATCTCTTGGTTCAAGTGAAAAGTGGACACCACCTTTGGCAAAAATTCTGCCCGCGGACGCAACACCACCTTGTCCTGGTGGTCTACCAGGAAGGGCGACTTGCACGACAGTGCAGCCAATTCTGAAACCCGTCTCAGAGATGTAATTGCCACCAGAAAGACCACTTTCTGTGACAGATGAGAGAGGGAGACTTCCCTCAGTGGCTCGAACGGCGGTTTCTGCAGAGCCGCCAGGACCATGTTAAGGTCCCATGGGTCCAGCGGTCGCCTGTATGGCGGAACCACCCGAGACACCCCCTGCAGAAATTGACGGACCTTAGGAAGGAGCGCCAAACGCCTGTCAAACAGCACTGAAAGCGCTGATACTTGACCCTTCATGGAGCTGAGGGATAAGCCCACTTCCAAACCCGATTGCAAGAAAGCCAACAAGGTTGGAATGGACAAGGGCCACGGAGACCGTCCACCAGAGGCACACCAGGAGAAAGATTTTCCACGTCCTGTGGTAAATCCTCCGTGACACAGGCTTCCTAGCCCGATTCATAGTGGCAACCACTGTAGGAGAGAATCCCCTGGATGTCAGAAGCCAGGCCTCAAGAGCCATGCAGTCAATCTGAGGGCCTTGGAATTGAGGTGGAAGAAGGGGCCCTGCGCGAGTAGATCTGCGCGTTCTGGAAGAGCCCACCGGAGACCGCCGGACAGTTGCCACAGGTCCGGATACCAGGACCTCCTGGGCCAATCCGGTGCCACTAGAATGGCTACGCTGCACTCCAACCTGATCTTCCACAAAACCTTGGGAATCAGTGCCAGCGGAGGGAACACATATGGTAGATGGAATCCGGACCAACTCAGGATCAGGGCGTCCGCCCCCAGAGACTGAGGATCCCATGATCTCGCCATGTATTGCGGCACCTGATGATTGAGCCGTGAGGCCATCAGATCCACGTCCGGAGTGCCCCATCTGCTGCAGATGTCCCGGAAGACGTCCGGATGAAGAGACCACTCTCCGGCGTCCATTCCCTGTCGGCTCAAGTAATCGGCCTCCCAGTTTTCGACTCCTGGGATGTGAACTGCGGAGATCAGACAGTTGTTGTCCTCCACCCAGGATAGAATGCGGTGGACTTCGGCGAGGGCCTGAGCACTTCTGGTCCCTCCCTGATGATTTATATATGCGACGGCCGTCGCATTGTCGGACTGAACCCGGATGGGCTGTCCCGACAGGAACTTCTGAAACGCCAGAAGCGCCAGATAGACCGCCTTGATCTCCAGCACGTTGATCTGCAACGCCGACTCCGACTGAGTCCAGAGGCCTTGAGCCCTGTGATGTAAGAACACCGCCCCCCAGCCCTTCAGACTTGCGTCGGTGGTCACCACTAACCATGACGGTTTGAGAAAAGACCGGCCCCGTGACAAGTGATGTGGCTGAAGCCACCACAGCAGGGAATCCCTGGTCGGTCGTGAAAGGGCCATCAGCCGATTCAGCGAGATCGTCCTCTTGTCCCATCTGCGAAGAATTTCCAGCTGGAGAGGACGGAGGCGAAACTGTGCAAAAGGCACCGCCTCTATCGCTGCCACCATGCGTCCCACCAGCTTCATCAACACCCATATGGATGATTGTGGGGACAGGAGTATATCTTGGACTCCCGATTGGATGGCCAGCTGTTTGGCTCGTGGTAGGGACACCAGAGCTGAGTCCGTGTGGAAGTCCATGCCCAGATATGTCAGTGACTGGGTGGGAACCAGGGTTGATTTCTGGACATTGAGAAGCCACCCAAACTGTTCCAGAGACTTCATGGTCACCTCCAGGCTCTTCCGGCAAAGATGTTCTGATGGCGCCCTGACCAGCAGGTCGTCTAAATAGGGTATGACGGCATGTCCCTGCATATGTAGGAGAGCCATCATAGAGGCCATCACTTTCGTGAACACCCGCGGAGCCGAGGCCAACCCGAAGGGCAGCGCCACGAACTGGTAGTGTTCGTCCCCCACTGCAAATCTCAACCAGCGCTGATGAGCCGGTGCAATGGGCACATGAAGGTAAGCGTCTCGGATATCTATGGACGCTAAGAAGTCCCCCTGCGACACAGCCGCGATCACGGAGCGCAGGGATTCCATGCGGAACTTCCGAACCAACACGTGACGGTTGAACAACTTGAGGTCCAGAACCGGGCGAAAGGAGCCGTCCTTCTTCGGGACGATAAAGAGGTTGGAGTAAAAACCCCTGAACCTCTCTCCGGAAGGCACTGGGATCACTACTCCGTCTCTGCGGAGTCCCTCCAACACCAGATGAAAAGCCTGAGCCTTTTCTGGGGATGGAACAGACCGATGGAATCGGTGTGCCGGCCGCGACGTCAGCTCTATCCTGTAGCCGCGCGAGACTACGTCTCGGACCCACTGATCTTGAACGAGGAGTAACCATCTGTCCTGAAAACGGGACAGACGGCCCCCCACCTGTGGGGCGGCAGGACTGGAGAGCGAGTCATGCGGAAGTGGGTTTGGGAGTGGCAGCCGCCGCCCCCGTTGACTTCTTCTGGCGACCCTTGGGACGCCACTGAGTAGAGGGCTTGCCCCCTCTGTCCGCGCGAGCGGACGAGGTCGATGACTGTGAGCTGGAGCGAAAGGACCACTGTTTAGGGTTCCTTTTAACGGTATATCGTGGCTTGGGTTCATTCTGTGGGATCTTAGACTCCGCAGAATCCTTTATCAGCTTATCCAGCTCGGTACCAAACAGTCTGTCACCAGAAAACGGAAGATTCTGCAGAATCTTCTTTGACGTGGCATCTGAGTCCCATAGACGCAGCCACAACAACCTGCGGATCGCTATCGCATTGGCCGAAGCCACAGCAGAGCGAGTGGCAGTTTCTAGGGTCGCCGTCCTGGCGTAATCTGCATAGGCCCGTGCCCTATCAGTAAGCGCCAGGACTTCTGCATTGGACCCCGCCTGGTCAGTTATACCATCCAAGCAGGCGGTGATCGCCTGCAAGGTCCAGACCGTGGCAAAATTAGGGGCAAATGAAGACCCCACAGCCTCATAGGAAGACTTGGCGAGCTGTTCGACCTGTCTATCCGTCGCGTCCTTCAATGAGGAGCTATCAGAGGCAGAGAATAGGGAGCGTGCAGCAATCCTGGTCATGGAAGCGTCCACCTTCGGGGACTGCGACCACTCCTGAAGCACCTCCTGGGGGAAGGGGAAGCGAGTGTCCCTAGATTTGCGGACATAACGCCGCCCAGGGTGAACCCTGGGTGCTCTAACCACCCTTCCAAAGTTAGTGTGGTCCATAAAGGAGCCACATGAGCGAGCCTCTGGCTGCAGCCATTGATAAGCCTCCTTCGGATGGAGGTCCACCTCCTCAGGGGGTGCCACGAGATGAAGAGTCTCGTTTATGGAGGATACCAAATCCTCCACCCCATCAGGTGGTTCTGACATAGACTCAAGTATTGAACCCCCATCATCCTCGTCACCGTCAGAGTGACGCTCCTCCTCAGAGAGGTTCTGGATGTCGGGTGATTCATCCCGGCGAGCCCGCTTAAGGGATCTCGCGGCAACAAGGGGTGACACCCGGGGGTAACTTGATGGAGCAGCTGGACTTTCCAGTCTCCTAGTCAGTGCCTCCAGGGATTGCGACATGGAGGACAGCTTGGATAACACAGATTCATTTATCTTATTCTGTGTCTCCCATGGCCCTGGGATCACCTGAACCTCAGGGTACAGCACCGGAGCTGCAGCCTCTGCAGCATCAGTCCGGGCCTCTGGGCGTCCGCAGTTATTGCAGGACCCCCCAACCAACGTCCCGTTGCATGTAGCACAGGTAGTGGTGGAGTTGTCTGCCTTAGCAGCGTTCTTCTTTGCTGGGGACATGCCGACAGCAGAAGAGAAAAATAAGCCAAGAAGGAAACCGGAACACCGGCGGCTTACCGACCGCTTCAATGCGGTGGAGGGGAGCGGTGTGTGTGTGTGGCCTCCGCGAGGGTAAGGATCGGAATCTCCCGGGAGCGCAGTCGTGCACTCCTTCAGTCCCAGCAGGTAAGTGAGGAGAAGATGGCCGCCGCCAGACAAGTCGTGGGCGGTGCCGAAAACACGCGGGAAGTCCACACACACACGCCCAGCGATGACGTCATCCCATGGGCTGCTCCGCATCACTCCAAGCAGCCATCTTAATAATCTGGTGCTGGAGCCCGCAGCGCGGGAGATATAGCATCAACACTATACCCAGGGCTGCAGACAAAATCTGTAGCCCGCAGCCCCTGTGACACACAGGGCGGTCAGCTATAGTGACCCCAGCACAGGGTACACCGCCAGAACCGCGGACCCGAAGGCTGCGCGCGGTCTGAGTGTCAAAACACAATAGTGTCAGACACTACCCCCAGGCACACCGGAGACACACAGGGCGCCTCAGTGCCGGTCCGGTCTGTAAGCACCATATATGGGAGGCCTCGGACGGGGGTTTCAGCACCAGTCCGGTCTGTAAGCACCTTTAGGGAGGCCTCGGACTGGGCTGGCTCCAGTCCGGTCTGTAAGCACCATTTAGGGAGGCCTCGGACGGAGCGGAGCTGTGCAAGGCTCCTGTCTCCCACTTCCCAGAGCCCCCCCAAGGAGGGATGTGAAGGAGCGCGGCAGCGTACCGGGAGGACACAACTTGTCCAGGCTCTGGGCCCTCCGGTACCTCAACCTGTGTGTTCCCCAAGGGTGAACAGGGAGACTGCCGGAGGTCCCCGACCGGGACCTACCTTGTCTTCAGACGCCATCACGTAAGCTGTGAGAATGCTGTGATGTGCAAGCAAAGCGTGTGATTCCTCCGAGCACACTAAGTTTAAAACTGAGGATATTCCCTGCGGTAGGGGTTTATAAGCGGAGGGGGCGGTGTCTACAAACTTGTAGTACCTAGTGTGGCCTCCGGAAGGCAGTGCCCTAAACCCCATTGTCTGGGTCTCCCATTATGATGATCAGAAAAGAAGGTGTATGTTACTGTTGAACCGGATTGGATCTCGATAGACATAGAGTCATATGAAAAAGTTTAGGCACCCCTCTTAATCTTACCCTTTTTTTTTGTTTAAAATTGGTTTTTTTGCAACACCTATTTCAGTGTGATATATGTAATAACTGATGGACACAGTAATATTTCAGGTTTGAAATGAGGTTTATTGTACTAATCAAAAATGTGAAATATGCATTATTTAAAAATTTGACAGGTGCAAAGGTATGGGCACCCTTCTGATTTTCATGATTTGAATACTCCTAACTACTTTTTACTGACTTACTGAAGCACTAAATTGGTTTGGTAACCTCATTGAGCTTTGTACTTCATAGCCCAGTGTATCCAATCATGAGAAAAGCTATTTCAGGTGTCCACTTGCAAGTTGTTCTCCTAGTTGCATCTTATCTGAGGAGTGGCATCATGAGCTCCTCAAAACAGCTCTCAAATGATCTGAAAAAAAAAAAAATGTTCAACATAGTTGTTCAGGGGAAGGATACAAAAAGTTGTCTCAGAAATTTAACCTGTCAGTTTCCACTGTGAGGAACATAGTAAGGAAACGGAAGACCACAGGGACATTTCTTGTAAAGGCCAGAAGTGGCAGGCCAACAAAAATATCAGAAAGGCAGAGAAGAAGAATGGTGAGAACAGTCAAGAACAATCCACAGACCACCTCCAAAGACCTGCAGCATCATCTTGCTGCAGATGGTGTCACTGTGCATTGGTCAACAATACAGCGCACACTGCACAAGGAGAAGCTGTATGGGAGAGTGATGTGAAAGAAGCCGTTTCTGCATGCACGCTACAAACAGAGTCACCTGAGGTATGCAAAAGCACATTTGGACAAGCCAGTTTAATTTTGCTAGAAGGTCCTGTGGACTGATAAAACAAAGATTGAGTTGTTTGGTCATACAACAAGGCGTTATGCATGGCGCCACAAAAACACAGCATTCCAAGAAAAACACTTCCTACCCACTGTCAAATTTGGGGGAGGGTCCATCATGCTTTGAGGCTGTGTGGCCAATGACGGAACCGGGAATCTTGTTAAAGTTGAGGGTCACATGGATTCCAAGTTGAAGTTACGCCGGGGATGGATCTTTCAGCAAGACAATGATCCAAAACACCGCTCCAAATCTACTCAGGCATTCATGCAGAGGAACAATTACATTGTTCTGGAATGGCCATCCCAGTCCACAGACCTGAATATCATTGAACATCTGTGGGATATTTTGAAGCGGGCTGTCCATGCTCGGCAACCATCAAACTTAACTGAACTGGAATTGTTTTGTAAAGAGGAATGGTCAAAAATACCTTCATCCAGGAACTCATTAACAGCTACAGGAAGCGACTAGAGGCTGTTATTTTTGCAAGAGGTGGATCTACTAAATATTAATGTCACTTTTCTGTTGAGGTGCCCATACTTTTGCACCTGTCAATTTTTGAAATAATGCATATTTCACATTTTTGGTTAGTACAATAAACCTCATTTCAAACCTGAAATATTACTGTGTCCATCAGTTATTACATATCTCACACTGAAATAGCTGTTGCAAAACCAATTTTAAACAAAAAAAAAAAAAAAAAAAAAAAAAAAAAAGAAGAGTAAGATTTATGGCCACTTTACACGTCCCAATATCGGCGTCCAACTCCAATAAAAAGTCACGTGGTTCGTGCGTCATCCCCGATATCGTTCGTGCGTTGTATGGTGTAAATGTCCAATTCGATGCAAGGACGATGCCAAAACGATATCGGGGAAGAAATGAGCAGGCTCTCAAACGGCCCAATATTGGATGGACGATCTGGCAGGATTGTGCTGTGTGAAAGCCCAACAACGATTTGGAGTACAACTTCCCCTATTCTCTCCCATGTTAAATGCTCATTCCTGGGTCGGCCGTACAAGGGGGCGTAGACATCGCAGTTGCGTTGCCTGCCGATATCGTGCTGTGTAACAGCTCCTATGCAATCTTTGAATTCTGCCCAAAAAATGTGCGCTCCCGCGTTGTTGTATCCAACATCGGACCGATTTTGGGACGTGTAAAGTGGCCATTAGAGGGGTGCCCAAACTTTTTCATATTACAGTATTTAAAATTATTCTACCCAAACTTGATCTGGACCTATGGAAATGAAAAGGGATATTATTGATCTCTGATTTATTTAGTAATTGGCAAATACAGTGGTTTCAGTCACTTAGTCTTAAATTTGATTTACCAGATAGTGAGGAGGCTAATTGGTCGCTTATCAGTAGCTTTCTACATAAGAATGTTGTAGATTTTTATTTTCCCCATAATATAGCCGATATGTTGAAAAGAAGTACAAATATTGCATGTTGGAAGACAAGAAAGATGTATCAGATTTTTAATAATAGTTCAAAAGGGAATGGTGTCAACGGTCCGCGCTGATTAAATAAATGTACTCAAAAGGCATTGCTTTCTCCATCTCCTTCTTTATTCCTCCATAAACCAACGCGTTTCGGTGCAACACTCGCACCTTTCTCACGGTACTTTACATGTTACATACAGAAACCCTTTTATATGCCTTACAAAGCGGATGTTGTTCACAGAATAGAAATTTTTTTTTATATTCATCATCAATGACATCACTCAGAGGGAGGACACCCCTTACATATACTATGGATCCTATATTGCACTCCAAATACATATGTAAAGGGTGTCCTCCCTCTGAGTGACGTCATTTTTTTAATAGGAGTAGGTGACTTTCCTTGTAACAAAAAATTATACAATTTTACACATTTTAATGGCAGCAAAAAGCCTAATAGCAAATTTTTGTAAAACGGACGAGATACCTAGCATAGTATGGAAAAATTAGCAATTCATAATATGTGTGAAATATATGCATTGAGAAATAACATGCATGGAAAATATATGCAAAAATGGTCTTGTTGGTCTTTGGCCTATTCACCTACCCTAATATCTGACTTAGTTGATCCTTAATGATAGTGTACGTTTTTTTGGAATTTCTATATTTGTGATTCTTTTAGGAACTGAAGTGATGATCTTTTCTTTTTATTTCTTTATTTCTAGTCCATGTCATCTACTATATAATTGTTGAAGGTATCTTTCCGAAGCAGAAATCGCGCGCCAGAGGCCGCTCACTGTGACTATGCAAATAGGCGCGCAAATTCAAAGTTCGAATTTCGCGCCAATTTGCAGCCCGGCAACAGTGGCGCGTTAGCACCCCTGTCGCCGGGATACACGGGTCCGGCTCGAGCCAGCCGGGAGATGACCGGCGTCAGCCGGTCATCTCCAGGATGGCGAGCCGCTGACCAGAGCTCAGCCGCGGCTACCTGCGGCACAGAGGTCCGCGGAGAGCACAGGTGCTTTATTTGCGACGGTACAGCGTACCGGATAATGTGAGCTGGGACGGGCTGGTGGAGGCTGCTGGAGATCTCCTGCTCCCGCTCATATAATATGCGTAGCCGCTCTCCATCACTGTGGTGCTGAAACCGTACCGCAGTGATGGGCTGGGGGAGCGGTGCATATTATATGCATCCCCCCTGTGATGGCACGTGCCCCCCTACGTTAGATATGGCCCCCATGCTGCTGCCATTGTAAAATAATAAACTCTATACTTACCTCCTGGCTCCTGCTTCAGCCCTGATCTCCCGATGTCTCTCCGGTCTCTCGGCTGCTGCTGTGATCGCACGCAGACATGATGTCACTCTCTGCTGTGCCGATCACATGACCGCACAGAACCAGGAAGTGGAGGAGCTCTGAAGCATCATCTCTGCCCGATCACAGCTGCACGGAGGGAGACCGGGAGATCAGCGCTGGAGGAGGTAAGTATAGTTTATTATTTTCCTATGGCAGCAGCATGGGGGCCATATCTAACACAGGGGGGCATGTGCCACACTTAGGGGACATGTGCCACGCATAGGGGACCTGTGCCACGCATAGGGGACGTGTGCCACTGCTATCTGGACATCTCATGTGGAAACACTATCCACCAGGCCACTCCTCCCTTCCAGAGTGACAGCTCTGAGCCTGGCCTATCCCTTAACAGTGACCAGACTGCAAAAGTTACAAAGTGCACTCCCCTTGGGCACAGCTTCAACTGGATCAGAAGGGGTTTTACCCTGCAAAACTACCACAGCAAGCAGTTCCTAAGGACCATATCTTGGTTTCATCCAAATCAAGCGACCATGTGAACAAGGCCCATACTGGGCCGAAACTTTTAACCTTGTCGCTGTGAACAAACACTATAAATAAAATTCTCACGAAAAAGCACTATTTCCCTTGTATGTGTGCAGTGATTCCTATAACCATTGACTGTGGAACTTTTGGTTCCTTTCACTTACAAAGTTAACCTCACCAACTCGAGTGCTAGCCATTGCCATGCATAATGGACGTGTGCCATGTATAATGGATGTGTGCTATGCATAGGGGACGTGTGCTATGCATAGGCAGAGCCGCACTGTCCAATGGTCAATATGAGCCTTTAGGCTCAGGCAGCATGGAGGCAGGGGGAGCCGCAGAGCAGAAGGGGCGCCTGCACCATGCAGCCGGCTCCCTGTGTGACGTGCGCCGGCTGCATAAGGTAAAATCACCAGTGGCGGCTACCAACTGCAGCCCCCCTCCCCGCTCCTCACCCGTGGCCGCCGACAGCAACCCCACCCCCCGGTCCTCACCTAGGCTCAGGTGGCAGAGAGTCTTGCTGCACCCCTGTGTATAGGGGAAATTAATCTGAAATGCGTACCGGCAAATATGTTTTTTACAAAAAGAGCACTGGCGACGCATCAGCAACGCGGAATTGCCATGACAGAGACTACAGCGCTACACTCACATAGCGGGCGAGAAAGCCAACTTCACTGTCGGCTTTCCCATCCTGCTATTTGAAATGAACAGCGGTGTGAAAACAACGCACCAGCGATCCCGGGCAGGTCGTATCGTTATTGGTATCGCTGGTGCGTTGTTATGTGTGACGGGGGCTCTATACCTACAGGACCTCTGATAATGTCACAATCATGGCCAGAGCAAGATCACATGGCTGTGACATCACCAGAGGTCCTTCAGCTAAGCGCACACAGCACCAGGTACTGCAGAACACTTACACCCACACACCCTTCACTCACCCTGCACTCACACTCACCCACGTCACACTCTGCCCTGCACGCATGTCACACTCTGCCCTGCGCTCACGTCACACTCTGCCCTGCACTCACGTCACACTCTGCCCTGCACTCACGTCACACTTACCTTGCACTCACCTCACACTTAGCCCTACACTCACCTTGCACTCACGTCACACTGTCTCTAACGCAAAACCTGAGTTGCTGATTGTTTGCGGCTGGCTGGGCGCGACCAATCAGCGACGCGGGATTTCCGTTACAGCGAAATAGGCACAGTCCGCCTGGTCTCCCGGCCCCCCTCCGCTTGGTTTCCTGCCCGCTGCTCACCCACTCCACGCTCCCTCCCGGCCGCCGCTCCATGCTCCATCTGCCCGCCGCTGGCCCCGCCATTGTTCTTCCTTTTGTGGCATAGACTCCAGAAATTCAAAGGCCACGAGGGGTGGGGGTGGAGCTACCAAAGAGGGCGTCGTAATGGCCGTGAACAAGGGCACGCCTACTACATCAGGGCTATGCACTTGGACACATCTACTATGACACCCTCTATTAACTCCGCCCCCTGAGGCCTTGGAATTGTTGACATCTATGCTGGAGAAAGAAGACGACATGTTAGGCTACTTTCACATAACGATTTTGTAAAATCCGATGCTGTCCGATATAAATCGGACAGCATCGGATTCCTCTGATGCCTGGAATCGGGTGCCAAATAGGCATCCGATTCCGACAGAAAATAGGATGCCCGCCCTCCTGTCAGATCGCTCCCTGAGAGCTGTCACAGTCTCTCCCACGGTCCTCTCCTTTATCCCCTGTGTCTCCCCTCTTGGCCCCCGGTCCTGTGTCTCCCCTCTTGGCCCCCGGTCCTCTCATCCCCTGTGTCTGCCCTCTTGGCCCCCGGTCCTCTCATCCCCTGTGTCTGCCCTCTTGGCCCCCGGTCCTCTCATCCCCTGTGTCTACCCTCTTGGCCCCCGGTCCTCTCATCCCCTGTGTCTGCCCTCTTGGCCCCCGGTCCTCTCATCCCCTGTGTCTGCCCTCTTGGCCCCCGGTCCTCTCATCCCCTGTGTCTGCCCTCTTGGCCCCCGGTCCTCTCATCCCCTGTCTCCCCTCTTGGCCCCCGGTCCTCCTATGTGTCCTCCGGGTGCCCCCATGTGTGCTCCGATCCCCCCATGTGTCCCCCTCCTCTCCTCCTCTACTTTCTCACCTGTACACGACTCCCGCGCGTCTCCAGGTATCTTGCTGTTCTGTGCTGCCAGGACCTCTCGTGATGTCACAATCACATGACTGCCTGCTATTGGTTCCTGGCAGTCATGTGATTGTGACATCACGGCAGGTCTTTCAGCACAGACGGCAAGATACCTGGAGACACCGGAGATGCCGGGAGACGACGTGGGCCTCGTGGACAGGTGAGCATAGTTTTTTTTTTTTTTATTAACCCCTTAATTTACTTTTAGGAGCTATTTTAGTGTACTGAGCATGCTCAGTACACTAAAATCGGTCCGAGGAGACATCAGATGTTTCCTCGGACACTGCTCCATAGGGCCCCATGCTAAATTGATCGGGTCGGATCGGATGTGCACTAAATGCCATCCGATCTGGTCCGATCCGAATCTGTCAGATTTTATTTTCGGTGCAAAAATCGGAGCAAGCTCCGATTTTTGCGCCGATAAAAAAATCGGACAGATTCGGATCGGACCAAATCGGATGGCATTTAGTGCACATCCGATTCGGTCCGATGCCCATAGGGCTGCATGGGGTCCGAAAATCGGTCCGATGCTGTCCGATTTTGATCGGACAGCATCGGAAATGAAAAAATCGTTATGTGAAAGCACCCTTAGGCTGAGAGGCGGCCAGACAGAAGCCTGGAGCGGGTGGGAACTGAGGGGGTCACCGCTGCACACTCGAACAACCGCACCGCCGTACACCCGTACTGCTGTACACCCGTACCGCCACACACCCACATATTCTAGAATACCCGATGCGTTAGAATCAGGCCACCATCTAGTTGTATATAGTTTGGTAGATGTTATTTTGTTGTCTGTCATTTTTTTACACTGTATTTAAAGAGAACATGATATGTGATTTAATTTATGCTAAATGTTAATAAAAACATTTGGTTGAGGGGGCAGCTAGCTGTTATTTTCTGACTAAAACCAGTCAAACCACATTTTGTTACTCAAGGTTGTACAATCACACCTGTTCAAAGCAGTTAAAACTGGTTTGAATCACTGACTGGTAACCAACTTACGATTTTACTTAAAAAATGTTTTGTCCTAATTAATTTGCACAGCACTGTATAGTGATTGTCTTCTTTCCTCCAAGATCTTTTTAAAAGTTTTTTGTTGTGTGCTTCTGTTGTATGCAGGAAATATGGCTAGCCTATAAGTACTGGATAAACATTCTCTGCAACAGTGGAATATTACCGTATATACTCGCGTATAAGCCGAGTTTTTCAGCCCAAAAATTGGGCTGAAAAGTCTCCCCTCGGCTTATACGCGAGTATATACGGTATATATAAAAAAAAAAAATCTCAAGGGGTAGTACACAGCAGCCCCAGGCCCCCCTCCCTGTTTGGCGCCCCCACCTCAGGATGGCCCCCCCCCCCCGCACGCAGCGCTGCGCTCATACAATACCAGCCTGTCAGCTGTCATCCTCCGGTGGCGGATCGCGGCTCCCGGCTCCGGCTTCCATCTTCTTCTGTGTCTTCCTGCATGTCACATGATCGGCCGGCGTCGCGATGACGTCATCGCGATGAGCCCCGGTCACAATGCAGGAAGACACAGAAGAAGATGGAAGCCGGAGCCGGGAGCCGCGATCTGCCACCGGAGGATGACAGCTGATAGGCTGGTAATGTATGAGCGCAGCGCTGCGTGCGGGGGGGGATGCATCCTGAGGTGGGGGCGCCAAAAAGTGAGCGGGGCCTGGGGCTGCTGTGTATTACCCCTGAGGCTGCTGTATATACCCCTGGGGCTGCTGTGTACTACCCCTGGGGCTGCTGTGTACTACCCCTGGGGCTGCTGTGTACTACCCCTGGGGCTGCTGTGTATTACCCCTGGGGCTGCTGTGCATTACCCCTGGGGCTGCTGTATATACCCCTGGGGCTGCTGTGTACTACCCCTGGGGCTGCTGTGTACTACCCCTGGGGCTGCTGTGTACTACCCCTGGGGCTGCTGTGTACTACCCCTGGGGCTGCTGTGTACTACCCCTGGGGCTGCTGTGTACTACCCCTGGGGCTGCTGTGTACTACCCGCTGGGGGCTGCTGTGTACACCCCTGGGGCTGCTGTGTACACCCCTGGGGCTGCTGTGTACACCCCTGGGGCTGCTGTGTATACCTCTGGGGCTGCTGTGTACTACCTAAGGGCTGCTGTATACCACTGGGGCTGCTGTATATACTGCTGGGGCCTGCATACCACTGCGGAGGCTGCTGTATACTACCACTGGGGAGGCCTGTATACCACACTGCTGGGGGCTGTATACCTGTGCTGGGGTCCACCCTCGGCTTATACACGAGTCAATAGGTTTTCCCAGGTTTTGGGGCAAAAGTAGGGGGTCGGCTTATACACGGGTCGGCTTATACACGAGTATATACGGTACTCATACTGTGCAGTACAAATCTATATCTTATACAAATTGCATGCATAGAAGTTTGTATACTGCATAACCTTATGCATAACGCTTTTTCAGAATATAAGCTTTTAACCTGCTTGTTTTATCTTCAATACCCATTATTAGCACTCTATAATTTGTACTGACACTGAACACATCCAGCACTTTAGCACATTGTTTTTGGCACAGTTCGGTCACCTTTTGTCTTACTTTACCTCGGTTGTTCCCCTTTCAAACCCATTGTTAGCACTTTATAATTTACACCCCATTTAATACACCTAGCACGGTAAGGGTACAGTCACACTTGGCTACGCACCAGCGATCCCGACAGAGATACAACCTGGTAGGGATCGCTGGTGAGATGTCAAACAGTCAGATCTCACCAGTGATGCAACAATGATGCCAAATGATACGGAGGTTGTTGGGACCCTGTTTCTCAGACCTGTAGTATTGAGGTCGTTGTCCCTGTCAAGCACACCGATGCATGCTGCCCAGCGGGACCCCAACGATCAAAAAATGGTCCAGGCGACTCTGACACGACCAGCGATCTCACAGCAAGGGCCTGAGCACTGCTAAGTGTCAAACATAGCGAGATCACTGGCGAGATCACTGTTGCGTCACCAAATTTGTGACTTGGCAGCGTTCTCGCTAGCGATCTCGCTTAGTGGGAAAGGGGCTTAACACTATTTATTAGGCACGTTTTTTGGTCACCTGTGTAATTAAGTTTAAACTTCAGCTAGCATTGATCACAGTGCCACAATTTTGCATTTCTTTATTATTCATCACATCCTTAATGCAATACAGAGCCTACAAGTAGTATTCAACCCCCTGCAGATTTAGGTGGTTTGATAAGATGCAAATAAGCTAGAGCCTTCAAACTGCAAACGAGAGTAGGATTTATTAACAGAAGCATACATTTTACAAACCAAAAAGTTATGTTGCTCAGTTGAATTTTAATAAATTTTAAACATAAAAGTGTGGGTCAATTATTATTCAACCCCTAGGTTTAATATTTTGTGGCATAACCCTTGTTTGCAATTACAGCTAATAATCGTCTTTTAGAAGACCTGATCAGGCCGGCACAGGTCTCTGGAGTTATCTTGGCCCACTCCTCCATGCAGATCTTCTCCAAGTTACCTAGGTTCTTTGGGTGTCTCATGTGGATTTTAATCTTGAGCTCCTTCCACAAGTTTTCAATTGGGTTAAGGTCAGGAGACTGACTAGGCCACTCCATCACCTTGATTTTTTCCCTCTTGAACCAGGCCTTTGTTTTCTTGGCTGTGTGCATTGGGTCGTTGTCTTGTTGGAGGATGAAATTACGACCCATCTTAAGATCCTTGATCGAGGAGCGGAGGTTCTTGGCCAAAATCTCCAGGTAGGCCGTGCTATCCATCTTCCCATGGATGCGGACCAGATGGCCAGGCCCCTTGGCTGAGAAACAGCCCCCCAGCATGATGCTGCCACCACCATGCTTGACTGTAGGGATGGTATTCTTGGGGTCGTATGCAGTGCCATCCAGTCTCCAAACGTCACGTGTGTGGTTGGCACCAAAGATCTCGATCTTGGTCTCATCAGACCATAGAACCTTGAACCAGTCTGTCCCAGAGTCCTCCAAGTGATCATGAGCAAACTGTAGACGAGCCTTGACATGACGCTTTGAAAGTAAAGGTACCTTACGGGCTCGTCTGGAACGGAAACCATTGCGGTGGAGTACGTTACTTATGGTATTGACTGAAACCAATGTCCCCACTGCCATGAGATCTTCCCGGAGCTCCTTCCTTGTTGTCCTTGGGTTAGCCTTGACTCTTCGGACAAGCCTGGCCTCGGCACGGGAGGAAACTTTCAAAGGCTGTCCATGCCGTGGAAGGCTAACAGTAGTTCTACAAGCCTTCCACTTCCGGATGATGCTCCCAACAGTGGAGACAGGTAGGCCCAACTCCTTGGAAAGGGTTTTGTACCCCATGCCAGCCTTGTGACCCTCCACAATCTTGTCTGTGATGGCCTTGGAATGCTCCTTTGTCTTTCCCATGTTGACCATGTATGAATGCTGTTCACAAGTTTGGGGAGGGTCTTAAATAGTCAGAATAGGCTTGCAAAAGAGATAATTAATCCACACATGTGAAGCTCATTGTTCTTTGTGCCTGAACTACTTCTTAATACTTTAGGGGGACCAAACAGAATGCTGGTGGTTTGAGGGGTTGAATAATAATTGACCCACACTTTTATGTTTAAAATTTATTAAAATTCAACTGAGCAACATAACTTTTTGGTTTGTAAGATTTACGCTTCTGTTAATAAATCCTACTCTCGTTTGCAGTTTGAAGGCTCTAACTTATTTGCATCTTATCAAACCACCTAAATCTGCAGGGGGTTGAATACTACTTGTAGGCACTGTATATACCGTATATACTCGTGTATAAGCCGACCCGTGTATAAGCCGACCCCCTACTTTTGCCCCCAAAACCTGGGAAAACCTATTGACTCGTGTATAAGCCGAGGGTGGACCCCAGCACAGGAATACAGCCCCCAGCAGTGTGGTATACAGGCCTCCCCAGTGGTAGTATACAGCAGCCTCCCCAGTGGTAGTATACAGCAGCCCTAAAAGGTATATACAGCAGCCCCAGGGGTGTACACAGCAGCCCCAGGGTTACACAGCAGCCCCAGGGGTATATACACAGCAGCCCCAGGGGTATATACACAGCAGCCCCAGGGGTAGTACACAGCAGCCCCAGGGGTATATACACAGCAGCCCCAGGGGTATATACACAGCAGCCCAGGGTATATACACAGCAGCCCAGGGGTATATACACAGCAGCCCCAGGGGTGTATACAGCAGCCCCAGGGGTAGTATACAGCAGCCCCAGGGGTAGTATACAGCAGCCCAGGGTATATACAGCAGCCCAGGCCCCCTCACTTTTTGGCGCCCCCACCTCAGGATGCCCCCCCCCCCGCACGCAGCGCTGCGCTCATACATTACCAGCCTGTCAGCTGTCATCCTCCGGTGGCGGATCGCGGCTCCCGGCTCCGGCTTCCATCTTCTTCTGTGTCTTCCTGCATTGTGACCGGGGCTCATAGCGATGACGTCATCGCGACGCCGGCCGGTCATGTGACATGCAGGAAGACACAGAAGAAGATGGAAGCCGGAGCCGGGAGCCGCGATCCGCCACCGGAGGATGACAGCTGACAGGCTGGTAATGTATGAGCGCAGCGCTGCGTGCGGGGGGGTTGCATCCTGAGGTGGGGGCGCCAAAAAGTGAGGGGGGCCTGGGGCTGCTGTATACTACCCCTTGAGATTTTTTTTTTTTTCAATATACCGTATATACTCGCGTATAAGCCGAGGGGAGACTTTTCAGCCCAATTTTTGGGCTGAAAAACTCGGCTTATACGCGAGTATATACGGTATATATATATAATATATATATATATATATATATATATATATATATATATATATATATATATATATATATACATATATATATATACATATACAATATATATGTTCATACTGGAACCCGCAGAAGTATCACTACACGATACGAAACGGTACCGTCGTTCCGACGGCCTCTCACTCCCTCTCCCCACCGCACTAACAATGTTTTAATGGATTGATCTTCCTGGATTAAAACACCCTTCCACCAGCCTACACGGTGAGTGCCGCCTTTCTTTACTCTCTTTTTTGAATATATATATATATATATATACACACACACACAAAATATATATATATATACACATATACATATAATATATATATATATATATATATATACATATACATATACATACACACACACACACACGAGATATCTAATCTGCTTGAAAAAATATTTTCTGTATATTGATATACAACTCCACAATCTCTTTAATCAATTTTAATAGGACTTTTTATCCTTACTTTTTCTGGTGGAATCTGGAAATCAGAAAGGTCTATTCTATCTATTTATACTGTGTTAGGGCCCTTTCACATCAGCGTTTATTTGAAATCGCGGCAGATGCAGTGAAAAAAACGCATCTGCCGCGATTGCCGCATAACCGCTGCACTTGCGGCGCGGTTGCGGTAATCCCCATAGAAAGTATAGGGGGACTTGAGGCAGGTGCGGCAAGTGCGGTTTTGCACTTGCGGCAGGTGCGGCCGCGAAAAAAAAACACGGTCAGCCGCGTTTTTTTTCGCGGCCGCACCTGCCGCAAGTGCAAAACCGCACTTGCCGCACCTGCCGCAAGTCCCCCTATACTTTCTATGGGGATTACCGCAACCGCGCCGCAAGTGCAGCGGTTATGCGGCAATCGCGGCAGATGCGGTTTTTTCACCGCATCTGCCGCGATTTCAAATAAACGCTGATGTGAAAGGGCCCTTAGAGGGTAATCTTTGTTTAGTATACAAACAGTCCATTTTGCTGTTTCTTGTGAAATTTAATAAACATTTTGGTGGGGTTCCTTGGTCGCTTTAGGGACAATTTCATGGCATCTTGTCATTATTGTATGAATGTTAACTAATAATGTTGTGTGGAGATTTATGTACTTAAAGGGAACCTGTCACGTGGATCTAAACCTCTGACCTATCACTAGCTGCCCCTACACCTTCCTAGGTGCTCCCTAACCATCCCTCTCTGCTGTAAATCCGCCCTGTAAAAATGAAAAAAAATGACTGAACTTACTTGGTGTGGCTCTCTCTGGAGCATGGAAAGGCGGCTCCAGGCTCTTTTCTCACCTCCTCTGTGCTTCACTGCACACGCCCTGCTGGGCGGCATTATTCTTTCTTCCTCTCCTCCTAAATTTGTAATCTCCCGCCCTTCTTTCCTTCTATGATGCAACGGCCGGTACGTCACATCCGGCCCGATGCATTATGGACCCGATCACGATTGGCCCCAGTGCATTATGGGCTGGATCACGTGATCGGCCGGGGTCCACGCATGCACAATGTGCATATTGAAGCTGGGCCAATCACGTGATCATGCCCATAATGTACCGGGCCGGATGTGACGTACCGGCCATTGCATAATAGAAAGAAAAGAGGGCGGGAGATTCCAATTGTCAGACACAGGCAGACTCACCAGCTACCAGCGACAACGCTAGTAACCAGGGTACACATCAGGTAACTAAGCATAGCGCTGCGCTTAGTTACCCGATATTTTACCTGGTTATAATGTCCCAGCGTGTACTGTGCGGCTCTGGGCATCAGACGTGAGGTCGTTGATCATTGGTCTCCCGCTGTCACACATGCCGATGCTATAAAGAAGGAAAAGGGGCGCACCGCTAATATATTAATGTCATAAATCAAGGGCGGGTGCTCACCGTACTAAATTGGGCATTATTAACGTGGAAAAGAGAAGACAAGGTACATCAAGGGAGCAACACCATAACAAAATATCAACAAATGATCAAGAAATTGTGATGAGTATAAACAACTTTTATTAATGTGCAAAAAAACCTTTTAAAATCATTTAAAAACGTATGGAGCCCCCAGGTCCATTTGACTGAAGATGATACGGAAGCTGATGCTGAACGCCCAGCAGGAGACCAACGATCGAAAAATGGCCCTGGCCATTCCGCAACGATCAGCGATCTGATCGCTGATCGTTGCAGGATGTCACACATAGCGACATAGCTACGAGGTCACTGCAACGTCACAAGTTGCAGCGTCATCGTTAACGATGTTGACACATGTATACCGGCCTTTACTCATGTCTTTGCATCATTTATGAGGTCTGTTATCTGAGGTGCTGTAAGTTGATATTTATTTGAGGCTGTTAATGCTGAGGAACTGATCCTCTGCATCTTTCCTGTCCTGAGGTGGTCCTTCTAAGGCTAGTTGCACATTGCGTTTTTTGGCCATCTGTGGCTGTCCATTGTAAAACAGACAGCCACGGATCCGATTTTGCCCCCATGTATCCCTATGAGCATGGATTGGTGCTTTATTGCCGATCGATTTGTCACTGATCTGATTCTGTCCAATTTTTTGCTGTACCCAGAATCGGAGACTGCTCCGATTTTGGGCACAGCGGACCAAATCGGATCCGACCCAGTCTGTGGCAATTAACATGGTGGCCTATGGAGTGCGGGTCCAAGAAAACATCGGATTGTTTACCAGACCCGATTTTAGTGTACCGGGCATGCTGAGCACTTGGCGGGGCTACCCGATCAGCTGATTGGTCACATGACCGCAGTGACCGGTCATGTGACTGATCAGCTGATCGGGTTGCCCCGCCCCATCCTAAAGCTCTCAGAACTAGATGGTGCGCATCGCGGGACACGCCGAAGAGGTGAGGATATATTTTTCTTTTTTTTTTTTTTTTTAACACTTGCTTTAGATAATTTCACTTTCGCAATGTATGTATATATATATTGCGAAAGTGAAAGTGCCCCGCTTGCCTCCTCCCAGAAAATCACAGACCCGGACACATAAATGGCATCCAGAGGCCACATCCTATCCTGTCCTTACCTGTCCGTGGGGTCCTGCAAAAAATAGGATCCCCATGGACAGAAAAATATTGCAATGTGAAACCAGCCTAAGAGCCAGTTTCATCAAAGCAATTGACTGACTCATGTTTTAACCCCTTCATTACCAAGGGCATATCGTTAGGTCCTTTGTCACCTCCCTCTCTTTGATACGAGCTCACAGGCACCGCAAGCTCACACTGCACAAGTGATTGCCTGTGCAGGTTTTGAGATGTCCTAAGGGGGCTAGTAAAGTAATGTAAAAGTGAAATTAAAAAAAATAAAAATCTGAAAAAAATAAAGATTCATATTGCCCCCCTTTTGCCTCATTGAAAATAATACTATGAAAAAAATACAGATATTTCGTATCACTGCAATGAAAAATGCCTGATCAAAATATAAAATCAATTAATCTGATCTGTAAACTGCGTAATGGAAAAAAAAAAAAAGTAAAAATGCACAAATAAATTTTTTTTGGTCACCGCAACATTGTAATAAAGGCTATCAACACAGCACATCTACCAAAAAATGGTATAATTGAAAATATCAGCTCAAGACGCTAAAAATAAGCAGTCACTCAGTCCTAGATCTCAAAAAATGAGAATGATACAAGTCTCGGAAAATGGCAATAAAAGAGCAACTCCTATTTTTTTTTTTTTTTTTTACAAACTTGTGATTTTTTTTTACCATTTAGATAAAAAAGTATACGTGTTTGGTATCTATGAACGCATACCGACCTGAGGCATCATACTGACACATCAGTTTTAGACTTTGCAAAAATAAGTGTAATTCCACAATGTTTTTGTTTTTTTTTCCTCCATTTCACCACACTTTGATTTTCTTTCCGTTTTCCAATACACCATGGTAAAATTAATGATGTCATTCAAAAGTATAACTCGTCCCACAAAAAAAAAAAAAAAAAGTCTTACGGCTTTATTGATGGAAAAATAAAAAAGTTATGGCTTGTAAAAGAAGGGGAGAAAAGCACAAACGAAAAATGGAAAATTGCCCAGAAGTGAAGGGATTAAAGTAATGATGGACTGTCATTTTTGTTTAATTGAGTGATTCATGTCATAATCTGGCTTAGAACAGACATGACATTGTGCTCAGCACTGTATAGAACTGTGTACTAACACTGCCTTTGCAAAATATACTTTTTGAAAATCACAATTCCACAAAAGAATTCTTGGTGAGGCATATCTGTTCAATGGAAGCCATTCCTTGAGTACCTGCTGAAGTTTCTAGAGAACATTATCCCCCCCACCCCGCTACAAGCTGCAAATTGAAGCCCGCTTTCATTGTAGCGCCATTTTCTGGAGCTGTACCCGGCTCTTCCAGCTGCCCTGTGGCAGACTGGGCAATAAGGGGTTAATGCCAGCTGATTATTGCCAGCTGGTACGAAGCCCTTGGAATCTTGATTCCTAATGTCGGACCAATGGTAGACCCGGCCTTTACGAATCTCTAGTAAATAGTAAAGAATACACAACACAGAGAAAAATCTTTTTATTACAACAAAAAATACAAACATATATTTAAAGGGAACCTGTCAGCTAGTTTATGCCTCCCGAGCTATCACTGTCTGTGGCTGCAGCTTTATAATACTAGTCTAACCATCCCTGTCTGAGCTCATATAATGTGAAAGGTGAAAAAAAGCATTTATACACTTACATTTCCTTATGTAATGAGGCAGTCAGTCTCCAGCTTGGTGGACGGAGACTGTTTGGCAGGTTAATAGTTAACATTTCAGCCTTATGTTAGGAGACCTGACGTGATGTCACAACCATGTGACTACAATAGGCGGAGCTGAGTTCCCATAAGACATGTTTGCTTGCTTAGCTCCACCCACTATGCTCACATGAGCGTTACATCACGCAGGTCCTTTAGCCATGCAAGTTAATATTGAGTTTATTATTATCCTGCCAGACAGTCTCCCTCCTCCAAGGTGTAGACTAAAATTTAAGTGTATAAATGCTTTTTTTCACCTTTAACATTAAACTATTAACTCAGACAGGGATGATTAAAATAGTATTATAAAGCTACAGGTACAGATAGTGATAGCTGGGAGGACATAAACCACCTTACAGGTTCCCTTTAAACTCCATCTTTATTACTTCCACATACCCTTCCATGATCCTCTGCTATGTCTGGCTCGCTGACTTGAGGTGAACTTTCCCGTGTCACACCTCACAGCAGGACCACAAACTCATTAGTTTCGGGGTCCCACTGTGAAGTGGAAAAGTTCACCTCAGATCAGAGAGCCACGTCGTTCTATCTGACCTCGGCTAACCCAGACCATGATGTCAACCTGTTTACTGCAAGAGCCAAAACTCATTCAGTTTACGGTATCAGCAGGTACGGATGTTCCAGAGGATCGTGGAAGGGTATGTGGGAGTAATAAAGATGGAGTTTAAATACGTGTTTGCGTTTTTTGTTCTAATAAAGAGATTTTCCTCTGTGTTCTGTATCATTTACTATTTACTAGAGGTTCCCAAAGGTCTAACATTGATCCGACATTAGGAATCTTGGGCTTAGTGCCAGGTAGCAAAACTCAGCTGCTATTAACCCCTTTATTACAGGTCATTCCACATCAAGTGATCCAAATATGAATATTTTTTTTACCTGACTTCTAGATTTTATTTTTTTATGAAGTACAACTTTAGTTAATTACAAACTAAAAGTTATGAATTTGTGTCTATCAGTTATTTTTTTACAGACTTCTAAAGTTTTTTTTAAAAAAAAAAGCACACATTTTGGCCTGGTATGGCTTTACATTTTTCATCATATCTTGGGCTAGAATTAAGATAAAGAGGTGGGAGATGCATCATGCTTCTCAGAGCAGTACTGTCACATTGCCATTGGACTCGGTGGCTGGTGTTCCTGCCCCGGCCGCTGGGAGGCGCCGGATTCCTTCAGCTGATGGTGCCGGTAATAGGAGATCCTTGTCCTCATATGGACCTGCTACTTCGACGTCTGCCTCTGTCGCTGGGTGCCGCCGTGTTTCTCCTTGGGGTGATGTTGGTGGCAGAGGAGCGGGGCCTGCAGAGGCGTCTGATAGGCGCAGACTTCGTTCTTCTGTCAGAAGTAGGGTGGTTGGTGCCAGTCGTGCATCACCATCTGGCCTGGTTCTAGGGACGGTCCGGATGAGATCATCAGGCTGTGAGCTCCAGCCTATGGGAGGTAAAAGCGCCCTTTAAATACATTGGAGCCTGTCTTGCAGGCCGCCAGATAAAGTTTTGGTTCCCAGTGATATAGTGTGTGTTTAGTTTTGTCTCTGACCTTTGCCTGGATTTTCGACTCTGCTACAGTCTGACGATTTTGTGCCTTCGCTGCCCTCTCGGTTTTGACTCGGACTCCTATGTTTTTCGGGTCCTGATTTTTCCCCTGGCGACCTTCCTGCTCTGCTGCTCATAATAGGCAGCTACCCCCTGGGCTCCGCTGTAATTCCAGATCCCTGTATAGGGGTTAAGGGTCTCGGGGTTTCTCGGGGTGCTGCCATACCAGCAGCTCAGCCTCGCAGCGGATGGTCGTCACAAGTACCAGCTTTCATCTGATATGTCACAAGACTGTTTCTTTATATTTTGCTTTGGAGAAATCAAATTCAATATGTTGATGTGCAATTGTGAAAAAAATGCTTGTTTTAAAATTTTGAAAAAATGCCTGTGTGTTACTTGTGTTCTTGGTTGTATTTGCACAGGGATTCAACTTAGGACCTATCAAATTTATACATTATCTGATGTTATGTTTGAGTGAGTTTCTTTTTTTCTATTCAAATTACAACTTAGTGAATTCAACATTTCTATGCAACAATAAAGAAACACAAAAAACAAATACCGTAAGTGCCAGGATAAATACATCTTAATCATCAGAACACAACTTGCTCAGCATTTTCAACCTGAATGCATTGAACAAACCAAAAGAAAAAAGGTGAACATATCCTCAAGTGTGACTTTCTAAATACAGTCTCATCTGAATTATATATTAAAAACCAATATTTTTAACACCTACAGTGCCTACAAGTAGTATTCAACCCCCTGCAGATTTAGGTGGTTGACACATGCGGAATTAACTTGGCCTTGTGACATTTGGACTGTAGATCAGCCTGGAAGTGGGAAATGCACTGCAGCCAAAAAGATTTTTTTTTTTTTTTTCTTAAAGCGTTAAAAGTTAATTCAGAGGGTCATTTATTATTCAACCCCTCAAACCACCAGCATTCTGTTTGGTCCCCCTAAAGTATTAAGAAGTAGTTCAGGCACAAAGAACAATGAGCTTCACATGTGTGGATTAATTATCTCTTTTGCCAGCCTTTTCTGACTATTTAAGACCCTCCCCAAACTTGTGAACAGCACTCATACATGGTCAACATGGGAAAGACAAAGGAGCATTCCAAGGCCATCAGAGACAAGATCGTGGAGGGTCACAAGGCTGGCAAAGGGTACAAAACCCTTTCCAAGGAGTTGGGCCTACCTGTCTCCACTGTTGGGAGCATCATCCGGAAGTGGAAGGCTTATGGAACTGTTAGCCTTCCATGGCATGGACAGCCTTTGAAAGTTTCCTCCCGTGCCGAGGCCAGGCTTGTCCGAAGAGTCAAGGCTAACCCAAGGACAACAAGGAAGGAGCTCCGGGAAGATCTCATGGCAGTGGGGACATTGGTTTCAGTCAATACCATAAGTAACGTACTCGACCGCAATGGTCTCCGTTCCAGACGAGCCCGTAACGTACCTTTACTTTCAAAGCGTCATGTCAAGGCTCGTCTACAGTTTGCTCATGATTACTTGGAGGACTCTGAGCAGACTGGTTCAAGGTTCTATGGTCTGATGAGACCAAGATCGAGATTTTTGGTGCCAACCACACACGTGACGTTTGGAGACTGGATGGCACTGCATACGACCCCAAGAATACCATCCCTACAGTCAAGCATGGTGGTGGCAGCATCATGCTGTGGGGCTGTTTCTCAGCCAAGGGGCCTGGCCATCTGGTCCGCATCCATGGGAAGATGGATAGCACGGCCTACCTGGAGATTTTGGCCAAGAACCTCCGCTCCTCCATCAAGGATCTTAAGATGGGTCGTAATTTCATCTTCCAACAAGACAACGACCCAAAGCACACAGCCAAGAAAACCAAGGCCTGGTTCAAGAGGGAAAAAATCAAGGTGATGGAGTGGCCTAGTCAGTCTCCTGACTTTAACCCAATTGAAAACTTGTGGAAGGAGCTCAAGATTAAAGTCCACATGAGACACCCAAAGAACCTAGATAACTTGGAGAAGATCTGCATGGAGGAGTGGGCCAAGATAACTCCAGAGACCTGTGCCGGCCTGATCAGGTCTTATAAAAGACGATTATTAGCTGTAATTGCAAACAAGGGTTATTCCACAAAATATTAAACCTAGGGGTTGAATAATAATTGACCCACACTTTTATGTTTAAAATTTATTAAAATTCAACTGAGCAACATAACTTTTTGGTTTGTAAGATTTATGCTTCTGTTAATAAATCCTACTCTCGTTTGCAGTTTGAAGGCTCTAACTTATTTGCATCTTATCAAACCACCTAAATCTGCAGGGGGTTGAATACTACTTGTAGGCACTGTATATGCGAAGGTATTGTGCACAGAGGCCTAAGATTAGTACAAAAATCCTCATGCCCTCAGGATACTGAGTTCACACGAGAGTGGGATCAATACACGTTAAGTTGTTCGATGGGTATGGTGGGATTATTGATTGATAAAAGAAAGGCATTGGCTGTTAAAGCTGTGGGAAAGCAGTTAGGGAGAGTTTGGATTTATATTCTTTATCTACTGAATTTATTGAGGTTGATAATTTATGCTTACGCCTGTCTAAGTTTGAAAACGATATTGTCAAACGTAAAGCACTAAAACTTAAAAGGGATAGGATTGAATGTACCGTATATACTCGCGTATAAGCAGAGTTTTTCAGCCCAAAAGTTGGGCTGAAAAGTTCCCCCCTCGGCTTATACGCGAGTCACTACACGGGCCCCCCCCCCCCCAGAGGTATACAGGCCCCCCCATCAGTATCCAGGGCCCCCCCATGCTCCGGAAACCTGTAAAGGAAGATGATTATACTTATCACTGTCCCGCTGCCGTCCCCGCTCTGCATCGCGCTCCTCCATCCTCATTCAGCATCTTCCGGCTTTCTGTGTTCGGCGCCGACAATGACGTCATTGTCGGCGTCGAACACAGGAAGCCGGAAGACGCTGAATGAAGATGGAGGAGCGCGATGCGGAGCGGGGACGGCAGCGGGACAGTGATAAGTATAATCATCTTCCTTTACAGGTTTCCGGAGCATGGGGGGGCCCTGGATACTGATGGGGGGCCTGTATACCTCGGGCTGCTGCTGTATAACCCTGGGGCTGCTGCTGTATATACCCCTGGGGCTGCTGCCCCTGTATATACCCCTGGGGCTGCTGCCCCTGTATATACCCCTGGGGCTGCTGCCCCTGTATATACCCCTGGGGCTGCTGCTGTATAACCCTGGGGCTGCTGCTGTATATACCCCTGGGAAGGCTGCTGTAACACTGCTGGGGCCTGTATATACCACTGGGGAGGCTGCTGTATACCATACTGCTGGGGGCTGTATACTACCACTGGGGAGGGCTTTATACCATCGGGGGGGCCTGTATACCACACTGCTGGGGGCTGTATATCTGTGCTGGGGTCCACCCTCGGCTTATACACGAGTCAATAGGTTTTCCCAGATTTTGGGGGCAAAAGTAGGGGGGGTCGGCTTATACACGGGTCGGCTTATACACGAGTATATACGGTAATACAATAACAGTTGAAAGGGGAAACCAAAACTTGGAAAACCCCAACCCTATTGAAAATAATAGGTTTTTACCCCCCTTGAATATCCCACGAGATTCAACAAAAAAACCTCACCCTAGGGAAATCAACTCCCAAACACCCACCACGTCTTTGAATAAAAAACAAAAGAAGTTCTATGAGAGCCATATGAAAACTTTAAATAAAACCTTAAAACATATTAGTTCCACGTGTTCTGTTGATATAATAGTAGAACAGGGTGAACAATCTACCAGTATGGAAACGGAAGATAACAGTAATGATAATAGTCCTGCTATTAAGAACGACGGGCCAGCCAACCAAGGGTCTGGTGTGGCGTCTATTCAGATAGGAGAGGATATAACAAAGACAGTAAATTTGACGATTAACGAATCACTTGGAAGTCCCCAGCACAATCATGCCTTTGGTTCCATGGGGAAAGGGTGCGATCAGGGGGTAGGGGGAGGTTGCGACCCATCCTCTTCCACTCAAATTGAACCCTCCTTGAGAGAAGGAAATATTCGGACATTGATGATTCATTGTTGAATTTTTCTTTTCTGACGATTCACCCCAATTCACTACCACCCAATAGCAGATTGGAAATTCAAAATTTAATTGAGGGGGCCAACATCGACCTCCCCCCTATCACTCAGACAGTTATTAATACTGACGAACAATTGACCCACATTATTGAGGATTGTACCACTCCTGTAAAAACTCCTAATATTGATCCTAATGGGCAAACACAATGTATAAATCTGGGTTTAAAAGAGACCACTATCACTCAGTTTTTTCAATTGCTCCCGGGACGACACTTCAAAAGAAAAAAAATATAGGGGAAGTAGGGGTAGTGGGAGAAGCAAAAATGGATCCAAAAACAAACCAGGATCCATTATTAAAGAAACCCGAACCAAACTAAATGAATGTACTGTTCCAGGCCCTTTAGCTACATCTTCCAATGATTTTGTAGGTAATCATGAAATGACGAAAAAAGCTAATCTGGAGCAACTGGGGATATTCAACATCTCCAACCATGAATTATCTGAGGGGGAAATTTCCCTCTTACAACATGATTTATCGTTTTGCCCAGTAAAACCATTAAATACCTTCACCCTATTTATGGATTTTAACAATTTTCTTAGAAAAATCACCCTTAAACGGCATTTCCTCATTGAGGAAAAACGGAAAAAAAGCCATATCTAGTGCTGAGATGACCCCCACCACTGGCACTATTGATCCGTTTGTGCATGTCTCTGAGTAAAAATTCCAATTTTTACCCCACCCACCATAAAGGCACATATTTGGAAACCTACCAGCAGTTGGTTCTAAGGGACCTGAGATCCTTTACACAAGACAAACGTCGTGACAATCTTACCCCCAGTGAAAGAAAAGCCCTAATTACTTTGAAACAGAATAAACAGATCATTTTGAAAGGAGCAGATAAATGGGGTGGGATCGTGGTCATGGACCGTGATTGGTATAACCAGGAGAGCTTGAGGATACTAGGGGACCTGGAATATTATGAAAGGCTGGAACTGAACCCTTCAAATCAGATCCTTTTGGAATATAATGAGAAAATCAAAACAGCAGCCACCCAGGGCATTCTGAATAAAAGAGAAAAGGATTTTTGACTGTTAAACACCCACAAACCCCTTAATTTTTTTTCTTACCGAAGATCCACAAGGATAAAAACAACCCCCTGGGACGTCCAATTATCTCAGGGGGTCTTCTCTATCACTGCTAACCTTTCGCATTATTTGGATCTTTTTCTTCAGAAATATGTTTTAAGTTTGAAATCCCATTTGAGTGATTCCACTCATTTAATAGGAATATTGAAAGAATGTATTCTTGAGGACCATTATTTATTTTGTACAATGGATGTGAGTTCTTTATACTCAAACATCCCCCATCATATGGGATTGGAAACAGCTGAATATTATATGTTACAGGATACCTCCCTGCCAACAGAGCAGAGGAAATTTCTTCTTGGTGGTATGGAATTTATTTTAAAAAATAACGTTTTCAGTTTCGAAGAAGTGACTTACAGACAGGCGAAGGGATGTGCCATGGGCACACGCATGGCACCAAGTTACGCTAATCTATATATGGGGCGGTTTGAAACCATACATATTGAGGAAAACCCCTTAAGTGTAGGACGGATTGTGCTTTACAAACGGTTCATCGACGATCTATTTTTTGTTTGGTCCGGTACAAGGGCCGAGTTGACAGCCTTTCTAGATCAACTAAACCAAAATGCATCGGGGTTGAAATTACATACAATATTTCCAACACCGGTTTGCAATTTCTGGACCTTATGATCCAAAAGGGATTAAATGGAAGAATTATCACCTCCACGCACTTCAAGGTGGTGGATGTGAATAGTTACTTGCCATTCAACAGTGGCCATCTTCCCAAATGGATTGTTAACGTGCCATATGGACAATACTGGCGCATAAGAAAGAATTGCACACTGGATTCAGATTTTAGGAAAGAATCAATTGTATTGAAAAACAGATTCAGGCAAAAAGGTTTCCCCAAAAAGATCCTAGCTGATGCTTATAGTAGGATGAGGGAGGAAACCCAAGATTCATGCCTTGAGAAAATTAAGTCTAGATCTAAAGACGATGGTGCAAAGAAGGCTGAACTTAGTCTAATCACCACCTATAACAGGTCTACAAGGGCTCTCAATAAATTAATGTGTAAATATTGGTTCATTCTTAAAACAGATCCAATATTATCTAAACAATTACTGGACAAACCAACCATTATTTATCGTAGGAACCGTTCAATTAAAAATCTGGTAGCACCCAGCCAGACCTCTCTTGGGACAAAGCATCAACCATTGTCGCATACAGATGAGGACATGATTGGTTGTTTCAGATGCGACAATAAAAAGTGCCTTTGCTGTGAGTCTTTAGCTCATGGTACTGTATCCTTTAAAACTAAAACCACTGGGGAGGAATTCCCAATAACCTTTAATCTCACTTGTCAGTCATCCTATGTGGTGTACATTCTGGAGTGCAGTTGTGGATTACAGTACGTAGGTCGGACCATACAGGCTATGCACCTACGCCTCAATAAACATAGGCAAAATATAAAAAATGGTTTTATCAAGCATAGTGTATCCAATCACTTTTTAATAGAGCATCAGAAGGATTACCGGCAGTTGAAACTAATCATTATGGATCATATTCCTGATACTCACAGCGACAGATTGAAACGGCTTGTAAACAGAGAGAACTATTGGATTTTTAAAATAGGTTGTTTGCACCCTGAAGGCCTCAATTTAAAGCTTGAAAATGTCTTTTGTTTTAAATGTTGTGATTGTATTGCGATTTTTTCTTATGTGATGGATTAGAGATTATCTCACCAGGACCCCCCTCTTTCCCTCTCCCCTTTTTTCTACATAATTATTGGTAGTTTTATATATTTATTGGTATTTTCATATTTTAATTCTTTTAATAAAGCTGATTTACAGTATTTTTAGGTCCCTATTGAGGTACTCTCCTTTCCTTTATGGTGTTCACACTACATTATGTGTATTTCCCTTTAAATGACTTCACTGGATGTGTTTTAGTTAATGATGATGTCATTGAAATTGTGCCCTATAAAGGCCTGGTATGCTATGTGAGGTCATCACCTGATGAAGGCGGAGCTACTGCCGAAACGCGTTGTGAAGACCCCTTGTTCATGCTAAATAAAGGAAAGTATTACTATCCCTCCATTGTCTCCTCCTTGAGCTCCCCAAAACCGCCAATTTCTTTCTCATATTGTCCCTTAGCCCTATGGCGAGCGGTGGGTGCTGCACATAGAGAAGACTTCTAATTTCCTGAATACTGGAGAGCTGGAAGACCTGTGGTGACATCACCCCATGTGACCGCACCACGTGACCGCAACCTCTAAACTGGTCGGATCCCCGGTGCCTGCCTGCCCTCTACACAGCACTTCTCCACGGTGTTGTGCCTGGTGCATAACCCTCTGAGGTGAGCGCATTTTAACCCAGCCTGTCCCTGCACCTGTCAGGCTTTCACTAGGAGCGCCCCTCCGCTCTCTCTCTTTTCTGTTTATATATACATCCTGTCAAATCACATGCCGCAGAAGACAACATAAATTAGGGCAGCTGGGCTCCTTTCTTCCCTCTGGCAATACTGGATTTGGCCAGCAGGCTAAGGGGGCGCCATAGAGCTGCAGGTCCTAACTACGTCTTCGTGACAGTGCTCACAAGCAGAAATGGTTGGAGTGAGCCAGACATACATGAAGACTAATTTTCAAACAGTCTTGTTTACTGATGAGTGCCGAGAAACCCTGGATGGGCCAGATGAATGGAGTAGTGGATGGTTGGTGGATGGCCACCATGTCCCAACAAGGCTGCAACATCAGCAAGGAGATGGAGGTCATGTTTTGGGCCGGAATCATTGGGAAGCAGCTTGTAGGCCCCTTTAAGGTTCCTGAAGGTGTGAAAATGACCTCTGCAAAGTATATAGCGTTTCCAACTGAGAACTTTCCTCCATGGTACAAAAAGCAAAAACGTGCCTACAGGAGCAAAATCATCTTAATGCATCACAGTGCACCATCTCATGCAGCAAAGAATACCTCTGTGTCATTGGCTGCTATGGGCATAAAAGGAGATAAACTCATGGTGTGGCCACCATCTTCCCCTGACCTCAACCCTATAGAAAACCTTTGGAGTATAATCAAGCAAATGATCTATGAGGGTGGGAGGCAGTTCACCTCAAAACAGCAGCTCTGGGAGGCTATTCTGACATCATGCAAAGAAATACAAGCAGAAACTCTCCAGAAACTCACAAGTTCAATGGATGCAAGAATTGTGAAGGTGAGATCAAAGAAGGGTTCCTATCTTAACATGTAGCTTGGCCTGTTAGGATGTCTTGGAGTTAAATATCTTTTTATTTCAGTGAATGTGACCTCCTAATGCTGCAAATTCAACAAATGAGCATTTTCAGTTCTTTCAAACATATCAATTGTTTAGAAACTCTACTGTGCCTAATAATTTGGAACAGTGCATTTAGAGTTTTTTTTTAATTTTGAAGATTATACTGTTAACATTGGGAGAGTTTTCAATAAAATTTGATGTATACTCTAACAGGTGATGATTTTTATTACACTGACTGTCATTTGCACCGACCATTTAAGTAAATCAGAGAAAAAGAACATTTCCATAATAATTTGGAACATGGTGAAGTAACATACAAAAATGATCTTTAGAAAAAGTATTTCTAAAGATCTTTTAGGATATGCTAATTAGGGCTTTGACTAGTGGAGGGCGAGTTAGTTCCCCGACTAGTCAGCCCACAGAACATGTTATTTTGCCCCTGTGGGTATAACATTATACACAGTCAGCATCATGAGCATTGCTATACAAACTTTTTATATTGATGCTGATGATGTTGTGGTGGTAAAACATGATATCACGCCCACAGGGGCAGAATAACATACTATGTGGACTGACTAGTCGGAGAACTAACTCACCCTCCACTAGTCAAAGCCCTAATTAGCATATCCTAATCGGTCTTTAGAAATACTTTTTCTAAAGATCTATTTATATATGCTACTATATGCTGGGACTGTTAGGCAAGGTATTTAGATAATGCTCATGGTTCTGGGTGTCCGAGGGACCTGATAGGTTCCCTTTAATAGAGGGCACATGTTTTGCTCCTGTCTCCTTTGACGCTGCACTGCCGCCGCCCCCCACAAACCAGGTGCATCTGGGCTATAAGATGCACAACGCACTTTTCTCCAAACATTTTTGGGGGGAAAGGTGCATCTTATAGTCCAAAAATACAGTAACTAGAAAAAATTCTCTGCAGCACTCAGTTACTACCAATGATGCACAAATGCTAATAAGCAGTATATATTTGAGGAAAAAATACTTTTTTCAATTTTTCTATCTACTGTAAGAAATAAGGAGAAACACCAGCACCAAAACATGTTTGTACTACCGTAATAACAACCTTATTTGAAGCTCTAAGGCTCCCCAAGTTCAGCACCGCAGCCCGCCTAAGATGCTTTCATCCAGCTGGAACTAATATTTCCATGAATCTATCCAGCAGCCACAGGACAGCAGCAGCTATCATTTTTCATGCCTACATAGGAGTTGAGGTGAGCAAGAACTTACCACTCTTCCTTCATAGAGTATCAGCCTCATGAGTGATCTGTTCCCCAGATCTAGATCCCAGATACAAAACTAAAACTTGTCCCTCAAAAAGCAACAGCTCTGTTTAGAGAAAAATCTCACATGTCTTGGCTCTTGTAACATGAGTGCGGCATGAAGGAACAAAAAAAAAAAAATGTCTGGTCCTTTATAGAGTTAGAGTCTCCCGGAAATTACAGCTCGCAGCCTCTAAATCTATGATGAATGCAAAGCTTTATTTCTGTACATGATGATACTCTGTTTTATCTGGGTCTCCAGTTCATTGCTTCTGGATTAAATTAAATTTGTCAAATCCCTACCTGTAGAGCGGTACGTAGGGGGATTACAGTGCTCTACTAACGTGTTTAATGTGGCACAATAACATTACAAATAAAATTAACTTTTATTCTGCTGTTTGGCAATTGTAAATAAACAAGTATAAGTTCGGCAGGGGGTAACTCTCCCTCCCCAGCTTGGTCCTGTCTTGGATCCTCCAGTCATACCCTCAGATGTGACTGGCCAACATCTTCTCCAATACAAAACAGAAGGCACGAAGATCTCCTTTGCGATCATTAATTTGAAGTACGAGTCTTCCGATGGTCATAGACACCTCTATTCTTTTTCTACTTGGAAGCTGCAGACATCCTACATGGCAGGTTGGTGGCTGTTGATCAGATAGTGACTCCCAGAGGCAGGATCTGCACCTATCATTCCATGGGGATAGGCCATGTCCAGAAGATGATTCAGCAAGTAATTCCTGATTAGACCATATGAAGATTAGTAATGACAATGGAGTGACTGAGAAGCAGCTCTCCGTTTATTACCTGGCTGTGTATTACCCCTGGTAACACCACAGTGCTAGGTGGTTCAGTAACCACAGCCATCAGCGACACTCCAGCATGGCTCCATGGTTACAGGGGCAGTGCCCTCTACATGGAGGAGCCGTGCAGACCCCTCACTATATGTCGTGCCTACTCCACACAGCCCCACAGGGGGCACACTTATATTATATAGCCCTCTACATGGAGGAGCCGTGCAGACCCCTCACTATATGTCGTGCCTACTTCACACAGTCCCACAGGGGGCACACTTCTATTCTAATAAAACCCTAAGCCAGCTTTCGTCAGTATGTCATCGAAATGACGTCACATCCTGACGGAAGCCGGCTGTATCCCTAAGCAAGATGGCCGACCGTTAGCGAGAGCTGGGCTAACACTGCCCCACTCTCGCCATCGGCAGCCTCTCCTGCGCCCCACACCCTCCCGTCTCCCACCCCTGCCCGCCACACACCCACTCATAAATTAACAAATCATTATGCTCACCTATCCTCTCTATCCAGCGCTGCCTCCAACAGCAAGCTCAGTCTGCTTACAGGACCTGTGATGATGTGACAGAGCATCATCGGGTCACATGACCGCAGTTAGCACGGTAACCGCGGTCATGTGACCCGATGATGCTCTGTCACATCATCACAGGTCCTGTAAGCACAAGGACCTTGCTGTGGCAGGCAGCGCTGGATAGAGAGAGGATAGGTGAGCATAATGATTTGTTATTTTATGAGTAGGTGTGCGAGTGTGTGCGAGCCCGCCGCCGCAGCCGCCATCCATCCTGCCCCGCAACGCTCCATCCAGCCCCCCGCCACCTGCCCACCGCGCTAACAACTCGGCCCACCGCGCTGCTGCGCCCACCATTCTGCCCACAGCGCTGCTGCGCCCACCATTCTGCCCACCGCGCAGTGCTAACCACTGAGCCACCGCGCAGTGCTAACCACTGAGCCACCGCGCAGTGCTAACCACCGCGCAGTGCTAACCACTGAGCCACCGCGCAGTGCTAACCACTGAGCCACCGTATACTGTGCTAACCACTGAGCTGCTGTACAGTGCTCCATCCTCCCTCATCCCGCCGCTTTGTCCTCCATCCTCCTCCTCCCACCGCTCTGTGCTCCGTCCTCTCCCCTGCCTGTGCTGTTCCATCCTCCTCCACCGCTTCCTCCTCCCCTCCGCCACTCCATCCTCCATCCTCCCCCTGCCTGTGCTGCTCCGCCCTCCCCCACCCCACCGCTTTGTCCTCCGTCCTCCTCCCCTCTGCCGCTCCGTCCTCCCCCACCCCACCGCTTCCTCTTCCTTCCTTTGTCCGCCTCCTCTCCGACACTCCATCCTCCGTCCTCCCCCTGCCTCTGCTGCTCCGGCCTCCCCCACCCCGCCGTTTTGTCCTCCATCCTCCTCTCCCCTGCCGCTTTGTGCTCCGTCCTCCCCCTGCTGCTCCATCCTACCCCTGCCTGTGCTGCTCCGGCTTCCCCCACCCCACCACTTCGTCCTCCATCCTCCTCTCCCCCACGGCTCTCTGCTCCGGCCTCCCCCTGCCGCTGCATCCTCCCCCACCCCACCGCTTCCTCCTCCCCTCTGCCACTCCATACTCCATTCTCCCCCTGCCTGTGCTGCTCCATCCTCCCCCACGCCGCCGCTTTGCCCTCCGTCCTCCTCCTCCCACCGCTCTGTGCTCCATCCTCTCCCTGCCTGTGCTGCTCCATCCTCCTCCACCGCTTCCTCCTCCTTCCTTTGTCCTCCTCCTCTCCGCCACTCCATCCTCCCCCTGCCTGTGCTGCTCCATCCTCCCCCACCCCACCGCTTTGTCCTCTGTCCTCCTCCCCGTGCTCCGTCCTCCCCCTTCTGCTCTGTCCTCCCCCTTCCTGTGCCGCTAAATCCTCCCCTACCCCACCGCTTCCTCCTCCTTCCCCCGCCACTCCATCCTCCGTCCTCCCCCTGCCTGTGCTGCTCTGGCCTTCCCCTCCCCGCCGCTTCGTCCTCTGTTCTCCCCCCCTCCCCTGCCGCTCTGTGCTCCATCCTCCCCCATCCCACCGCTTCCTTCTCCTTTCTTTGTCCTCCTCCCCTCCGCCACTCCATCCTCCGTCCTCACCCTGCCTGTGCTGCTCCATCCTCCCCCACCCGCCGCTTTGTCCTCTGTCCTCCTCCCCCCTGCCGCTCTGTTCTCCGTCCTCCCCCTGCCTGTGCCACTCCATCCTCCCCCACCCCACCGCTTCCTCCTCCTTCCTTTGTCCACCTCCCCTCCGCCACTCCATCCTCCATCCTCCCCCGTCTGTGCTGCTCTGGCCTCCCCCACCCCACCGCTTCCTCCTCCTTCCTTTGTCCTCCTCACCTCCGCCACTCCATCCTCCCCCACCCCGCCGCTTCATCCTACATCCTCCTCCTCCCCCCCCCGCCACTCTGTGCTTTGTCCTTCCCCTGCCGCTCCGTCCTCCCCATGCCTGTGCCACTCCATCCTCCCCCACCCCACCACCACTCTATCCTCCGTCCTCTCCCACCCCGCCGCTTCATCCTGTCCTCCATTACCTCCCCCGCCGCTCTGTGCTTCATCCTCTCCCTGCCGCTCCGTCCTCCCCCTGCCTGTGCCACTCCATCCTCCCCCACCCCTTCCTCCTACTTCCTTTGTCCTCCTCATCTCCGTCACTCTATCCTCCGTCCTCCCCTGCCTGTGCCGCTTCATCCTCCCCCACCCCACCGCTTCCTCCTTTCTTTGTCCTCCTCCCCCCTGCCTCTCCATCCTCCCCCTGCCTGTCCTGCTCCGTTCTCCCCCACCCCGCCGCTTCGTCCTCCTCTCCCCTGCCGCTCCTTCCTCCCCCATGCCTGTGCTGCTACATCCTCGCACACCCTGCCCCTACCTCCTCTGTCCTCTATCCTCCTCCCCCTGCTGCTCTGTCCTCCCTCCTCCCCCCTGCCACGCCGTCCTTTCCCCACCGCTCCTTCTTCAAAGTTCCTCCCAATTCAGCCCTCACCGCCTTCCACATGCAATCTCTATTTCTATATTCTAGAATACCCGATGCGTTAGAATCGGGCTACCATCTAGTATATTATATAGCCCTCTACATGGAGGAGCTGTGCAGACCCCTCACTATATGTCGTGCCTACTCCACACAGCCCCACAGGGGGCACATTTATATTATATAGCCCTCTACATGGAGGAGCCGTGCAGACCCCTCACTATATGTCGTGCCTACTCCACACAGCCCACAGGGGGCACACTTATATTATATAGCCCTCTACATGGAGGAGCCGTGCTGGCCCCTCACTATATGTCGTGCCTACTTCACACAGCCCTACAGGGGGCACACTTATATTATATAGCCCTCTACATGGAGGAGCCGTGCTGGGCCCTCACTATATGTCGTGCCTACTTCACACAGCCCTACAGGGGGCACACTTATATTATATAGCCCTCTACATGGAGGAGCCGTGCTGGCCCCTCACTATATGTCGTGCCTACTCCACACAGCCCCACAGGGGGCACACTTATATTATATAGCCCTCTACATGGAGGAGCCGTGCTGGCCCCTCTCTATATGTCGTGCCTACTTCACACAGCCCCACAGGGGGCACACTTATATTATATAGCCCTCTACATGGAGGAGCCGTGCAGACCCCTCACTATATGTCGTGCCTACTTCACACAGCCCCACAGGGGGCACACTTATATTATATAGCCCTCTACATGGAGGAGCCGTGCAGACCCCTCACTATATGTCGTGCCTACTTCACACAGCCCCACAGGGGGCACACTTATATTATATAGCCCTCTACATGGAGGAGCCGTGCTGGCCCCTCTCTATATGTCGTGCCTACTTCACACAGCCCCACAGGGGGCACACTTATATTATATAGCCCTCTACATGGAGGAGCCGTGCAGACCCCTCACTATATGTCGTGCCTACTCCACACAGCCCCACAGGGGGCACACTTATATTATATAGCCCTCTACATGGAGGAGCCGTGCTGGCCCCTCTCTATATGTCGTGCCTACTTCACACAGCCCCACAGGGGGCACACTTATATTATATAGCCCTCTACATGGAGGAGCCGTGCAGACCCCTCACTATATGTCGTGCCTACTCCACACAGCCCCACAGGGGGCACACTTATATTATATAGCCCTCTACATGGAGGAGCCGTGCTGGCCCCTCACTATATGTCGCGCCTACTCCACACAGCCCCACAGGGGGCACACTTATATTATATAGCCCTCTACATGGAGGAGCCGTGCTGGGCCCTCACTATATGTCGTGCCTACTCCACACAGCCCCACAGGGGGCACACTTATATTATATAGCCCTCTACATGGAGGAGCCGTGCTGGCCCCTCACTATATGTCGTGCCTACTTCACACAGCCCCACAGGGGGCACACTTATATTATATAGCCCTCTACATGGAGGAGCCGTGCTGGCCCCTCTCTATATGTCGTGCCTACTTCACACAGCCCCACAGGGGGCACACTTATATTATATAGCCCTCTACATGGAGGAGCCGTGCAGACCCCTCACTATATGTCGTGCTTACTCCACACAGCCCCACAGGGGGCACACTTATATTATATAGCCCTCTACATGGAGGAGCCGTGCAGACCCCTCACTATATGTCGTGCCTACTCCACACAGCCCCACAGGGGGCACACTTATATTATATAGCCCTCTACATGGAGGAGCCGTGCTGGCCCCTCTCTATATGTCGCGCCTACTCCACACAGCCCCACAGGGGGCACACTTATATTATATAGCCCTCTACATGGAGGAGCCGTGCAGACCCCTCACTATATGTCGTGCCTACTTCACACAGCCCCACAGGGGGCACACTTATATTATATAGCCCTCTACATGGAGGAGCCGTGCTGGCCCCTCACTATATGTCGTGCCTACTTCACACAGCCCTACAGGGGGCACACTTATATTATATAGCCCTCTACATGGAGGAGCCGTGCTGGCCCCTCACTATATGTCGTGCCTACTTCACACAGCCCTACAGGGGGCACACTTATATTATTACCCCATTATTTTCATTTTTGGGAGCCCATTACATATTTATTCATATTTACTCTATTTACTAGTGAAGAGACGGGGTAATCTGCCAGCAGAATGCACAGCACCATGCCCATAGTACACCCAATGCCTGTTCTCCACAGAGCACACAGCCCCTGCATATGTATCCAGAACTAGGCATCCTCTCTGCATTTCTATGTAGGAGCACAGCACTGCCCAGAATATCCTGCCGCAGCCCCCACAGCTATCATGCTCTCCTTTAAGGCCGAGCCTACACAAGTGCTATAGAGAACGAATAACCGTCACTGCCGCACTCCTCTTACCCTGAGCTGAACGCGTCCCTGCAGCCAATCAACGTCACAACATAACACCAAGGACCAGTGGCAGCCCATTGTGACGTCACGCAAGCGACGGCACAGCTTGTGCACATGCGCAGCTACAACCAATGAAAAACAAGCCTAAGAATCTCACGTGACCCAGTAGTATATACTTAGCGGGGAGTGTGACCCCGCGCCCGGGGCGGCTGTGAGCCTTCAGATTGCTGCTGGAACCAATCTCCGGCTGTACGGTGGCCTGTTAAGGAAAAAAGCGAAGTTTCAATTAGCGAAGCGTAATGTATATATTAGCATACCACTCCTCTGCTGCATAGATCCATAGAAGACAATGGAGGTGACCTGTGTGTAAGAACCCAGAGGCCAAAGGTTGAGGCCACGTTACACACACAGATATCTGTTACCAACTTCTGAACAGATCTCTGGTTGCAGTGAAATCATGGACACATTGTTCCATTTTGTGGCCGTGTACAAATGTAACAATGTGTCCATGATTTCACTGCAACCAGAGATCTGTTCAGATATTGGACTCAGATATCTGTGTGTGTAAAGTGGTCTGTAACTTACTGGCTGCAGTGAAATCATGGAGACATTATTCCATTTGTACACAGCAACAAGATAGAACCATGTCTCCATGATTTCACTGCAGTCAGTAAGTTACAGACCACTTTACACACACAGATATCTGAGTCCAATATCTGAACAGATCTCTGGTTGCAGTGAAATCATGGATACATTGCTCCATTTTGTGGCTGTGTACAAATGGAACAATGTGTCCATGATTTCACTGCAACCAGAGATCTGTTCAGATATTGGACTCATATCTGTGTGTGTAAAGTGGTCTGTAACTTACTGGCTGCAGTGAAATCATGGAGACATTATTCCATTTGTACACAGCAACAAGATAGAACCATGTCTCCATGATTTCACTGCAGCCAGTAAGTTACCTGTGGATAAGCTAGAAATGTAGCCGCGTGTAAAGTGGCCATTACTGTTACCACACAGCAACCCAATAATCTGAGTGGGCCTCTCCAGCTACACAAAGACTTAGATGCTTGTGTTGTTGGATTGTGCTACACGGCAATAAACGACAAGACATTGGTGCCACTTGCTGCAGGGCGACTGATCCAGCAAACTGCAGGTCACAAGTCACAGCCTTACATTGGAGTCTATGGGGACAATGTCACAAGTCACAAAAAAATGACATTTCCTGCAGCAGTTGTATGTGGATCGCAATGCGATGTTACAATGTCATTGCCTCCTTCATGTCATGTCACGAGTAGCCCCCTTAAAGGGGTTTCCCCACAAAGTTCATTTTAATCCATAACTAATAATCAATAAGACTAATAATAGTTTCCACAATTGGATGTGTTTCATAAAAAATGTTCCTGTGCTGAGATAATCTTATACGTGTGTCTCTGCTATGTACTGTGTAATAGATGTGTCTGACCATACAGGGACATGGTCTGATCATACCACATCTCCTGTGCTGAGATAATCTTCTATATGTGTCCCTGCTGTGTACTGTGTAATGGATGTGTCTGATCGTACAGGACATGTTCTGATCATACCACATCTCCTGTGCTGAGATAATCTTATATATGTGTCCCTGCTATGTACTGTGTAATGGATGTGTCTGATCGTACAGGGACATGATCTGATCATACCACCAAAAACTGTAAAGTGGGGCTTTCAATATTATTCGGCCCCCTTGAGTTAATACTTTGTAGCACCACCTTTTGCTGCGATTTCAGCTCCAAGTCACTTGTGGTATGTCTCTATCAGCTTTGCACATAGAGAGACTGAAATTCTTGCCCATTCTTCCTTGCAAAACAACTCGAGCTCAGTGAGGTTGGATGGAGAGTGTTTGTGAACAGCAGTTTTCAGCTCTTTCCACAGATTCTCGATTGGATTCAGGTCTGGACTGTGACTTGGCCATTCTAACACCTGGATACGTTTATTTTTGAATCATTCCATTGTAGATTTTGCTTTATGTTTGGGATCATTGTTTTGTTGGAAGATAAATCTCCGTCCCAATCTCAGGTCTTTTGCAGACTCCAACAGGTTTTCTTCCAGAATGGTCCTGTATTTGGCTCCGTCCATCTTCCCATCAATTTTAACCATCTTCCCTGTCCCTGCTGAAGAAAAGCAGGCCCAAACCATGATGCTGCCACCACCATGTTTGACAGTGGGGATGGTGTTTTGAGGGTGATGAGCTGTGTTGCTTTTACGCCAAACATATCGTTTTGCATTGTGGCCAAAAAGTTTGATTTTGGTTTAATCTGACCAGAGCACCTTATTCCACATGTTTGGGGTGTCTCCCCGGTGGCTTGTGGTAAACTTCAAACGAGACTTTTTATGGATATCTTTGAGAAATGGCTTTCTTCTTGCCACTCTTCCATAAAGGCCTTATTTGTGCAGTGTATGCCTGATTGTTGTCCTATGGACTGACTCTCCCATCTCAGCTGTAGATCTCTGCAGTTCATCCTGAGTGATCATGGGCCTTTTGGCTGCATCTCTGATCAGTCTTCTCCTTGTTCGAGATGAACGTTCAGAGGGACGGCCGTGTCTTGGTAGATTTGCAGTGGTCTGATACTCCTTCCATTTCAATATGATCGCTTGCACAGTGCTCCTTGAGATGTTTAAAACTTGGGAAATCATTTTGTATCCAAATCAGTCTTTAAACTTCACCACAACAGTATCTCGGACCTGCCTGTGTGTTCCTTGGTCCTGATGATGCTCTCTGCACTTGAAAAAGAACCCTGAGGGCCGCTTTACACATCGCGATATCGCAACGCAACATCGATAAAAAGTCACGTGGTACGGCCGTTGCAGTTGATATCGTTCGTGCGTTGTGTTGTGTAAATGGGAAATGCGACGCGAAAACAACCTAACTACGATATTGCAAGAAGATTGTGCAAGCCCTTCAACCGTACGATATTATATAGGCGAAGTGGCAGGATCGTGCTGTGTGACGGCACAACTACGATTTGGAGCACAACTTCCCCTATTCACTCCAATGTTAAATGCTCGTTCCCTGGGTTGCTCATATAGAGCTTGGAAAAGGGGCGTACTATATCGTAGTTGCGTTGCCTGCCGATATCTCCCTGTGTAACATCTACTATGCGATCTTGGACAAGTGCCAAAAACGTGCGCGCTCCCGTGAGATCGTATGCAATATCGGAATGATATTGCGACGTGTAAAGCGGCCATTAGACTATCACACAGTAGGTGCATTTATACAGAGACTTGATTACACACAGGTGGATTCTATTTATTATTACCAGTCATTTAGGACAACATTGGATTATTCAGAGATCCTCACTGAACTTCTGGAGTGAGTTTGTTGCACTGAAAGTAAAGGGGCCCAATAATATTGCACGCCCCACTTTTCAGCTTTCTATTTGTTAAAAAAGTTCAAAATATCCAATAAATTTTGTTCGACTTCACGATTGTGTCCCACTTGTTGATTCTTCACAAAAAAATTAGAATTTAGATCTTTATGTTTGAAGCCTGAAATGTGGCAAAAGGTTGAAAAGTTCAAGGGGGTAAATACTTTCACAAGGCACTGTATGTGTCCTTGCTATGTAGTGTGTAATGGATGTGTCTGATCGTACAGGGACATGGTCTGATCATACCACATCTCCTGTGCTGAGATAATCTTATATATGTGTCCCTGCTATGTACTGTGTAAAGGATGTGTCTGACTGTACAGGGACATGGTCTGATTATACCACATCTCCTGTGCTGAGATAATCTTCTATATGTGTCCCTGCTGTGTACTGTGTAATGGATGTGTCTGACCGTACAGAGACATGGTCTAATCATACCACATCTCCTGTGCTGAGATAATCTTCTATATGTGTCCCTGCTGTGTACTGTCTAATGGATGTGTCTGACCGTACAGAGACATGGTCTAATCATACCACACCTCCTGTGCTGAGATAATCTTATATATGTGTTCCTGCTGTGTACTGTGTAATGGATGTGTCTGACCGTACAGAGACATGGTCTAATCATACCACATCTCCTGTGCTGAGATAATCTTATATATGTGTCCCTGCTATGTAATGTGTAATGGATGTGTCTGACCCTACAGGGACATGGTCTGATTATACCACATCTCCTGTGCTGAGATAATCTTCAATATGTGTCCCTGCTGTGTACTGTGTAATGGATGTGTCTGACCGTACAGAGACATGGTCTAATCATACCACACCTCCTGTGCTGAGATAATCTTCTATATGTGTCCCTGCTGTGTACTGTGTAATGGATGTGTCTGACCGTACAGAGACATGGTCTAATCATACCACGTCTCCTGTGCTGAGATAATCTTATATATGTGTCCCTGCTATGTACTGTGTAATGGATGTGTCTGACCGTACAGAGACATGGTCTAATCATACCACATCTCCTGTGCTGAGATAATCTTCTATATATGTGTCCCTGCTATGTCTTGTGTAATGGATGTGTCTGACCGTACAGAGACATGGTCTAATCATACCACGTCTCCTGTGCTGAGATAATCTTATATATGTGTCCCTGCTATGTACTGTGTAATGGATGTGTCTGACCGTACAGAGACATGGTCTAATCATACCACATCTCCTGTGCTGAGATAATCTTCTATATGTGTCCCTGCTATGTCTTGTGTAATGGATGTGTCTGACCGTACAGAGACATGGTCTAATCATACCACATCTCCTTTGCTGAGGTAATCTTCTATATGTGTCCCTGCTGTGTACTGTGTAATGGATGTGTCTGACCGTACAGAGACATGGTCTAATCATACCACATCTCCTGTGCTGAGATAATCTTCTATATGTGTCCCTGCTATGTCTTGTGTAATGGATGTGTCTGACCGTACAGAGACATGGTCTAATCATACCACATCTCCTGTGCTGAGATAATCTTCTATATAAAACCCGAAGGCCACTTCCGGAAAGGGCCACGCCCACTTCCGTGATGGTCTTCGCCCAGGGCTGGTGACGTCACCAAGTGCAGTGTAGCCGGCCTGCCCCCGGCTACAGGGACCCGCGGAGAAACGTTCCGGCCAGGAACGTTCCTGTCTGTCCCAGCCGCCTCTGCACTCACCGCTCCAGTCGCCTCTGCACTCACCGCTCCAGCCGCCTCTGCTGCCCACCTCGCGACTGGCTCCGCCCACCTCGCGGGCCTCGCGCTAGGCTCCGCCCACCTCCCCGTGCCTCGCGCTAAGCTCCGCCCACCTCCCCGGGTCTCCTGTCAAGCTCCGCCTACCTCTCGGGTCTCCCCCGTGCTCCGCCCACCTCGCGGCCCTCGCGATAGGCTCCGCCCACCTCGCGGCCCTCGCGATAGGCTCCGCCTACTCCCGGGACTCCCGCTAAGCTCCGCCCACCTCCCCGGGGCTCCCGTCAAGCTCCGCCTATCTCTCGAGGCTCTCCCTGGCTCCGCCCACCTCGCGGCCCTCGCGACAGGCTCCGCCTACCTCCCGGGCTCCCGCTAAGCTCCGCCCACCTCCCCCGGGCTCCCGTCAAGCTCTGCCTATCTCTCGGGGCTCCCCCTGGCTCTGCCCACCTCGCGGGGCTCCCGCCTGGCTCCGCCCACCTCACCTGCGCTGACCACTGAGCCTCCATCCTGGCCTGACCACAGAGCCCCGTCCTCGCCTGACCACCGACCCTCCGTCCTGCGCTGACCACTGAGCCTCCGTCCTCTGCTGACCACAGAGCCCCCGTCCTCGCCTGACCACCGACCCTCCGTCCTGCGCTGACCACTGAGCCTCCGTCCTCTGCTGACCACAGAGCCACCGTCCTGCCCTGACTACCAACCCTCCGTCCTGCCCTCACCACTGACCCTCCGTCCTGCGCTCACCACCGACCCTCCGTCCTTGGCTGACCACTCACCCTCTGTCCTGTGCCGACCATTCTGCCTCCATCCTGCGCTGACCACTCTGCCTCATCCGGCGCTGACCACTCTGCCTACATCCGGCGCTGACCACTCTGCCTCCATCCTGCGCTGACCACTCTGCCTCCTTCCTGCGCTGACCACTCTGCCTCCATGCGGCGCTGACCACTCTGCCTCCATGCGGCGCTGACCACTCTGCCTCCTTCCTGCGCTGACCACTCTGCCTCCATCCGGCGCTGACCACTCTGCCTCCATCCTGCGCTGACCACTCTGCCTCCATCCTGCGCTGACCACTCTGCCTCCATCCTGCGCTGACCACTCTGCCTCCATCCTGCGCTGACCACTCTGCCTCCATTCTGCGCTGACCACTCTGCCTCCTTCCTGTCATGACCACTCTGCCTCCCTCTGCGTGACCACTCTGCCTCCTTCCTGCGCTCACCACTGACCCTCCTTCCTGCGATGACCACTCTGCCTCCATCCTGCGATGACCACTCTGCCTCCATTCTGCGATGACCACTCTGCCTCCATCCTGCGATGACCACTGAGCCTCCATCCTGCGATGACCACTCAGCCTCCATCCTGTGCTGACCACTCCTCTGCTGACCACTTACTCCTGTGCTGACCACTCACTCCTGTGCTGACCACTGAGCCTCCATCCTGTGCTGACCACTGAGCCTCCATCCTGTGCTCACTACTGAGCCTCCATCCTGTGCTGACCACTGAGCCTCCATCCTGCACTGACCACTGAGCCTCCATCCTGCGCTGTCCACTCTGCCCCCATCCTGCGCTCACCACTCTTCCCCCATCCTGCGCTCAACACTCTGCCTCCATCCTGCGCTGACCACTCTGCCTCCATCTTGCGAATACCACTCTGCCTTCATGCTGCACTGACCACTGAGCAACTGCGCAGTGCTAACCACTGAGCCAACGCACTGTGAAAACCACTGAGCCACCGCACTGTGCAAACCACTAAGCCTTCACACCGTCAAAACCACTGAGCCACCATATACACTGAAAACCACTGAGCCACCATATACAGTGCTAACCACTGAGCCACCATACAGAGCTAACCACTGAGCCACCATATACACTGAAAACCACTCACCCACCATATACAGTGCTAACCACTGAGCCACCATATACAGTGCTAACCACTCACCCACCATATACAGTGCTAACCACTGAGCCACCATATACAGTGCTAACCACTGAGCCACCATATACAGTGCTAACCACTGAGCCCCCATATACAGTGCTAACCACTGAGCCACCATATACAGTGCTAACCACTCACCCACCATATACAGTGCTAACCACTGAGCCACCATATACAGTGCTAACCACTGAGCCACCATATACAGTGCTAACCACTGAGCCACCGTACACAGTGCTAACCACTGAGCCACCGTATACACTGAAAACCACTGAGCCACCATATACAGTGCTAACCACTGAGCCACCATACAGAGCTAACCACTGAGCCACCATATACACTGAAAACCACTCACCCACCATATACAGTGCTAACCACTGAGCCATCATATACAGTGCTAACCACTGAGCCACCATATACAGTGCTAACCACTCACCCACCATATACAGTGCTAACCACTGAGCCACCATATACAGTGCTAACCACTGAGCCACCGTATACAGTGCTAACCACTGAGCCACCGTATACAGTGCTAACCACTGAGCCACCATATACAGTGCTAACCACTGAGCCACCATATACAGTGCTAACCACTGAGCCACCATATACAGTGCTAACCACTGAGCCACCGTATACAGTGCTAACCACTGAGCCACCGTATACAGTGCTAACCACTGAGCCACCATATACACTGCTAACCACTCAGCCACCATATACACTGCTAACCACTGAGCCACCATATACAGTGCTAACCACTCAGCCACCGTATACACTGCTAACCACTCAGCCACCATATACACTGCTAACCACTGAGCCACCGTATACAGTGCTAACCACTGAGCCACCATACAGTGCTAACTACTGAGCCACCAATATACAGTGCTAACCACTCAGCCACCGTATACAAGGCTAATCACGGAGGCACCGTATACAGTGCTTACCACTGAGCCACCATACAGTGCTAACCACTGAGCCACCATACAGTGCTAACCACTGAGCCACCATATACAGTGCTAACCACTCAGCCACCGTATACACTGCTAACCACTGAGCCACCATATACAGTGCTAACCACTGAGCCACCATATACAGTGCTAACCACTGAGCCACCATATACAGTGCTAACCACTGAGCCACCATATACAGTGCTAACCACTGAGCCACCATATACAGTGCTAACCACTGAGCCACCATATACAGTGCTAACCACTGAGCCACCATATACAGTGCTAACCACTGAACCACCATATACAGTGCTAACCACTGAGCCACCATATACAGTGCTAACCACTGAGCCACCATATACAGTGCTAACCACTGAGCCACCATATACAGTGCTAACCACTGAGCCACCATATACAGTGCTAACCACTGAGCCACCACACAGTGCTAACCACTGAGTCACCATATAAAGTGCTAACCACTGCAGACCACCATACAGTGCTAACCACTGAGCCACCATATACAGTGCTAACCACTGAGCCACCATACAGTGCTAACCACTGAGCACCAATACAGTGCTAACCACTGAGCCACCATACAGTGCTAACCACTGAGCCACCATATACAGTGCTAACCACTGAGCCACCATACAGTGCTAACCACTGAACCACCATACAGTGCTAACCACTGAGCCACCATATACAGTCTAACACCACTGAGCCACCATATACAGTGCTAACCACTGAGCCACCATATACAGTGCTAACCACTGAGCCACCATATACAGTGCTAACCACTGAGCACCAACAGCTAACATGGCCCCATATACAGTGCTAACCACTGAGCCACCATATACAGTGCTAACCACTGAGCCACCATATACAGTGCTAACCACTGAGCCACCATATACAGTGCTAACCACTGAGCCACCATATACAGTGCTAACCACTGAGCCACCATATACAGTGCTAACCACTGAGCCCACCAATACAGTGCTAACCACTGAGCCACCATACAGTGCTAACCACTGAGCCACCATATACAGTGCTAACCACTGAGCCACCATATACAGTAACCATGACACCATAACAGTGTAACCACTGAGCCACATATACAGTGCTAACCAACTGAGCACCACCATATACAGTGCTAACCACTGAGCCACCGTATACAGTGCTAACCACTGAGCCACCGTATACAGTGCTAACCACTGAGCCACCATATACAGTGCTAACCACTGAGCCACCACTATACAGTGCTAACCACTGAGCCACCATATACAGTGCTAACCACTGAGCCACCATATACAGTGCTAACCACTGAGCCACCATATACAGTGCTAACCACTGAGCCACCATATACAGTGCTAACCACTGAGACACCATATAGTGCTAACCACTGAGCCACCATATACTGTGCTAACCACTGAGCCACCGTATACAGTGCTAACCACTGAGCCACCTATACAGTGCTAACCACTGAGCCACCATATACAGTGCTAACCACTGAGCCACCAGTATACAGTGCTAACCACTGAGCCACCGTATACAATGCTAACCACTGAGCCACCATATACAGTGCTAACCACTGAGCCACCAGTATACAGTGCTAACCACTGAGCCACCGTATACAATGCTAACCACTGAGCCACCATATACAGCGCTAACCACTGAGCCACCATATACAGCGCTAACCACTGAGCCACCATATACAGTGCTAACCACTGAGCCACCATATACAGTGCTAACCACTGAGCCACCATATACAGTGCTAACCACTGAGCCACCGTATACACACAATTCATTTCACCGCACTCCCCTAACTAATAGTAAATAAACTATATATGGATTCTAGACTACCCGATTCTTTAGAATCGGGCCACCATCTAGTCTTCTATATGTGTCCCTGCTATGTCTTGTGTAATGGATGTGTCTGACCGTACAGAGACATGGTCTAATCATACCACATCTCCATTGCTGAGGTAATCTTCTATATGTGTATATGCAGAAAAAAAATTGGTGTTTTAAGGAGCGCACATACAAGAGGACCCAGGTGGTTATTAACTACACTCAGCTTTTATTCCACAACACGTTTCAATGGTGGCACGGTGGGTGTTAGAAAAGACCAGGGGAATGACATTATATAAATGTTAGTAAATTCGCAACCAATGATGGACAAGCAATAAGTTTCAAGTCATTTAACCCTTACCTCACTATAGCATATGGCATGCTTCCAAAGCTATAGAATATTGCACATAAACAATTATAAATAATTAGATTAAAGTTTACAATGCTATGGGATCACCCTAAAATCATGGAAAAACACTAATTCATACGTTGTTAATTAAAACTAAAAATATGATCAATAAAATCATTAAGAGAAACACTCAGAATTAAAATCATGCACAACTTTTCTGCTATAATAAAATCTCAAACATATTACGGTAATCTAAAAAAAATCTAAAAAAATTCTCAAAATATGTCATATATGATTTTTTTATATATATATTTTCTCTTTTACCCTCTTTTCACCTAAAACTTCTACTGACGTCTGTAATCTAAAAAATACGATAAATTATTTACTTTCAAGATGGTTCTAGCTGTGATATGTAAAAAAATCATGTTAATAATAATAATAAAGGAACAAATCAATCAGCATATTTAACCATGTACTGTAACCTGATAATACTGTGTACACATATCACTTTTTCATGAAAGTTATTTTGCCCCGTTTTCAATGGATAGGTTTAGACCCTCTGGATATAATGTACCCAGCTTGTATATCCAGTAGCATTCTTTTTTAATGAGGGCATTATACCTATTCTGTACGGTATGAGGGATCCAATCAATTATGTATATGTACAGCCTTAGACTCTTGGGATCCTTTTGGTGATATAGGCAGTAATGTTTAGAGATGCTATGTTGCATGAATCCATTTTTAATGTTTTGGCGATGTTTATTCATCCTTCCATGCACACACTGAATTGTACACAGTGGACACCTTCCCAGCTGGATCAAAAATATACCATATGGGCAATACTGGAGGATCAGGAAAAATTGTTCAAATGATGTAGACTTTATCAAGGAATCAAGGGTTCTGAGACTGAGATTTAGAAACAAAAGGCTACCCCCAAACCATCTTGGCCGATGCCTATTCAAAAATGAAATCACTGTCTCAAGATAAGTGTTTAGACAAAATTGCAGCACAGCAAACCATTGGCAATACGACATTAAGTGATGTAAGGTTAATTACAACTTATAACCAATCACAAATGGGAGTCAGAAAGTTAGTTGATAAATATTGGTTTATATTAAGAGTTGATCCTATCCTAAGCAAATGTATATCTGACAAACCCCACATTATTTATACAAGAAGGGAAAGTCTAAAAAATATGGTTTCACGGAGTAACACAGAATTGAAAAAGATGGGAAAGAGGGAGGAAACGGTATTAGGTGAAAACCCTGGCTGCTACATGTGTAAGTCGGCAAAATGTCTTTGTTGCAAAATGATCGTATCGGGCACCACAGACTTCCGCTCCCATACCACAGATGAGACCTTTAAAATAAGACACTATTTAGACTGTCATACCTCATATGTGGTTTACATGCTTTCATGCCCCTGTAATTTGCAGTATGTGGGTCGTACAATTCAGTGTGTGCATGGAAGGATGAATAAATATCGCCAAAACATTAAAAATGGATTCATGCAACATAGCATCTCTAAACATTACTGCCTATATCACCAGAAGGATCCCAAAAGTCTAAGGCTGTACATAATTGATTGGATCCCTCATACCGTACGGAATAGGTATAATGCCCTCATTAAAAAAGAATGCTACTGGATATACAAGCTGGGTACATTATATCCAGAGGGTCTAAACCTATCCATTGAAAACGGGGCAAAATAACTCATGAAAAAGTGATATGTGTACACAGTATTATCAGGTTACAGTACATGGTTAAATATGCTGATTGATTTTTATTATTATTTTTTACATATCACAGCTAGAACCATCTTGAAAGTAAGTAAATAATTAATTGTATTTTTTAGGTTACAGACGCCAGTAGAAGTTTTAGGTGAAAAGAGGGTAAAACAGAAAATATATATATAAAAAATCATATATGAGATATTTTGAGAATTTTTTAGATTAATATGTTTGAGGTTTTATTATAGTAGACAAATTGTGCATGATTTTAATTCTGAGTGTTTCTCTTAATGATTGTATTGATCATATTTTTGGCTTTAATTAACAACATATGAATTATAGTGTTTTTTCCATGATTTTAGGGTGATCCCATAGCATTGTAAACTTTAATCTAATTTATTTATAATTGTTTATGTGCAATATTCTATAGCTTTGGAAGCATGCCATATGCTATAGTGAAGTAAGGGTTAAATGACTTGAAACTTATTGCTTGTCCATGATTGGTTGTGAATTTACTAAGGGTACCTTTACACGCAGCCACCGCGGCGAGAAATATTGATGGCGATATGTCGCCGTGCGACATTCGCCGTCAAAATCCCTCCCAATTGCAGCGTGTAATTGGGGAATTTGGCGGAATCATCACCAAATTCCCCAATTACACGCCGCAATTGGGAGGGATTTTGATGGCGATTGTTGCAGAACGACATATCACCATCAATATTTCTCGCCGCGGTGGCTGCGTGTAAAGGTACCTTAACATCTATATAATGTAATTCCCCTGGTCTTTTGTAACCCCCACCTGATGAAGATGGCATGCCGCCATTGAAACGCGTTGTGGAATAAAAGCTGAGTGTAATTAATAACCCCCTGGATCCTCCTGTATGAGCGCTCCTTAAAACACCAATTTTTTTCTGCATGTATATCGTCTCTCTCCCCTGGGAGATCGTGTGGAGCTGCACACTACAGGACCTGTGCTTTTAGCACACAAGGACCTGATCTGATGTCAGAGCCAGGTCAGCTGAGGAGGACCATGTGACCAGAGGGCGGTTTCCCTGGATCCAGCATTCCTCAAACACTGTCTCACAGCACCGAGGTTGTGCACGTCAGCACAACCTCTTTAGGTGAGAGTCTTATCATAACTTTGTTATCTCCAGAGCAGCAGCGAGTCCCTCTCATTGTGCCTTTCCTTTCTCTTTTTATCTTTGAATCTTCTATATGTGTCCCTGCTATGTACTGTGTAATGGCAGTGTCTGACCGTAGAGGGATATTATTATTATTATTATTATTATTATTATTAGGAATTTATATAGCGCTATTAGGATACATGGCGCTTTACAAGTTAGAGGGTAGACAAACACAAGTGGTCGAAAACGAGGACAATAGGGCTGGGGATCCTGTCCGCGAGGGCTCACAGTCTAGAGGGGTGGGGAGGGAGACAATAGGAGGGGGAGAGGTGAGATGGTGCAGTGCAGTGGCGTAGCAACGGTTTGTGGCGCACGGGGCGGTCGAAAAATTTGCCGCCCCTTTGGAAGTTGATAATCCGGAAGTATGCATAGTATACACTGTCTGCCCCTATATACAAGCATATAACTACTATACTAAAACACAAAGAGAAGGGGCGCAATTGGGGGGTAAGTATTGGGCCAAATGGCCACTCACCTATTGGGGTTGTCACTGTGCACCGCCACCTCTGCACAACCCCAGTGTATGGCAACAAGCAGGACTCAAGGAGGGCCTGGGGCCGGAGCAATTTTTGCCGCTGTACTGTGGAGTTCATAGTGTTATAAAAATGCAAAAAACTTTATTCTTAATATTATGTCACAATACCGGGATCTGAGGATCTTCTATTTGGAGGTCAGGGGCTCTCTGATGCCGTGTTACTGTCTGCCTCGCTGTCGTCCTCTTTTGACACTGCAGTGCGGTGGATAAGAGAGCATTAACTGGTTAATAACGAGAAGTATGGAGTGTACTAACTGAGCCATAAACCCTCCCCATACCAGTAGGATTACTATATGGATTTTAGTATTAGGGTATGGACACACTGGCGTGAAACTCTGATGAGTGCGATGTGTGATTTTCTCGCATTGCAATCAATCTCTGAGAGCAAATTGGCGAGTGTCGGACGCTTTTTTCTCATCCAGATTCAGGATGAGAAAAAAGTTGCAACATGCTGCGACAGTATGTGATTCCCGCACGAGACTCAACAATGCAAGGCTATGGGTCCGACAAAATCACTGACCGCACACGGATCATCCGAGAGGCATCTGTTTTTTTTACTGATACATTCTGTAGCTGAGACAACTGTAAAATGTTCCTGTAAATGATTCTACAGTAATAGCTGCTGAGGAAAAAACAGATTGCACACGGATGTGATCTGAGAGAAATGTCGGATACTCGCACAGCAGTTGCCAAATGGACCAAAAAACGGATGTCACTCATCCGACTCTCCTGGATGAGAAACAGACCGATTTTAAGGCGGCGGGAGACAGTGTACCACCACGTCCTCAGCTCCGTGCTATGCACAGACAATATACGGTACACTGTCTGTGCACAGCACGAAGATGAAGACATGGTGGTACACTGTGCACAGCACGGAGCTGGGGACATGGTGGTACACTGTCTATGCACAGCACGGAGCTGGGGACACGGTGGTACACTGTCTGTGCACAGCACGGAGCTGAGGACATGGTGGTACACTGTCTGTGCACAGCACGGAGCTGAGGACATGGTGGTACACTGTCTGTGCACAGCACGGAGCTGAGGACATGGTGGTACATGGTCTGTGCACAGCACAGAGCTGAGGACATCCCAGAAGAGGCACAATAACCACAGACAGGCGGCAGGAGAACATTGAGCCCGCCCAGGAGAACTACAACTCCCAGCACCCAACACACTGCCCAGAAACCATATAGTAATGCCAGAACAGGCAGGAGAACTACAATTCACAGCATGCCACACCCTTCCAACACAGGAAGGTGGAGGCTGCCGCATGGAGGAAGAGACACCTGGTACAGCTGCCATTATCACCACACACAGCCCCACTCCTGCGCACCCGTCCTCCTCTCCTCTGTCCCTCCTGCACCCCCGTCCTCCTCTCCTCCTGCACCGTCCTCCTCTGTCCCTCCTGCTGCTCCTGTCCTACTGCATCCCCGTCCTCCTGCATCCCCGTCCTCCTGCATCCCCGTCCTCCTCCACCCCTGTCGTCCTCTCATCTGTCTGTCCTGCTGCTCCTCTGTCCCTCCTGCACCCCGTCCTCCTGCACCCCCGTCCTCCTGCACCCCGTCCTCCTGCACCCCGTCCTCCTGCACCCCGTCCTCCTCTCCTCTGTCCCTCAAGCTGCTCGTCTTCTCCTCTGTCCCCCTGTTCCTGTCCTTCTGCCCCCCCTGTCCTCTTCTCCTCTGCTCTGCTCCCCTGTTAATGTCCTCCTGCCCCCCTGTCCTCTTCTCCTCTGCCCCCCCTGTCCTCTTCTCCTCTGCCCCCCCTGTCCTCTTCTCCTCTGTCCCTCTGTTCCTGTGCTTCTGCCCCCCCCCGTCCTCTTCTCCTCTGCCCCCCTGTTCCTGTGCTTCTGCCCCCCCTGTCCTCTTCTCCACTGCCCCCCTGTTCCTGTGCTTCTGCCCCCCCTGTCCTCTTCTCCTCTGCCCCCCTGTCCTCTTCTCCTCTGCCCCCCCTGTCCTCTTCTCCTCTGTCCCCCTGTTCCTGTGCTTCTGCCCCCCCCCGTCCTCTTCTCCTCTGTCCCCCTGTTCCTGTGCTTCTGCCCCCCCCGTCCTCTTCTCCTCTGCCCCCCTGTTCCTGTGCTTCTGCCCCCCCTGTCCTCTTCTCCTCTGCCCCCCTGTTCCTGTGCTTCTGCCCCCCTGTCCTCTTCTCCTCTGCCCCCCTGTTCCTGTGCTTCTGCCCCCCCTGTCCTCTTCTCCTCTGCCCCCCTGTTCCTGTGCTTCTGCCCCCCCTGTCCTCTTCTCCTGGTTCCATGACAATTGTGTACAAGATAATTGTGTACGGACAATTGTGTACAGACAATTGTGTACAGGCCAATTGTGTCCAAGGACAATTGTGTACAAGGACAATTGTGTACAGGGCAATTGTGTACAAGGCAATTGTGTACAAGGCAATTGTGTACGGACAATAGTGTACAAGGCAATTGTGTACGGACAATTGTGTACAAGGCAATTGTGTACGGACAATTGTGTACGGACAATTGTGTACAGACAATTGTGTACAAGTGTGTACAAGGCAATTGTGTACGGACAATTGTGTACAAGGCAATTGTGTACGGACAATAGTGTACAAGGCAATTGTGTACGGACAATTGTGTACAAGGCAATTGTGTACGGACAATTGTGTACGGACAATTGTGTACAGACAATTGTGTACAAGTGTGTACAAGGCAATTGTGTACGGACAATTGTGTACAAGGCAATTGTGTACGGACAATAGTGTACAAGGCAATTGTGTACGGACAATTGTGTACAAGGCAATTGTGTACGGACAATTGTGTACAAGGCAATTGTGTACGGACAATAGTGTACAAGGCAATTGTGTACGGACAATTGTGTACAAGGCAATTGTGTACGGACAATTGTGTACAAGGCAATTGTGTACGGACAATTGTGTACGGACAATTGTGTACAGACAATTGTGTACAAGTGTGTACAAGGCAATTGTGTACGGACAATTGTGTACAAGGCAATTGTGTACAAGGCAATTGTGTACGGACAATTGTGTACAAGGCAATTATTTGTGTACAGGCCACTTGTACAGGCCACTTTCACAATGACGCTTACTTTCAGTTTCATTACTCACCCCTTGCAACTTTCACCATGACTTTTACTATGAGCAAGTCTGAAAAAGACAAAGATGTCCTTAGGCTTGGGGGACACGAGTATATCCTGCACAGGACACGTGATGACAGCATCAAAGAATGGCGGTGCAGGCAAGTCAACAAATTCAAGTGTCCCGCACGCATGCACACATCTGGAGCCGCGATTGTTAAACAGCCGACTGAGCACAGTCACTCTGCAGATCCAGTTCAAGCTGAAGCCAGAGCTACAATGGCTGCTCTGAGGCAAGAAGCAATCAGCTCTCAAGCATCTACTAGAAGCATTGTTGGACAGGTTCTTCGAGACAGGTCTGATGACGTGTTGTCTCGAATGCCCAAGCGAAGTGACGTTGAGCGAAATACACGTCGGGTCAGGCAGCGAGCAAACACCATGCTGACTCCTCCTCAAAGCATCAATTTTGCTATCCCCCAGGAATACAGCGACATCATTTTATATGACTCTGCAAGAGATGACCCCCACAGGATTCTTGCCATTGGTAGCAATGAACTGTTGCCTTATTTCGAAAGAGGAGAGACATGGTTTGGCGATGGAACGTTCAAGGTGGTGCCAACCATGTTCTTTCAGCTGTATTCTCTCCATGCAAAAGTCGGCAACTCCTATCCTCCCCTGATCTACTGCCTGCTGCCAAACAAGACTGGTCCAACCTATCGTCGAATGATCACGGCGCTCAAAGGGTTGATGCCAGGTGCAAATCCCCAGAAAATTCTTCTTGACTTTGAGATGGCAGCAATGTCAGCTTTCCAAGATGAGTTTCCAGCTGCAGCGATTTCTGGCTGCTTCTTTCATCTGAGCCAGTCCATTATTCGAAAGGTCAATGAGCTGGGCCTAAAGGCTGAATTTGAGGCTGAGGATGGAGAGTTCAATCTCAAGGTAAAATCTTTGGCCTCCTTGGCGTTTGTCCCACCAGCCGAAGTAAGTGCAAGGTATGACGAACTAGCCCAAATCTTCCCTGATGATGATGCTACCAATCAGCTCCTCTCCTACTTTGAGCATACCTACGTTAGGGGGCCAGGAGTAGGTGGACGCTTTCGAAACGCAAGGTTTACTCCAGAGGTCTGGAATCATTATGCTGACGCTTTGGCCTCTGCCCCCAAGACCACGAATTGCTGCGAGGGGTTTCATAACGCCTTACAAGCACTCTTTCTTTGTGCTCATCCTACCGTGTGGAAACTGTTCAACGGACTCATTAGTGACATGGCAATTCATAGACTTACAGCCCAGAATGCTGAGGTACTGAATGTTGAGCATCCACGAAGCAAGTATGTCCAGCTAGCTGAACGACTGCGTGTGAAATGTGGCTGATTATCACAATCAAGGAGACAAGCTGCGGTATCTACGAGCGATCAGCAACATGCAGGCACGATAGACAAGACCAGCAATATTTGTAGAATAAGAATAGAAGAAGCTTTGAAACTGTTATTCAATAAGCAATCTTACGTTAAAATCAATGATGAATAAAGTATTTCCTTTTTTTGGACGTTTAATTTTTTGTTTTCCCTATACTTGTCTGTAAATAATCGTCCGTACACAATTGTCCGTACACAATTGCGTTGTACACAATTGTCCGTACACAATTGCCTTGTACACAATTGCCTTGTACACAATTGTCCGTACACAATTGCCTTGTACACAATTGTCCGTACACAATAGCCTTGTACACAATTGTCCGTACACAATTGCCTTGTACACAATTGCCTTGTACACAATTGTCCGTACACAATTGCCTTGTACACAATTGTCCGTACACAATTGCCTTGTACACAATTGCCTTGTACACAATTGCCTTGTACACAACCGTACACAATTGCCTTGTACACAATTGTCCGTACACAATTGCCTTGTACACAATTGTCCGTACACAATTGCCTTGTACACAATTGTCCGTACACAATTGCCTTGTACACAATTGCCTTGTACACAATTGTCCGTACACAATTGCCTTGTACACAATTGTCCGTACACAATTGCCTTGTACACAATTGACCGTACACAATTGCCTTGTACACAATTGTCCGTACACAATTGCCTTGTACACAACCGTACACAATTGCCTTGTACACAATTGTCCGTACACAATTGCCTTGTACACAATTGTCCGTACACAATTGCCTTGTACACAATTGTCCGTACACAATTGCCTTGTACACAATTGCCTTGTACACAATTGCCCTGTACACAATTGTCCTTGTACACAATTGTCCTTGGACACAATTGCCCTGTACACAATTGTCTGTACACAATTGTCCGTACACAATTATCTTGTACACAATTGTCCTGTCACCTCTTCTCCTCTGTCCCCCTGTTCCTGTGCTTCTGCCCCCCCCCCGTCCTCTTCTCCTCTGTCCCCCTGTTCCTGTGCTTCTGCCCCCCCCCGTCCTCTTCTCCTCTGCCCCCCTGTTCCTGTGCTTCTGCCCCCCCTGTCCTCTTCTCCTCTGCCCCCCTGTTCCTGTGCTTCTGCCCCCCCTGTCCTCTTCTCCTCTGTCCCCCTGTTCCTGTGCTTTTGCCCCCCCGGTCCTCTGCCCCCCCTGTCCTCTTCTCCTCTGCTCTGTTCCCCTCTTAATGTCCTCCTGCCCCCCTGTCCTCTTCTCCTCTGCCCCCTGCAGAGTTTTCCTCACCTCTCCAGGTCCATGGGGGGCCGAGCCGACTGAGTGGAGGAGCCGCCAGCACCGCAGCCGCATCCACCGCACCGCCACAGCACTTGGAGCCATCACGGGACAGGAAGCAGCAGAGCTCCCAGCGGCTTCCTGTCAGCGTGATGATCGCTCTCAGCGCTGGGGGGCCGGCCGGGAGCGGAGCACAGTACATGCGGGCGCCGCGGCCGGGCGGCAAGCCGGCGGCGACACCCTCCCTCCCCCACAAAGACTCCAGTTTTCATATGGAGCCTGGGGGAGGGAGGTAAAGAAAAAAAAAAAAAAAAAAAACGCTCGCACTCTCCTGCCTTACAAATGCAGCCCTGCTGCCGCCCTCACACACACTGCCGCCAGGGGCGCACCGCCCCCCCCGCACCCCCCACGCTACGCCACTGGTGCAGTGGATTGGTCTCAATGTGTGTTGTAGGCTTGTAGGAAGAGGTGGGTCTTCAGGTTTTTCTTGAAGGTTCCCAGGGTAGGGGAGTGTCTGATGTGGTGGGGGAGGGAGTTCCAGAGTCTGGCAGAAGCACGGGAGAAGTCTTGTGTGCGGTTGTGGGAGGTGGAGATGCGGGGGGTTGCGAGAAGGAGTTCCTGAGAGGAGCGCAAGTTGCGCGAGGGGAGGTAGCGGGAGACTAGATCGGAGATGTCGGGAGGGGACAGGTTGTGTATGGCCTTGTATGTCAGGGTTAGGGTTTTGACGCGAGATCGCTGGGGGATGGGGAGCCAGTGGAGGGCTCGGTAGAGAGGGGAGGCGGGGAGTAACGGGGAGATAGGTGGATGAGTCGGGCAGCAGAGTTGAGGATGGTGTGGAGAGGTGCGAGGGAAGAGGCAGGGAGGCCGGTGAACAGGAGGTTGCAGTAGTCCAGGCAGGAGATGATGAGGGCATGGACAAAAGTCTTTTGTCCGTGTTGTGGTCGAGGAAGGAACAGATACGGGCAATGTTTTTTAGTTGGAGTCGACAGGCGGTGGCCAGGGCTTGGATGTGGGGCTTGAAGGAGAGGGAGGAGTCGAGGATTACCCCAAGGCACTTGGTGTGGGGGAGGGGTGAGAGTGTGCAGTCATTGACGGTGATTGATAGGTCAGGAAGCGGGGCGGGGTTGTTTGGGGAAAGACGATGAATTCGGTCTTGTCCATGTTGAGTTTTAGGAAGCGGGTAGAAAAGAAGGATGCAATGGCGGATAGGCATGGAGGAATTTTGGATAAAAGGGAGGAGATATCAGGGCCAGACAGATAGAGCTGGGTATTGTCAGCGTAGAGGTGGTATTGGAGTCCATGTGACTCGATGAGGTTGCCTAGGCCGAGGGTGTAAATGGAGAAGAGTAGTGGTCCCAGGACCGAGCCTTGGGGGACACCTACAGAGAGGGGGTGGGGCGAGGAGGAGGTGTGGGAGTGGGTGACGCTGAAGGTCCTGTCCGTTAGGTAGGAGGAGATCCAGGAGAGGGTGAGGTCAGTAATGCCAAGAGACTCAAGAATTTGAAGTAAGAGGGAGTGGTCAACAGTGTCGAAGGCAGCAGAGAGATCGAGAAGGATGAGGACGGAATAGAGTCGTTTGCTCTTGGCGATCAGAGGTCGTTAGTGGCTTTGGTTAGGGCTGTTTCAGTGGAGTGGTGAGGTCGGAAGCCGAATTGTAGGCGATCAAAGAGAGCACAGGAAGAGAGATGGGAGGACAGTTCGGAATAGACGTGTTGTTCAAGAAGTTTTGAGGCGAACGGGAGGAGAGATATGGGGCGATAGTTTGAGACTGTTGTAGGGTCGAGGGATGGTTTTTTTAGGATGGGCGTGATTAGGGCATGCTTGAAGGGTGAGGGGAATGTGCCAGATTTGAGTGATATGTTGAAGAGGTGTGTTAGGGCAGGGATGAGGACTGAGGTGAGGTTAGGGATGAGGTGGGAGGGGAGTGGATCAAGGGCGCATGTGGTGAGGTGTGATCGTGCTAGAAGGGAGGAGAGGTGGTCCTCTGTCATGGGGGTGAAACTGCATTTGGGTGAGGGGGGATGGGATGGGGTGGGGGGAGTGAGGGTCGAAGCTTTGTCTGAGTTTGTCGATTTTGTCTTTGAAGAAGGTGGTGAGGCCAATGGTTCGCTGTCTGGGTACTTTCCTCTTCAGAGAGGTACGAGGCAGGGCTGCCCGTTGTCCCCGCTGCTTTTTGCCCTGGCTATTGAACCCTTGGCTTCGAGGATAAGACGTGCTCCGGATATTGAGGGATTTCGATATGGCGAGCTGGAGGAGAAGGTGGCCCTCTATGCGGATGACCTTCTGTTTTTAGCTGACCCTGATACTTCACTTCGCAATACCATGTCGCTCCTTACACAGTTTGGGGCCGTTTCGGGGTTGACCGTAAATTGGGAAAAGTCAGTGGTTTTGCCGATAGATCCCACAGTCCTTGACATACCCCACGTGCCAGTCGTAAACAGCTTCAAATACCTGGGCATTAATATATCGGACAACATTTCTGACTATGAGCGTTTAAACCTTACACCTCTAATGTCTACGATTAAGCAGAAGATTAAGGCTTGGGCCAAGCTACACCTCTCGGTGGTGGGGGGGGTGAACCTGCTGAAGATGGTGATCATGCCTCAGCTTTTGTACGTCCTTCATAACTCCCCAATTTGGCTTCCACAGAATAGATTTTTTTAAATTAACGCCTTATTCAGGGAGCTTATTTGGGGGAAAAAGAGAGCACGGATAAAATTGGAACATCTGCAGAGGGGTAAGGAGGAGGGGGGGCTGGCCTTGCCCAACCCTTGGCTGTATTTTCTGTCCTCACAGTGTCAGCATTTGACCGGGGGCGCGGAGCACTCAGTTGTGGGGCAGGGGGGAGGAAAGGGTATCCTTCAGTTTCTGGGGAAGCGAGGACCGCTGCTGGCGAAATTAGAAGCTGGAACCCTTCGTCCCTGGGCCCACAGGCTCCCCACGGTGCTACTCATGATTAAAGTATGGGAAAAATTGAAAAGGCTGAGAGGCATCACTGGTTTTACACGGTATACCCCCATTTGGAACAACCCTCATCTGCCGCACCAGCAGGCGCTGAGGGGATTCGCGCAGTGGCGACGTGTGGGCATTTGGTGGCTCTCTCAGCTGGTGGAACGGGGAGTCTTTAAAACATTTGAAACCTTGCAGAGTGAATTTTCGCTCCCACACTCCTAGTTCTACCGGTATTTGCAGGTGCGACATGCCTACATGGCGCAGGCTCAAACGCATTGTATGGACATACACCATGATACTGCTATCACCATGATTGGCGCGCAAACCTCCACTAAAGGCATTATTTCCTTTGTATACGGATACCTTTTGGCAATGGCTCTGTTAAAACACCCGATACGGGCACTGGACAAATGGGAACAGCAAATAGAGGGTATAACAGCTGAACGTTGGGAGTCGATCATGAGTATGATACCCCGGCTGTCGCTCAATGAGCCCAGACGCCTCTCTCAACTGTATATCCTTTATAGGGTATACAGGACGCCTAAGTGGCTTCATGATTTAGGCCTGAGACGGGACTCATGTTGCCCCAAATGTTCACATGAGGACGTGGACATTCTCCACATGTTTTGGACGTGCCCGCGCCTCCAGATTTTTTGGATTATGGTACTCCACTTGATCCGGGGGGCAACGGAGCTGGACATCCCCAGAGACCCGATTGTCTGTGTCCTTGGCTGTACAGAGGATGTAGGGGGAGATGACTATTCGCATATAGCAGTGACTAGAATGTTGTTTGCTGACAGAAAATTAATAGCGGCTCATTGGATATCCGATACGGTACCCTCTCGCAAAGAGTATATCTGTAGCATGAATCTGACCGTGAGTAGGGAAAAAGCTATATACCTCAAATGGGACAGATCGAGGGTATTTGATAAAATATGGAAGGGCTGGATGGACCTTCAGGGGCTGCCGACTGTTAATTGCTTTTGGACTGAGTTATTTCTTTAAGTTGGGAGATGTGTTATGCAGATTTTTGGAACATCTTGGGTACATGTTATATCCATATGTGCACTACTATCTTTGTTGAGGAATACTGACCCACTGGACCGGGAGGGGGGAAGGGAGGGATGGTGGTGGTGGGAGGGGAGGGGGATTTAATGCAATGCATTTCTTTCTGTATTGTTGTTGAAAAGTTTTAATAAAAACTATCTGATTAAATAAAAAAGAAGAAGGTGGCGAAGTCGTCGGCGGAGATAAGGGGTGAGGGAGGAGGTGCAGGGGGACGAAGTAAAGAGTTGAAGGTTTTGAAGAGTTGTTTGGGGTTGTGAGACAGGGCGGTAATTAGGGAGGAGAAGTAGGCTTGTTTTGCGGAGTCAAGGGCAGTCTTGAAGGTATTGAGTGAACGCTTGTATAGGGCGAAGTGCTCTTCGGAGTGGGATTTCTTCCATTTCCGCTCGGCTGCCCTAGTCGTCCGTCGGAGTTTTTTGGTGAGGGTCGTGAGCCAGGGTTGTCGTTGTACTCGTGTTGTGTTAAATGTGAGTGGAGCAGCCTGGTCGAGGGCTGTGGTGAGAGTGGTGTTGTAGAGGGAGGCGGCAGAGTCAGCGTCTTGAGAAGAGGCCAAGTCTGAGAGGGGGAGGAGGGATTCTGAGAGTGAATGGAAGTCTATGAGCTTAAGGTTTCTGCGGGGGTGGGGGAGTGTCCGGAGAGGGGGGAGCGTGGTAGGGGGGGGAGAGGGATGAGAATGTCAGTAGGTTGTGGTCTTTGTGGGTGAGGGTTGAGTATGTGAGGTCGGTGAGGGAGCAGAGGCGGGTGAAGACTAGGTCAAGTGTGTGGCCACCAGTGTGTGTGGCAGAGGAGATCCATTGGGATAGGCCGAAGGAGGAGGTGAGGGATAGGAGTCTGGAGGCAGCGGCTTTGGGGGTGTCGATGGGGATATTGAAGTCGCCCATGACGATGGTGGGGATGTCGGAGGAGAGGAGGTGAAGGAGCAAGGTTGTGAAGTGGTCAAAGAAGGTAGAGTGGGATCCAGGGGGGCGGTAGACAACGACCAGTTGGAGGTTGCAAGGGGAGTAGATGCGGACAGCGTGTGCCTCGAAGGAGGGGATGGGGGGGGTGTAAGTGGGGAGAAGGAGCAGTCATTGGCCAGAAGTAGGCCAACACCTCCGCCGCGGGTGTTGGTGGGGCGGGGCGTGTGGGAGAGCGTGAATCCACTGTAGGAGAGGGCAGCCGGGGAGGTTGTGTCAGAGGGGATAAGCCAGGTCTCTGCAAGGCCGAGGAAGGAGAGTTTTTTGGAGATGAAAAGGTCGTGGATAAGTGTGAGTTTGTTACGGACCGAGCGGGCATTCCAAAGTGCGCCGGGTAAGGGGACAGGGGAGGCAGGGGTGGGGGGAATGGGTCGGAGGTTAAGGGGGTTACGAGGGTTGGTGATGGGTCGTCGGAGAGGGATGGAGGGAAGTGAGGTGGTGTGATGGGGTGGGCCAGGATTGGGGGAGATGTCACCAGAGAGTAGCAGGAGCAGGGAGAGGGTTAGGAGGTGGGAGCAGGGGAGCTTGCGTGGTGGGCGTTTACATCTAGAGATGGTGGGTTGAAAGTGGGGGAATAGTTCGGAGGATAGGGTGAGGTGGGTTGGCAGGATGGAGGATGAGAGCAGAATTCCTTTGCTCAGTGGGGGCATGGGTGGGGGTAGTAGGAAATGGAGAAAGATGGGAGTGAAGGTGAGGAGAAGCGGGAACATGGTGGGGGAGAGGTGGCTGGGGTCAGAGGTAGCCGGGGATCTGGTGTGGCAAGGGTGAGTTCAAAATGGTGGGTGGTTAGCCGTGTTTGAGGTGCAGCCAGGTGATGAGATGCAGTCCGGGGGAGGAGGTGTGGTTCAGGGGTGAGGTGCAGTTCGGTGAAGAGGTTTCGGTGAAAAGGTGATGCAGTCGAGGACGTTGCGGCGATGACGAGTTGGCGCAGGTGAAGCAGCCAAGGATGAGGTGGTGCAGCCGTGGATGAGGTGATGCAGCCGGGGTGAAGCGAAGCAGCCGAGCTGGGATGGAGAAGCCAGGGTGAGATAATGTAGCCTAGGAGGAAATGATGCCGCCAGGGGGTGAGCTGAAGCAGGCGGAGGATGAGACGAAGCAGCCAGGGGTGAGATGATGCAGCCGGGGGATGAGATGATGCCGTCAGAGGAAGAGCTGGTGCAGCCAGAGGATGAGATGAAGCAGCCGGAGGATGAGATGAAGCAGCCGGAGGATGAGGTGAGGCAGCCGGAGGATGAGGTGAGGCAGCCGGAGGATGGGATGAGGCAGCCGGAGGATGGGATGAGGCAGCCGGAGGATGGGATGAGGCAGCCGGAGGATGAGATGAGGCAGCCGGAGGATGAGATGAAGCACCCGGAGGATGAGATGAGGCAGCCGGAGGATGAGCTGATGTAACCGGAGGATGAGATGATGCGATGATGCAGCCAGAGGATGAGGTGATGCAGGCAGAGGATGGGGGTGGCGGCACGATCAGGGGTCTGGCGTTGGATGTAGGGGCAAGATGCTGAGATGCAGTCAGGATCAGATGTAGCCGGGGGTGAAATGCAGCCAAGGGTCAAATGCAGCAAGGAGGTCCATATGGCAGAGGGGTCCCTGCAGCCAGAGGGGTCCGTGAGGCCGAGGGGCCTGTGCAATAGGGCAAATGCAGCTGGGGCGTCAGTGAGGCAGCCAGGGTCGGTTGCAGCCAGAGGGGTCCATGCGGCGGAGGGTTCGATGCAGCAGAAGGGTCCGTGAGGCCGAGGGGGCATGTGCAGTAGGACCAGTGCAGTCGGGCGTCAGTGAGGCAGCCGGGGTCAGGTGTAGCCAGAGGGGTCCATGCAGGAGAAGGGTCACTGTAGCCGGGGGCCGTGAGGCAGAGGGGTCAAGGCGTCTAGGGGGACCGTGAGGTAGAGGGGTCCTTGCAGTGTGTCCGTGCAGCAGCGGGGTCGGATGGGACCAGGTGGTCAGGGGCCCATGGTCGTGGTGTGGGATATGGGCACCTCTGACCAGTCAGCGGGCTGCGGCAGGCAGGGGCTTCTGCGGAGCTTCTGCAGAGTGTGCGGTGTCACTGGTCCCCACACAGCCTACTGCCCCGTGCCGCTGTGGGGGGGACCCGAGGGTAGCGCTGCCGGCCCCACTGGGTCCACCGCTTAGTAGGCAGTGGTGGGCTCTGTGGGTAACGCCGTCTGTCCCCCGCAGCCGCAGCTATGCAGTGCCGCGGGGGGCCGGGCACCGCGACCGGAGTCCAGGAGTGGGGCTGGACAGGCCGCGGTCGGGGCCGCAGCGGTGGTGGGGAGAGGTGGAGGGCGGGGGCGGCGGCACCGCACTTACCGGTGGCGTCTGGGTGGAGGCGCGTCGGGCTGGCCACACGTGGGTCCGGGCTACTGCGGGGAGGAGTACCCGCACAGCTTCTGCCGCCGGGACTTCAGGGGGGCCACGGGAGTGGGCCGTGGCACGGGGCCAGGGCACTGGGGCCGGACGCACTCGCAGTGTTTTAGATGAAGCGGCTCCCCGGGCAGGCACAGCGCCGCCGGAGGCGCCTGGGTGGCGACGCGGCTGGGAGTGGGGCCCAGGTGGGGAGCCGCAGGGCACGACCGCCAGCCGGCCTGGACGACCGCAGGCTGGGGTGAGCGGCGCAGATGGCTGGTGGGGTGCCCGGGGGTGATAGTCAGGTGGCAGATGGTGTGTGGGGAGGACAGGCAGGCTTGGATGCGATGGATGGTGTCCAAGGTGCCTGGAGCCTCCTCACATGCGACCATCACCCCCGGCAGACATCTCCTGTGCTGAGATAATCTTCTATATGTGTCCCTGCTATGTACTGTGTAATGGATGTGTCTGACCTTACAGGGACATGGTCTGATCTTACCACATCTCCTGTGCTGAAATAATCTTATATATGTATCCCTGTTATGTACTGTGTTATGGATGTATCTGATCGTACAGGGACATACCGTATTTTCCGGCGTATAAGACGACTTTTTAACCCTTAAAATTCTCCTTCCAAGCCGTGGGTCGTCTTATAAGCCGGGTACAGGTTAAGGCTGAGGAAAAAAATGCCGGCATCGGCCCGCCGTGCATAATATAAGGGCCCCCCCCTCCCCCGAAAATGAGCGGTGGCAGGTGGCAGGCAAGAAAAAAAAAATGATACTCACCTGCCTCTGCCGTCCATGTCTTCCGGAGCTTCCCGCTGCCACCACGGCTGTGTACATAGCCGCCGGGCGCCATAGATGTACGATAATAAGCCATCAGCCAATCAGGAGGCTGCTGGTGTCTGATTGGCTGAGGCATTACCGTACATCTCCTGAACGGAGGTAACTGCGCCGCTCAGTGTGTATGTACAGTAATGCCAGGGCCAATCAGACGCCAGCAGCTGCCTGATTGGCTGATGGCTTATTATCGTACATCTACGGTGCCCGGCTACGTACAGCGGCGGTGGCAGTGGCGGTGGTAAGCTCCAGCAGGGTCCGGTGGCACAGCAGTGGCACAGTGTGCCTGGCTGTGTGTATGTCTGACTGTGTGTGTGTGTCTTACTGTGTGTGTGTGACTGTGTGTGTGTGTGTCTGACTGTGTGTCTGTGTCTGACTGTGTGTGTGTTGTGTGTCTGTCTGACTGTGTGTGTGTGACTGTGTGTGTCTGTGTCTGACTGTGTGTGTGTCTGACTGTGTGTGTGTCTGTGTCTGACTGTGTGTGTGTCTGTGTCTGACTGTGTGTGTGTGACTGTGTGTGTCTGTGTCTGACTGTGTGTGTCTGACTGTGTGTGTGACTGCAGAGGAATATTGGGGGTTGATGGAGGCTGTACTCCCCACCACCACTGTAATACTATAATATATGGAGGACTACGGGGGTGCATTACACTATATGGAGCACAATGGGGTGCATTATATTATCTAGAGGGCTATGGCGTGCATTGCACTATATGGAGGACTACGGGGGAGCTTTACACTATATGGAGCACAATGGGGTGCATTATATTATCTAGAGGGCTATGGCGTGCATTGCACGATATGGAGGACTACGGGGGTGCATTACACTATATGGAGCACAATGGGGTGCATTATATTATCTAGAGGGCTATGGCGTGCATTGCACTATATGGAGGACTACGGGGGAGCTTTACACTATATGGAGCACAATGGGGTGCATTATATTATCTAGAGGGCTATGGCGTGCATTGCACTATATGGAGGACTACAGGGGTGCATTACACTATATGGAGCACTATGGGGTGCATTATATTATCTAGGGGACTATGGCGTGCATTACACTATATGGAGGACTACGGGGTGCATTATAATATATTGAGGACTTTGATGATGCATTATAATTTATGGAGACAATTATACTATATGGAAGCCATTATAATACTTAGAGGGCTCTGTGGGAGCATGATAATACTTGAAGGGGTATGAGGGAGCCTCTATACTTTATGCAGGGCTATTTTAGGGCTGTGTGGTGGCCATAATACAGTGTGAAGAGATGTAGGGGTCATTATTCTATATGTGGGTCCATTATATTGTGTGGGAGTCATAGTGGGAATCATACCGTAGAAGAGGGGGTAGTCTTATACGGCGAGTATATCCCAAACTCCATATTTTAAGTGGAAAAGTTGGGGGTCGTCTTATACGCACAGTCGTCTTATACGCCGGAAAATACGGTAGTCTGATCATATCACATCTCCTGTGTGTAGATAATCTTATATATGTGTCCCTGCTATGTACTGTGTAATGGATGTGTCTGACGGTTGTGAGGTAGCACCCCTGGGAAATCCGCTTAGCAATGGAAAACTGACACGGACAACCATGTTTTTAATGTAATCTTACACGGCTGCAGTTTATTGAGGTGTCATGAACTGTAGGTTACACATACTGTACTATACTTTGACATTTCACATATATTACTGACATATCAAATTACAGGACATTCCATCATATTATTTACAATCACATTACACATTATATAGTACTAGCTGTGAGCCCGATGCGATTGCATCGGGATTCTAGAAGCTGTGTATAGTTTACTCAGTATATTTCAAATATGGCAACATAGCGGCCGCCGCTATTCCGATTGTTCGGTGCGCTGAAGGCGGCGACCAATCAGAAGAGCGCCGCGCTGTATGGCGCCATACTTCAAATACATGGAATATTTTGAGTTTCACATTTACCGCTGTAAGTGAGGCGCTATTCTCATTGGTCGCTGTGTGCTGCCGGCGACCAATGAGAATAGCGCCTCACTTTCATCGGTAAATGTGAAACTCAAAGTCGTCCATTATATCTCTATGGGAAGTGAGGCGCTATTCTGATTGGTCGCCGGCAGCACACAGCGACCAATAAGAATAGCGCCTCACTTGCCATAGAGATATAATGGACGACTTTGAGTTTCAAATTTACCGCTGAAAGTGAGGCGCTATTCTGATTGGTCGCCGGCAGCACACAGCGACCAATGAGAATAGCGCCTCTCTTCCCATAGAGATATAATGGACGACTTTGAGTTTCAAATTTACCGCTGAAAGTGAGGCGCTATGCTGATTGGTCGCTGTGTGGTGCGCTGAGCAATCAGCATAGCGCCTCACTTCCCATAGGGATGCATAGCGGTGTTTAGAGGAATTTATGGCCGGGACCATTGGTTCTATTTTCGGGCATGGCGCTCGGCGCTTGTCGGTCGTCGCCGGGGCGGGAGCCCCTGCAATGGCTCGCAATGGGCGCTTCGCCATAGATAGATATAGATAGATATAGATATAGATATAGATATAGATAGATATAGATAGATATAGATAGATATAGATATAGATAGAAAGATATAGAGAGAGATAGATAGATAGAATAGATATAGATAGATAGATAGATAGATAGATAGATATAGATAGATATAGAGAGAGATAGATAGATAGATATAGATAGATATAGAGAGAGATAGAGAGATAGATATAGATAGATAGATAGATAGATAGATAGATAGATAGATAGATATAGATATAGATAGATAGATAGATAGATAGAAAGATATAGAGATAGATAGATCAAAATATAGATAGAAAAATAGATACATAGAGAAATAGATATAGAGATAGATAAATAAATAAATAGAGATAGATATAGAGAGATAGATAGGTGAGTAGTTGCAGGCGCGGTAAGTCCGGCACGTCGGTCCCTTGCGATTTTCCTGGAGCGGCAACAGCCGAGCCCCGTGGCCGAAAATCGAACCAGGGGCCCGGCCATAAATTTCGCGAGACACCGCTAATGTATCTCTATGGAAAGTGAGGCGGTATTCTGATTGGTCGGCGGCAGCACACAGCGACCAATCAGAATACCGCCTCACTTTTAGCGGTAAATGTGAAAGTGTAAATCTCCCATTATATCTCTATGTGAAGTGAGGCGGAATTCTGATTGGTAGGCGGCAGCAGACAGCGACCAATCAGAATAGCACCTCACTTCGCATAGAGATAGAATGGACGAAAAATCGTCCATTCTATCTCTATGCGAAGTGAGGCGCTCTTGTGATTGGTCGCTGTGTTGTGACGCCGACCAATCAGAATAGCGCCTCACTTCCCATACACATAGAATGGACGACTTTGAGTTTCAAATTTACCGCTAAAAGTGAGGCGCTTTTCTGATTGGTCGGCGGCAGCACACAGCGACCAATCAGAATACCGCCTCACTTCCCATAGAGATACATTAGCGGTGTATCGCAAAATTTATGGCCGGGCCCCAGGTTCTATTTTCGGCCACGGGGCTCGGCTGTGGTCGGTCGTTGGACCGATAGATACATAGATAGATAGATAGATAGATAGATAGATAGATAGATATAGATAGATCAAAATATAGATAGAAAAATAGATACATAGAGAAATAGATATAGAGATAGATAAATAAATAAATAGAGATAGATAGATATAGAGAGATAGATAGGTGAGTAGTTGCAGGCGCGGTAAGTCCGGCACGTCGGTCCCTTGCGATTTTCCTGGACCGACAACAGCCGAGCTCCGTGGCCGAAAATCGAAGCAGGGGCCGGCCATAAATTTCGCGAGACACCGCTAATGTATCTCTATGGAAAGTGAGGCGGTATTCTGATTGGTCGCTGTGTGCTGCCGCCGACCAATCAGAATCGAGCCTCACTTTTAGCGGTAAATGTGAAAGTGTAAATCTCCCATTATATCTCTATGTGAAGTGAGGCGGAATTCTGATTGGTCGGCGGCAGCAGACAGCGACCAATCAGAATAGCGCCTCACTTCCCATGGAGATAGAATGGACGAAAAATCGTCCATTCTATCTCTATGCGAAGTGAGGCGCTCTTGTGATTGGTCGCTGTGTTGTGACGCCGACCAATCAGAATAGCGCCTCACTTCCAATACACATAGAATGGACGACTTTGAGTTTCAAATGTACCGCTAAAAGTGAGGCGCTTTTTTGATTGGTCGGCGGAAGCACACAGCAACCAATCAGAATACCGCCTCACTTCCCATAGAGATACATTAGCGGTGTATCGCGAGATTTATGGCCTGGCCCCTGGTTCTATTTTCGGCCACGGGGCTCGGCTGTGGTTGGTCGTTCCACGGGGACGGAGACTCGCAATGAGCGCTTCGCGGCGATAGCTGGCACATCAGCAACAACTCGCAATGATTGCGAGCCATTGCTAAGGCGCGAGCAATGGCCGCGAAGCGAGTCTCCGGAGCCGTGGAACGACCGATCAGAGCCGAGCCCCGTGGCCGAAAATAGAACCAGGGGCCCAGCCATAAAATCGCCGACACACCGCTATGTATCTGTATGGGAAGTGAGGCGCTCTTCTGATTGGTCGCGTCGCACAGCGACCAATCAGAATAGCGCCTCACTTCCCATAGACATAGAATGGAAGATTGTTCGTCCATTCTATCCCTATGGGAAGTGAGGCGCTATTCTGATTGGCCGCCGGCAGCACACAGCAACCAATCAGAATAGCGCCTTACTTCCCATAGAGATAGAATGGACGATTTTTCGTCCATTCTATCGCTATGGGAAGTAAAGAGGACGTCGGAGCCGGAGATGCCGGAAAAAAGACAGAAGACCCCCAGGGACGGACGAAGAGGACGCCTGGGCCGGACGAAGGACTCCTGGAGCGGACGGAGGATCAGATGAAGAAGAAGGCATGTAAGTGATCGACGGCGGCGGGGGCTTAGGGGGTGACGGTGGCGGGGGCTTAGGGGGCGGCGGGGGCTTAAGGGGTGACGGCGGCGGGGGCTTAGGGGGTGACGGCGGCGGGGGCTTGGTGGCGGGGGCGGCTTAGGGGGTGACGGAGGCGGGGGCTTGGCGGCGGGGGCTTAGGGGGTGACGGCGGCGGCGGGGGGCTTAGGGGGTGACAGCGGCGGCGGGGCTTAGGGGGTGACAGCGGCGGGGGTGACGGCGGCGGTGGCTTAGGGGGGTGACGGCGGCGGCGGTGTCTTAGGGGGTGACGGCGGCTTGGCGGCGGGGGCTTAGGGGGTGACGGTGGCGGGGGCTTAGGGGGCGGCGGGGGCTTAAGGGGTTACGGTGGCGGGGGCTTAGGGGGTGACGGCGGCGGGGGCTTGGTGGCGGGGGCGGCTTAGGGGGTGACGGAGGCGGGGGCTTGGCGGCGGGGGCTTAGGGGGTGACGGCGGCGGCGGGGGCTTAGGGGGGTGACAGCGGCGGCGAGGGCTTAGGGGGTGACAGCGGCGGGGGTGACGGCGGCGGTGGCTTAGGGGGTGACGGCGGCGGCGGTGTCTTAGGGGGTGACGGCGGCTTGGCGGCGGGGGCTTAGGGGGTGACGGTGGCGGGGGCTTAGGGGGCGGCGGGGGCTTAAGGGGTTACGGTGGCGGGGGCTTAGGGGGTGACGGCGGCGGGGGCTTGGTGGCGGGGCGGCTTAGGGGGTGACGGAGGCGGGGGCTTGGCGGCGGGGGCTTAGGGGGTGACGGCGGGCGGCGAGGGGGCTTAGGGGGTGACAGCAGCGGCGAGGGCTTAGGGGGTGACGGGCGGGGTGACGCGGCGGGCTTAGGGGTGACGGCGGCGGCGGTGGCTTAGGGGGTGACGGCGGGCGGGTGACGGCGTGAGGGGTAGGGGTGACGGGGCGGGCGGGGGGTGACGGGCGGGTGCGCGGGGGGCTTAGGGGTGACGGGCGGGGCGGGGTGACGCGGCAGGGGGTGACGGGCGGCTTAGGGGGTGACAGGGCAGCGGCTTAGGGGTGACGGCGGCGGGGGCTTAGGGGGTGACAGCGGCGGGGGCTTAGGGGTGGCGGGTGACAGGGCAGGGGTGCGGCGGCGGGGGCTTAGGGGGGTGACAGCGGCGGGGGCTTAGGGGGTGACGGCGGCGGGGGCTTAGGGGGTGACGGCGGGGGGGCTTGGGGGGGGTGGGGTGCGGTGGCTTAGGGGGTGACGGCGGCGGGGCTTAGGGGGTGACGGCGGCAGGGGTGCGGCGGGGGCTTAGGGGGTGACGGCGGCGGGGGGCTTAGGGGGTGACGGCGGCGGGGGCTTGGCGGCGGGGGCTTAGGTGGTGACAGAGGCAGGGGGTGATGGTGGCGGGGCGGCGGCGGGGCTTAGGGGGTGACGGCGGCGGGGGCTTAGGGGGTGACGGCGGCGGGGGCTTAGGGGGTGACGGCGGCGGGGGCTTGGCGGCGGGGGCTTAGGTGGTGACAGATGCGAGGGCTTAGGGGGTGACGGCGGCGGGGGCTTAGGGGTGTGACGGCGGCAGGGGCTTAGGGGGTGACGGCGGCAGGGGCTTAGGGGGTGACGGCGGCAGGGGCTTAGGGGGCGACGGCGGCGGGGGCTTAGGGGGCGACGGCGGCGGGGGCTTAGAGGGTGACAGCGGCGGGGGCTTAGGGGGTGACGGCGGCGGTGGCTTAGGGGGTGACGGCGGCAGGGGCTTGGCGGCGGGGGCTTAGGGGGTGACGGCGGCGGGGGCTTAGGGGGTGACGGCGGCGGAGGCTTAGGGGGTGACGGAGGTGGAGGCTTAGGGGGTGACGTCACTTAGGAGGAGTAGGGTAGCGGGGCGGACAGGCGGCTGGGCATGGGGCTGTAGTATACCATAGCGGTGTACAGTACAGCCCCATGCCGGCGGCGAGGGGAGCAGGGCAGAGAGGCGGCTGGGCATGGGGCTGTAGTATACCATAGCGGTGTACACTACAGCCCCATGCTCAGGGGGGCATGTTGGTGGCTTTGTTCGCGGGGCGGCAACGGAGAAGGTCCTGGAGAAAGTGCCAAGCCACACGAACAAAGCCATGGAAGTAGCGCCGGACGCAACGGAAGTCGCTGCGGCAATTATATAATAGATTACATCAACACTTATCAACGGGACCATATCTGACCTAACAATCAGTCCCTATGGCGGGTTCAGCCGCCTAACCTACCCCTAGGGAGTCTCTACCTACATTACACCCCTGTAACGCTTATCACCGGGACCCTGCACAACATAATAGTCAGTCCCACATTACATCACACATATCATAAGGGTAATTATACATACACCCTTGTGATTGCACATAAACCTTCACACATAGTCAACAGGACCATATCACGACTACCTAGTCAGTCCCAATGTCAGCTATGACCACCTGGCCCTTGAGCCGTCCTCGGTCTCCATACGACACACCGCATGTGGTCCATCATAACACATCCATAGACCGCTACCTTACCGGGCACCAAACTGGTCTTAGCAACCTGAGCCACCAGGTACACCAGGCGTCCCCCAATGTCTCCTCCAGCACATGTTTCGCCCCATGCCTGAACAAGCACCTTCTAGGGTCAGCTATGGTTTCCCCAATTCCAGGAGCCATCACAACCCGTTCACAGCCACCGGCACGCACACAAGCAACAGAGGGATAGGAGCCTCCCGCATGGAGTAGGGCCGGCTCCCCTCACGTCCCAAAGGGATGGATCGCTTCTCACATATCCTTACATCTCAGTGGTCTGGACTACACTGAATTCCCATCTCCAGTCTCTCACACAGACACCTTGCAGGTTAGTCCTGCTCACCACACCCACCTGAATAACCCACACCTAGGCTGTTTGCAATCAGCACACATTGCTCTCTCTCGGCCATTCATTGGTCTCCTGAAACCTTCTAAATCTTAACCCACTGTGTACTTCTCAGGTCTTACAGCACACACACTCAGATACACAGGCTTGTGTGAACAGACACCTGTGCTGCAATCCCATGTGATGCTGTGTAATGGATGTTTCTGACCATGCAAGGATAGGGTCTGATCAAACCACATCTCCTGGGCTGAGATAATCTTATATATGTGTCCCTGCTATGTACTGTGTAATGGCTGTGTCTCACTGTGCAGGGACATGGTGTGATCATACCACATCTCCTGTGCTGAGATAATCTTCTATATATGTGTCCCTGCTATGTCTTGTGTGATGGATGTGTCTGACCATACAGGGACATGGTCTGATCATACCACATCTCCTTTCCTGAGATAATCTTATATATGTGTCTTTGTTATGTACTGTGTAATGGATGTGTCTGACCGTACAGGGACATGGTCTCATCATACTACATCTCCTGGGCAGGGGAGGACATAATAGCATCCTCCCCTACACGGGATCACAGTGGAATCTTTTTGTAAGGTAAAACATTTCTCTGCCTGTTTGTAAAAAATGTTTTACCTCTAAGAAAGAATTATTTGTGATACTGTGCAGTAATGTCTGTATGCTCTCTTGTGTCTTCCCCTGCCCAGGAGCTGTGGTATGATCAGACCATGTCCTTGTATGGTCAGACACGGCCATTACACAGCAGGGACACATATATAAAAGATTATGTCAGGAACTTTTTTTTTAATCACATCCAATTGTGGAAATTATTATTACCGTATATACTCGTGTTTAAGCTGACCCGTGTATAAGCCGACCCCCCTACTTTTGCCTCCAAAACCTGGGAAAACCTATTGACTTGTGTATAAGCCGAGTCCCGAATACAGTATACAGGACTCGGATTCGTAAACTCTCTCAGACTCGCTCAGAATCGCTAAGACTAATCAGACTCGCTGCTGACAGCGGGTATCCGTGAAGCGGTGCGATTGTTTAAACGATTTGGGGAGATTCAAGCTACATAGCGATGTGATATAGCGAGTCTAGCGAGTGAGAAAAAGTAAACTCTGACAAAACTAGGATTGCCATCGACTTGCATTGGACTCGTTACTGTGCGAGTAATCGCTGGGAAACTCGCCGAGTACCGACTCCTGCGAGTTTCTTACTACTCGCCGAGTAACGAGTCCTAACGAGTAGATTCGCCCATCCCTAATACAGTGACTCGCGTATAAGCCGAGGGGGGGACTTTTGAGCCCAATTTTTGGGCTGAAAAACTCGGCTTATACGCGAGTATATACGGTATTCCAAGATCTATCAATTACAATCAACTTTAAAATGAACTTTGTTAGGCTGCTTTCACATCTGCGTTAATGTGTAACTTGCGGCAGATCCGACAGATGTCGCCGAATCTGCCGCGTAACGCTTGACTTGCAGCACCGATCTGTCAAGCCCCATTCATTCTCTATAGGGCTTGCAGGCAAGTGCGGTCTTGCAGAATCCAGCAGATTCAGCACTTGCGACTGCGCAAAACAACGCTGCTACCAGCGTTTTTTTTGCAGTGCTGCAAGTGCCAGATCCGGCAAAACCACACTTGACCGCAAGCCCTATAGAGAATGAATGGGGCTTGACAGATCGGTGCCGCAGTCGGGCATTACATGGTACATACGGTAGATGTGGCGACATCTGTCGGATCTGCCGCAAATTACACATAAACGCAGATGTGAAAGCAGCCTTTGTGGAAAACCCCTTTAAAGGGAACCTGTCAGGTGGTTTATGCCCCTCCAGCTATCACTGTCTGTACCTGTAGCTTTGTAATACTATTCTAATCATCCCTGTCTGAGCTCGGAGTGTAATGTGAAAGGTGAAAAAAAAAACATTTATACACTTACATTTTGTTATGTAAATGAGGCAGTCAGTCTACATCTTGGAGAACGTAGACTGTCTGGCAGAATAATAGTTAATTCACTATTAACTTGCATGTCTAAAGGACCAGTGTGATGTCAGGATCATGTGACCATAGTGGGCGGAGCTAAGTGAGCAAACTCGTGTCCTATTAGGACTTAGCTCCGCCTAATGTAGTCACATGGTTGTGACATCACATCAGGTCTCCCAGCAGGTTCTGACATTCGGCATGAATCTTAACTATTAACCTGCCAAACAGTCTACATCCTCCAAGATGTAGACTGACTGCCTCATTACATCTACTATATAATCACCAATAATATGTGTCACAGACTTCTGGGGTTTATGTCGATATCCCACAATGCACTGCGGTGCCATTGTGGGATAGCGACATAGGCACCAGGAGAAGGTGACACCACAGCCACCGCTACCGTCGGGAGATCAGCGGCACTAGCTTCTCTGCCTGGCGCCGCTTCTCTGATTGGTCAAGTGCCGGCAGGCGCTCAACCAATCAGAGAAGCAGCGGCGGGCAGGTTTAAATTCACACGGAAAAGCCGCGCGGCACCGCTCATTGGCTGAGCTGCCCCCCGGCAGAGCCAATGAGCGCTGCCGCACGAAATTCCTGTATCAGTCCTCACTGTCACTCTTGCATTCTATTCATGAAACAGAAGGCTCAGGATGACCAGCGCTCATTGCCTGAGCCAATCCTGAGTCTCCTGCTTCATGAATAGAATGCAAGAGTGACAGTCAGGACTGACACAGGCGTCCCACGCGGCTAACCGTGGCGACCAGAGAAACATCGCTCAGCATATTTTAAATCTGGCGCCAAGGCACGCGCTGCTTCTCTGATTGGTTGACCGCGGTTAGCGGCGACCAATTAGGGAAGCGGAATTCAAACAACATGAAAACAGCACTCATTGGTTGTGGGTGATTGTGGCGACCAATGAGCGCTGTTGGCACATTGATTGAATTCCGCTTCCCTGATTGGTCACCGCTAAGCGCTGTCAACCAATTAGCGAAGCAGCTCCGGGCACTTTTAAATTCAAGTGGCAAATTCGAGCGCCAGCGCTCATTGGCTGATATATTCAGAATCACTGCACACATATAACGGAATATTTGCTTATAGGTGAGAGTTTATTGATAGTGTAGTACGACCTCATATGATGTTTCGGCCTAATTACAGGCCTTGATCACATAGTTGCTAGTTCTGTATTGAATACGTTGAAAAATGTACTTGGATGCGATTCCAAGTTTGCTTCTTGGAGGTTGATTCAGTGGAATAAGATCTAGAGGGTGTTGCCCTGTTTATTTGTAGTGAAGGGATCCCAATTGGATGTTCACTAGGTAGCAGTTGCTGTATTGGATTCCCATGGACCTTTGAAGTGGAAAAACTGTCCAGCAGGCTGCTCCTCCCCCTTTGAGTAATTACTCTATGCCTGGCTCTGAAACCAACAGGGATCATCCATTATAGCTATTTCTACAGCACCTGTATACTCTTTAAGGTATACAGTACTTTTTATAGAGAGGACTCTTATTTAGTGGCTATCTCTATGGGACCTGTATACTCTCTGCATATCAGTGCTCCTGCACTTCCGCACCACTGTCAACATGGCTCCTCCAAAAATATACAAAGAAATAAGGCTCGGGCTCTAAAAACAACGCCTTGCTGATGACACTCCAGAACAAAAACACCATCGTCTGGACAAGAACAATGCATGTAAACGTATACATCTGGCTCAGGAGTCACCTCGCTCTAAAGCTATTAGATTAGCAATTTCCAAACAAAAAAGCTCCCTCAATTCACATTCCATTCCAACATTGCTACCACAATCACAAGGTGATGCTTCACAATCTGAACAGCATACCACAGATTGTAATACTTCAAGGTGTATGACTTCTCGGCAACTCCACTAGCCACATCAATGCCCGTGTCACACAGTCCTGAACCAGACTATGTGCAGCCGGAAGCTGAAACACAAACTGTCACAATACTGCAACTACCAAACATGGCTTCTCATACAAAATCCAAAAATGAAGGTGAAATCAAAAATGGCCCAGGCAGTACGTCAACAACAACACCGTGCTAGTGAGACTCCTTATTAAAAACACCATCGTTTACACAGAAACTCTGCATGTCGACGTAAATGTCTCACTCAGGAGTTGCCTCACTCTAAGAACAATAGATTGCCTAAAAAATGCTGGAAAAATACTAATTTTCTCTCTACATTTGTACCACTATCGCAAGATAATGCATCACAATCTGAACCCCACACTACAGACTCTACCACTGTAAGGTCTATGACCTCTCAGCAACTATCTCCAGAAGCCATAACTATGCCAGTGTTACACAATATAGCACCATACTTTGTGCAGCCACAAGCTGAAACACAAACAATTACAATAGTGCAACTCGAAAACAAATGACTAATCTGGCGACAAACAAGATCCATGGACTCTTTAAGTACTCCGCTACTACTACAACAGCAATAATATTTTATTAAGGATGAAAACACTATTAAAGAACACAGCTGTCATGACATGACCCATGTATGTGAAAATTGCCAAGCTTTGCATTTTGCAAATGAGATATCTATGGATAAAAGTTTACCCAGTGCTGTCAGAAGGGTAAAGTACATTTATCCATAATACAGTATCCCCATGTGTTGACAATGTTGATAAGAAGAGAACATAAATAAAGCAAAAATTCTATGGACAATATTCGCTCTATCAATCGTTCTTTTGCTCTTGCGTCCATGGGAGCAAGTGTTTCACCACCTCCTGGATATGGCCCACACTGTTTTCGCATTCATGGACAGATCTATCATCTAACAGGCACACTGTATCCAGTTGATGAAGAACCACCTAAATTTGCACAACTTTACATTCTAGATACCACACATGCTAATGAACAACGACTGCAATGTAAAGAAAATAAAAATGTCATCCTACTTTAATGACCATTATTGCTGAGCTAATGTAAACACAAAATCCTTTCACTGCTGCCTATAGAATGCTACATGATGTGGAAGAACAAGAGACGATCAAAGCTCTACAAAATGGAACGGTCATGCCAAACATCACAATGGCTATTAAACAAGATCGTACTCAAGATCCCAGACGATACAATAAACCAACTGTGAGTGAAGTGACAGTTGTGTTTCTGAATGATGATGGTGAGCCTCCCTTTCATAGGGACATCTTAATTCATTTAAAACCTGATCCACAAAACTCTCTGGCACCAAAAACACAAAGAATCAGTATTCTGCATAGTAATTTAGGCTAGGGTCACACGTGTAAGGGTAATTGCGGTTCCTGCATCCAGATTTGGATGCGGTAACCGCAATTGCCTTCACACACATTTTGGACACAAAATGTGTCCCCAACCCAGAATCCGGCAACCAGATTGCTCAGAATGTGCAATCCGGTTGCCGGATACTTTGTTCATCCCTGCTGCCGCAGGGATGAACAAAGGGTTAATGTCCAGAAAACATATGGGCAACATGTCTCTAGGGGGTGCCCACATGCTGTCCACACAGGACGGCATGTGAGGGGTTAATTCTACTGTTAACTCTCTCGTCAGCAATTGCCGGCATTTAACTATACTTCTGTATTATAGCTGCCGTCTCCTGCATCAAGACCACTATCTTACGTATTGTGCGTAAGCAAATTACAGAACAGCATCCTTAATAAGGATCTGTCTGTGATGCTTATGCCATTTGCGTAGTGTAGTGGCTGCTGTCCAAGGTCCTGATATAATTTACAGTAGTTCTATGGCTGTGAGGTGCCCATAGAACTCCTGAAAATGATCTCAGGACCCTGGACAGCAGCCACTACACTACTCCTTATTAAGGATGCTGTTCTGTAATGTGCTTACGCACATTACGTAGGATGGTGGTCCTGATGCAGGAGCCGGCGGCTTTAATTGCCAGCGAGAGAGTTAACAGTAGAATTAACTCCTCACATGCTGTCCTGTGTGGACAGCATGTCTCTAGGGAGGGTGGGCACCCCCTAGAGACATGTTGCCCACATATATTATGAATATTTAACCCTTTGTTGATCCCTGCGGCAGCAGGGATGAACAAAGCATACAGCTGCCTCAGGCATTCACATGTGCCTTGCGACAGCCGCATGGGCTCCCATAGGGCCCCATTATAAAAAAAATGGTTGCGGCTGGAATACTGCTCTGAAAGCTGCAACCTGCAGGATTTTTCCCGCAGGCTGCAAATCTGGAGCCGGTAACCGCAGAGCCATTTAGGCAACCCAAATTTATAATGGGTGCCTATGGGCTCCGGATCCGGTTTTGAGCATTTTTCATGCTCAAAACCGGATCCGAATTAAAAAAATTACCGCAAATGTGACCCTAGCCTTAGATGCGCTGATGTATCCTATCCTTTACCCTTATGGACAACAAGGCTAGCATGACGCTCTAAAACACCAAGGAGATAGTAAACGAAGGATTACGCAATTACAGTATTACAGCTATGTTTTATCTACAAGGAAGGATTTTAATCCACTTCTAAAAGGAGGTAAATTAACACAATAATATTTGGTTGATGCATGCGTAAAAATTGATGCTAATAGATTATATTACATTCGTATACATCAAAAAGATCTAAAAGTAGAAGATTATTGCTTGCTACAAGAACATTTAGTCAACAAATCTATTGAAAAGGGCATCTCCATTGGAAAAACTGTCATTTTACCATCATCCTTTGAAGGCAGCATACGGAATATGCAGCAGCGGTATCAGGATGCTATGGCTATCGTTATCAAATATGGTTGTCCTGATCTCTATGTCACCATGACCTGTAAACCAAAGTGAAGGGAAATACTGACAATTTACAACAGTGGCAACACGTGGAACATCGCCCGGACTTAGTTGCACGGGTATTTAAAATTAAACTTGAATCCCTGTTATCTGATATCAACAACGGATTATTTGGGGGGCGTGGCCTAGGAGCTCATGGTGCTGGACGTGTATCTCTGAGCTCCTGTAATTTCCCGGGCTAACGGCAACTTACAGTGAGTCCACAGCCTCTATCCAGACTCCATCCAGTGGCAGAAGCTTCCCTGATCTCCCCAGGTACACCTAGAAACTCCTCCAGGCAGCGGGCAGCAACGAAACGGGTCACAGACTTTTTCAGCCCTGATCAGCCCCAGCACCCACAGGCTAACATGGCGCCGACTCCCAGGTCTCCTGCCTCCCACTCCAGCGCCTCCCGCAGCCCAGAGGAGAACGCACCTGCGACCCGAAACGGCAACGCATCTGCATCCCGAAGCGGCAACGCAGCTGTGTCCCGAAACGATGACGCACCTGCGACCCGACAGAAACTTAAAGACCTTTTGGGATTGCTGCGGCGTTCCCTACAGGATGATATTCGCTACATGTTGGGGGAGATTCGCAAGGATCTGTCCTCCCTGGGAGAAAGGACGGATCACATTGAAGAAAAACTGGCCGAATATGCGGATGCCCATAACCAGCTGGCTACTGACTATGGCCTGATGGCGGAGGAACTGAAACAAGCTCAACTCAGGATCTGCAGCCTGGAGGACAGGGCCAGAAAGGGGAACATCAGGGTTCGGGGGATCCCGGAGGCGCAGGAGTCGGAGAACCTACAGAACATTGTCCAATCATTATTGACCCAACTGCTCCCAGATGCACAGGGAAGAGAGCTGGTGATTGCTAAAACTTTCAGGATCCCCAAACCCCCACACATCAATAAGGCACTCCCCACAGACATTTTGATCCAACTTGATAAGCTGTCTCTTGCTGATGCTGTACTACAGGCCATGCAGAAGAAACCCACGTTGACCTCTCCTTTCGCGGGCATATCCATTTTCCCAGATCTCTCTGCGGGCACCCTAGCCAGGAGGCGTGAATTTGCTCCATATTGCAAGATCCTGCGAGACCAAGGCCTCATGTACTTCTGGGGGTCCCCGGTCCATATTCGCTTCCGCTACAAGGGATCTACACAAATCTTTTGTTCATCTAGCTGCTTGGGGCGAGCCCTTAAAGACTGGGGCCTGAGCCCGGACTCTGAGAAGACTCCCCCCCGCTCTGGCTCCAGCCCTAAAACATCTCCCCATACAGTTACCAAGGAATAGGAGAAGGCTGTTTGACTCTGACTCTGAATATTCACATGCCCCGTGATTGTGGCTCTTAGGACCTGGCTCTGGTCCTTGGTTTGGACTCTGCCGGTCCCTTTTTTCGGGTCCGCTTTGCGATCTGAGAATTTTTTCCCCCACGAGTGAGTTTTGGTCACTCTTTTGAGGCACAAGGATTTTGGCACCTCATGTTTCACTTACTGTTTTTTGAACTGTTTTGTTTTTGCACTTTTTCTTTTTCTTTTCTTTTTCAGACCTTTTTTGAACCCCTGTCCTTATGGCCGGGAACCCTTCCTCATAACCTCCGTTCTTTTCCCACCCCTTCCCCTCTCTATCCTGCAGGTCCCAATGATGATGATTTATGGCCTATATGTGGGTGGGTTGGGAGGGAATGTTTCCATCTTAGTTGAATAATCTGGTATCATGAGTATTGCTGTCTTGTCTCTGAATGCTAAAAGCCTAAACTTGCCCGCCAAACGGTCGATGGCCCTGAGGCAATTTGGGAAATCCAGGAGTGACATAGTCTTTATTCAAGAAACCCACCTACTAGCTACAGATAACTTTAGACTACAATCTAAAACCTTCCCCTTCTGGTGGGTTTACACGTCCCGATATCGGCGTCCAACTCCGAACCAACTCCGACAAAAAGTCACGTGGGTCGCGAGTTGGAGCCGATATCGGGTGCGCGTTGTACTGTTTGACAGTACAACGCGATGCTGGAACGATGCCAAAACGATATCGGAGTTGAATAGCAAAGCTATTCAACTCGCCGATATCGCAAGGCCGTTGTACCAGCATCGCTGCGTGTGACAGCCCAACTCCGATGTCTACGCTCACGTCACCCATTCACTCCCATGTTAACTGGTCGTTCCTGGGTTGGTGGGCGTAGACATCGGAGGGACGTTGCATCCCGATATCGCGGCGTGTAAACTGGCAATGCGATGCAGGGAGAAACGTGCACTAAATGCGCGCTCCCGCGTCGTTGCCTCCGATATCGCCGCGATATCGGGACGTGTAACCCCACCATTCCAGTTTTTTGCTAATAGTCTCCTGAAAAAAGCCTGTGTGGCTATTCTCATTAGGAAATCTGTCTCCTTCCAGCTGACTGAATCCTTTCCTGATGCAGAGGGGAGATACCTAATCCTTTCATGCTTGATTAATAATACCCCCTATGTCCTTGTATCCCCATGTGCACCTAATGTGGGACAAAAGTCCTTTTTGAGTTCACTCCTGGATAGGCTTACCATGTTTGGCCGATATCGCACGATAATAGGTGGCGACTTTAACATTCCCATGGATAAGAGTCTTGATTGTTCTGGAAACTTAATTCATACCTCCTGACGGACCCCCGGATCTCCAAAGAAGTGACTGATCACCTGACAGAATTCTTTAAATTAAATGATAATGGTGAGGTGCAGGGTGATACCCTTTGGTTTTCCCACAAGGCTGTGCTCAGAGGTCTTCTTATAAAAACGGCATAGTTTGTTAAAAAGCAGCGTACAGCTGAACTCAATGCCACTCTGTGCTCCTTGCTCCTTAGAGGAACAACATAAGACATCCCCCTCGCCTGCGGTCCTGTCCTTGCTCACTGAGGTGAGAAATAATCTCCGCCTTCTGCTCCTCCATAAAATGGAAAAACACCTTAAAATCCTTAAAGCTAAGTATTATGGCATGGGTGACCTTAAAATCCTTAAAGCTACTTCCGGTTCCGGCGCCGACATGATCAGCCGCGTTTAACGAGGCTCCGGGTCCCGCCGCGGCAATCCAGCAGCATCCAGCCCACCTGCACACCAACTACCACAAGCCGCCTTCAGGCAGGAGCCCGAGACCGCGAGGCACCCGGTCGCAGCCGTCATGATGGACCGGTATGTGACAAAGAAGGGGGAGACGGGCCGGTCTCTCCCGCAACACGAGGCCGCGACTAATGGCGCCCGTGACCAGGGAGGGAAGGGTGAGCGGGACCGCAGCCCTGAACGGGGAGATGATGCCCTGAGGGGGCCCAGCACTGGTGAGGTGGCGAATAACAGCGGGGGGCAACCAGAACGATCTATGGGAGAGTCCCCTAAAGACAGCAGCAGCAGCTTAAGCCAGGAAGGAGACCATCAGCAGGGACCGCAGGGAGACAGAAGACACTTGCAGCCTGAAGTAGTGCAGAGAGATGAAGCACAGACTGCACAAGCAACACAGGCAACAGAAGGTTGGCAGTCACATCATCAAATAAACTATAAACTACTGGCCAAGGAGCTGGCAATTCACATGGCTGAAGAGTTTAAAACAGCTGTAGCTGACATGGTCACAGCCAAGACCAGAGAACTCACAACAACAGTAGGAGACCATACACTTAAAATTAAAGAGGCAGAAGCCAGAATATGCTCTGCTGAAGATAGGATACTAGAACTTGAAGACCAGGTAGAAGCCCTACAAAAGCGATCCGACTATGCATTTTCAAAGCTGGAGGATATGGAGAACAGGTCAAGAAGGAGCAATCTTAAAATAGTGGGTCTCCCAGAATCTGTTCAAATGGGTCAGCTTGAAGAAATCTTTGAAGTAGACCTTCCCAAAGCTTTAGGAGTAATGCACAGATGTAAAACGGAAAGAACCCACAGACTTGGGCCACCTAAAGAGAGTATACCCACTTCAACAGGTGTCACCAGAAGCACTCCTTCTATGAGAAATATTAATAACAATAACAAACAGAGGCACGCCATTGCTAAATTTCTGAATCACAGAGATAAGGAAGAGATCCTGAGGGCTTATAAGGCCAGAAGGCATCCTCTGACACTATATGGCCATAAAGTTTTAGTTTTTGCGGACTACTCGGTAGAAGTTACTCGCCGTAGAAGAGCCTTTAGCGAGGCTTGCTCCATACTTTACAAAAGAAATGTGCGATTCCAGCTAACTTTCCCTGCTACCCTGAGATTTAATTCAAGAGAGGATGCACCACTGGCTTTCACGGACCCAGGGGAAGCAATGACGGAGATATTAGAAAACACTCGTTCACCGAGAGCTGCGACCCCACCGAATGTCACCACGGATAAAATGCCAAAATCATCGATACCAGATATGGAATCTGAGGAAGATCGGGACTCTATTAGATCTTACAGACTACGCTCGACTGTCACGAATGAAAATTCATCATCCAGCAATGGGACTCCTAAACAACAGCGTCAAACAGGGAATCGCTGGCAAAAGAAGAAATGACACTGCAGAAACTGTAAGCAGAAATGGTCACATTTGAGATTTACCTAAAGAGATGGCAAATTGGATACTCTTTACACGGAAGACCAAACTTAACGGCCTTGAGACGACATTGCCCCACTACTCAGAACAATGATGCTCGTGAGACCTGCTGATCCACGTCGGTGGTCCAAATTGCATGGTCGACTCTGGCCCTTTCCTTCTCTCCCCCACCCCCCTCTTCTTCTTATATACTTAAACTCCTTTATTTATTGTTTGTGTCTTATCTCCATCTCGCCTCCATTCCCTGTTTTTTTTTTGTTTGTTTTTTTCTTCTCTTCTCTATTAACAGCATTTCAGTACCTACAACGGGAAGAAGACAGAAGTCATACTGTGATTCGTTTACGCATGAACGCTCAAGTCTACACAGGATACCATAAGTGATAAACTTTGTGGACTCTTATTGTTTGGGGAGGGGGTGGTGGGGAGGAGGGGGAACCAGTTAAGGGACCTTTTGAAGAAGGGGAAATAGATATTTTTCTTCAGACAGAGGACCGAAAGTCCTCATATGTATAATAAGTTTAGTTTCGTATTGTTTGTAATAATTAGAATCACCCTAAAGGGTATCGAACCTAGTGTTACTCCTATAGAGTTTCTCAACATAGTTATGTGATGTTGACTACAATAAGAAATAAGGTGGTGATGTGGTTAGACACCGAAGACTGAGGACAACTAAGGGCATATGTCAAATCGCAAATATGTGATTAATACTCAGCTGGTTGTCGTGGCGGGATGGGAGGTTCGCATACGGGCTGTATGTAGGGAAGAAGAGAAGTCAAATACCAGTACAGAATAGGAGAAGGAGAGTACAATAACATGTGGAAGAAATTGGAGAAATTGGGGAAAGAGAGGGTACCTAGAGCTAGCAACAACAGTTTAAAGGAATATCAGCACCATAATTGGAAATCATACACCATTAGAGAGAAGAAGATGCGGGGAAAAAAGATAGCGGAGCGTATGGAGCACTGTTTGTCAGACAATCCACTAGATAACAGCCACGATGGTTAGGTGGGTCTCCTGGAATGTAAAGGGTATGCGCTCCCCGGCAAAGCGCATGATGATTTTGCGGCATCTTAAAAGACTTCGCACAGATATTGCTTTGCTCCAGGAGACCCACTTGACGTCTGAAGACTTTTTCAGATTAAAGAAGTTATGGGTGGGGGAGGTTTATGGATCAGGAGCGGTTGAGAAGAAGGCGGGTGTTTTAATTTTAATCCATAGATCTTTATCACATAACATCCTGTCCACACAGATAGATAGCGGAGACAGAATAATACAGATGACCATCCAGATACAGAAGGACATATTTTCTGTATACAATATTTATGCGCCAAATACAAACCAAAAGACATTCTTCCAGGGTTTGCAAACTAGACTCTTAACTGACGAAGGACACAACAGGATAATAGGAGGTGATTTCAACATGGTACTAAATCATGAAGAAGACAGGAGACTTTCGTCACCTTTGAGAGGGGGAGGTCAGCCACCAACAAGACTAAGCACAGAAAACTTTCTTGAATCTATTTTTACAATGGTGAATATGACTGATGCATGGAGAACGTTACATCCTCTTGACAGAGAATACACCCACTTTTCCCACCCCCATGGGTCTTGGTCTAGAATAGACATGTTCTTCACTTCTCTTAATGTATTACAAAGATTAATCGAAATTAAAATTGAGGACATGGTGATTTCTGACCATAGCCCATTGGTGATGGACTCCAAAGACACATATGAGAAAGGGTCAGACTATCTATGGAGATTCCCAGACACGTTTACTAAAGATGAAAATTTTGTTTCCCTCCTCAGAGAATGGTGGTCGGCATACTCGAGAGACAACGAAGCACATCGCTCCGAACCGGGCTTATTTTGGGAAGCAGCGAAGGCGGTACTGAGGGGTAATGTAATGGCTTACAGCATGGGGATGAAAAAAAAAATAAAAGAGCAATTCGTAAAAGCCAGCCTGGAAGTAAGACACGCCTACTCTAAATATAAAAACACGATGGCTGACCCTGATAGAGAGACCTGGCAGCTAGCCAAAGAAGCATTTGATATGTGGGCAAAACGTAGAGAAACTGTCTATAAAAACAGACTGGAACTTAGTCTCCACAAATTCGGCGACAAAGCCGGTAGATTACTAGCACGGCTATCCCGGGGTAAACAGATCTCCCCTCCCATCCAAAAAATAATAGACAGTCGAGGGAACACGTGGACCAATCCTAAAGATATTAACCAGGCATTAGGAAAGTTCTATGCATCCCTATACTCAGATAGGGACCCTGAAATGCCCGTACAGATAGACTTGCTACATATGTTCCGTCTCCCCAAACTAACAGAAGAGGATAAACAATTCCTGAATAACCCTGTTACGACAGAGGAAATAGAGGACGCAATTAAAAACATAAACTCTGGTAAAGCACCTGGACCAGATGGATACAATTTGGCTTTCTTTAAAGGGATCCTGTCACCCCCAAAACACCTGTAAACCTATTAAAACCTGTCCCTAGAGCATATTAACACTTTCCCTACACTCTTTTTACCTCCTAAATGCAGTAAATGACATTGCCTAAAAACGTTTTATAAGTACCTGATTACTGATGATAATGAGTGACTATGCTATTCATAGTCACTCATCAAGACTGCCCCTCTGCTTCATAGCACGCCTGAATAGGCGTGATCTTCATAGCAGATTCAAATTGCCGCCTCCCTGCTGTGCCCTGTGTCGTCCGAGGCTGCTGTGTGGCTGGGTGACGCGATCCGCGTCATTCCCGGCGCCGGGTGACGTATTTACACCGGCGCCGCGCTGTCAGCTTCAAAATGCGCACTGCGCATGCCCATGCGCATGCGCAGTGCGCATTTTGAAGCTGACAGGGCGGCGCCGGTGTAAATACGTCACCCGGCGCCGGGAATGACGCGGATCGCGTCACCCAGCCACACAGCAGCCTCGGACGACACAGGGCACAGCAGGGAGGCGGCAATTTGAATCTGCTATGAAGATCACGCCTATTCAGGCGTGCTATGAAGCAGAGGGGCAGTCTTGATGAGTGACTATGAATAGCATAGTCACTCATTATCATCAGTAATCAGGTACTTATAAAACGTTTTTAGGCAATGTCATTTACTGCATTTAGGAGGTAAAAAGAGTGTAGGGAAAGTGTTAATATGCTCTAGGGACAGGTTTTAATAGGTTTACAGGTGTTTTGGGGGTGACAGGATCCCTTTAAAGCCCTCAGAGAACAGATTTCCCCCGTGCTACGTGACCTTTTCAATTCTATACTGCAGGGCACTCCCATACCTGATAGAATGAATTTGGCCCATATAAAACTCATACCCAAACCAGGAAAAGTACTAACAGATCCAGCGAGTTTTAGACCGATCTCCCTGATAAATCAGGATCTAAAACTCCTTTCTAAAATAATGGCGGACAGACTAGCAACAATTATGCCCAAACTGATACCTCCCCACCAGGCTGGATTTATTAAAGGTAGATCAACCACTACTAATATCAGAAGAGCGATGCTATTGATCGACGCCATGGGGAAGAAAGTGGGAAAAGAGAGGGGGGACCCAGCCATGATCACACTGGATGTGGAAAAAGCATTTGACAATGTAAAGTGGTCATGGCTGGGTAAAGTTTTGGATTCCGTAGGGATGGAGGGACCTTTCAGGACATATCTTCAATCCTTGTACAATAATCCAAAAGCATGTATTAGCACTCCTGGCTACCTGTCCGATACCTTTTCCCTGCAAAAGCGGACGAGACAGGGATGCCCACTATCCCCTCTACTTTTTAATTTGGCCATAGAACCCTTAGCACTCTATTTAGAAAGAAGCACGATCTACGAGGGCTTTAGAGTGGGAACCAGAGAAATTAAACTGTCACTGTTTGCGGATGATATTATTCTATACGTGCAAAACCCAATGAGAGACTTACCACAAATACTAAACACCATTGAAAATTTAGGCAAACAATCGGGCTTTTCTCTTAACAAAGAAAAATGTGAAATTCTGTTCATCAACCCGAAAAGTAGACACTCACAACAAACACAACTTTGCGACCTCCCAATAGCTAAAGAAAGTATCAAATACTTAGGCATACAATTGGCTAGAAGTCCTAATCTGACATACAAACTTAACTTTACACCAATTCTCTTGAAAATTGAAAAAGAATTGATAGGCTAGGCTAAGCTGCCTCTATCTTTGATGGGAAGATGCCATCTGCTTAAGATGATCAGTTTCGCCAGGCTCTTATATCCGCTTCAGACTATCCCCATGCTGTTAAAACATACAGACATACTTAAACTGAACAAAGCCTTCTCAAAATTCTTGTGGAGGGGAAGAAAATCTAGATTAGCTCTTGGTGTCCTGATGCAGTCGAGACAAGAGGGAGGCCTACAGCTCCCAGATGTTCGAGGATACAATTTGATATGTATTCTACGTAATGTACTCGACTGGATAAAGGGAACCAACAGATACTCTGATGTGGTATTAGAAGGAGAATTTGCTAAACCATGGGAATTGTCAGCTTTGCTACACTCACCAATGCCTTACATACCCAAAAAACTTAAGAACACGGTTATTTACAGAGACACTATAGCAACATGGAAGGGTGTGCGGAAGAAATTAAGTTTATCTTGGAAAATTTCCAAGATACTTAACCCTTGGAAATGTCCAGCTTTCCAACTAGGTCGTGAGAACCAACTCTTTACGGCTTGGAGGGAAAGAGGCATTAAAACCTTAGGAGACCTTATAAACACCAGAGAAAGGAGATGGATGACGGAAAGCGAGGTCCTACAAACCTATAATCTCCCTCGATTTCAGGCTATGCAATATCGCCAGATTTACCACTATCTCCTCTCTCAATTACGAGATATTACTGGGGAGATAGATGATAATTTGTGGTCCAACATGATGGGACTGAACGAGGGAGATGTGTCCATTACCTCTCTTTATGCTAAACTACAGGCAGCTTTGAGACCGGCAAAGAGGACTACTCTCTTTGCAAAATGGAAAAAACATATAGAAGACCCTGACCTCGAACAGAAAATTCTGGAAGGATGGGGTGACTTCAGGAGGTATATACACAATGAGCGGTGGAGAGACTCACAGTTTCGGATCATACATGGGACTATACAGGCATTTAATATACCATATACTCAAAATACCCAGGAACGATGGGTAGACTGCCCTAAATGTAAGTCCCACTTGACGGATCTGGAACATGGTCTTTGGTCTTGTCCTGCCTCCCAACTGTTTTGGAAGGGGGTGGAACGATGGACGAGAGGTCTCTGCAAGGGATTAGACAGATTGAACCCAATGATGTGGCTTTTCCACTATAAAGGAGACTTAAAGGGGAAGGAGCAGCTACACATACTGTTCCACTATATCGCTATCACTGCAAAGAGACTTCTATTGCAGTCTTGGCTAAATGATAGACCACCTGACCTAGCACAGGTCAAATCTTCACTGCGTGCTGTGCTCACAATTGAATCCTTGGATGCACTACACAATCCCAGCAAGTTAACATCAAAATTCTTCCACAAATGGAGGTGGTTCATTGAACAAGAATTTACAGATGCTGAAATTAAGACCCTTATGACACCCCATAGATCATCTACTTGGTACGCCAGGGAAGATCTAGGAGATACACTAGGCAGGCTCAAATGCGCTAACTAATGATAGACCCCCAAAATAGACATATATCAACACAATGAACAACCACAAAAGCTGTTGTAAGGCTAGCTAGGAAGGGAGGTGGGCGGGTATAAGGGGAACTATATTTCTCTAAATGTTTGATGTTATACTATCAATGCATATACACAAAAGTGATAAAATGTGTTGTACTACACTTCTGTAAATTTAAGACATTGAAAGATCCTATCATACAAGATATGTCATGATATGTGTATACTTGTTAACTGTTAAACAATAAAAATGATGGTTCAAAAAAAAAAAATCCTTAAAGCTAAGTATTATGGCATCCAGAAGTTACTTCAGGGGAAATGGTGTATCAGTGTCCGCGCTGCTGAAATCCCAAGAAAACGATCCGGAAACCATATGTAGGTTGCATCAATATTCCATTCCTTTTCCTACGCGTTTCGGCACTGTCCTAGTGCCTTCCTCAGGGATATTACATGTCAGCTCTTAACAAGGTTTATATAGCTCCTGTACATGGCATTTAGGGGTGTGTTAACACATGCTGATGATGTCAAAATCGTCATCAAAGTGGGAGGAGCCCAATTTGATGATGGCAAAATCGTCATCAAAGTGGGAGGAGCCTAGTTTTGGCTCCAAAACAGTAAAAACAAGTTTCTGTGGAGCATTTTACATCATACAATGGTATAGAAGTTGATAAAAATCTGACTTAACAAATGGCATAAAAAACGTTCTAAAATTCGCTGTGGAAAAGTAAATAAAACCTTCAGAAGTAAAAACAGGGAAAAAATATACATTTCTATGTGCCTCTGGATGTATTAGAACCATCCTCACTATTGGGTTGTGCCACCAGGGTAATTCATTTGCGATTAAAGTGCTAAAGTTTGATATTATCCTGTGAAGGTGGAATGAGGAAAAATATATGGATATTATTATCTATGTCTATATAATTAAAAAAACAAGTTTATTATAAAATTATTCAAAAATATATAAAAAATATATAAAAAAATATAAATGTATGAGAAATATATAAAATGATGGGGGATGAGAATATTTAAAAACTTAATATTTATTATATATATATATATATCTGAGAGGGATTTTGCATAAAAGGAACTACTTGTTATTTATGTGAGGGAATCTTATAAAGATAAAATCAAGTGTTAAAATTGAGTGTAAACTAGTTTTGAAATACTTGTATTCATGATTCAAGTGTTGCGCACCACTTAAGGAGCAGCTCACATATCTATAACCTTGCCAGTTCTAATCCTCCAAGAGGCATTTACATATAAAGCAAACTCTTTCATCATAAAGTATAATTATGTTGTAAAAATTCATTAGCGGGTGTATAATTTGTGTCACAAGATAGCGCTCACGTTACACCATAGAATAATTCTGGATGCAATTTCCATAGCAGTAGGGTACCAATGTAGTGCAATTGTTCGCCTCTAGGGGCGACCAAAATACACGTTCCTATGTGATTGAATTTCTGTGCAGTGCAATTGTTCGCCTCCAGGGGCGATCAAAATAGACGTCCCTATGTAATCATACTCTGTTAGCTCATAGTAGTGATAAAATAGTGATTCCAAGCTGGGTTAGGTTAATTATTTGTGTTCAGATAAATAAAAATAATAATAATAATAAATAAATACTAATATATAATAATAATAACTAAATTGGGGTAAAAAGTGATATAGTATTTTATATATTTGAAATATTTCCACAAATATATAGAGATCTTCTTAGAATAAATAAATAAATAAATAAATAAAAGTTCTGTGAGTGTCTAAATATCAAAAATTTATAAAATGTGTGAATCTATTTAACGGTGGTTATCATATGAGCTCAGAGATGATATTCAGACCTTTGGGTTTTAATGTATCTAGGCGGTACATCCAGAATTTTTCACGTTTTTTCAGGACCTCAAATCTGTTGTTGGTGTTGGCAGGTATGTGGTCAATTGGTGTAATTTTTAAACATGTGGGGTCTCTATTGTGGTGCGTACTAAAGTGGTTTGATACCCCATGGAATTTAAAACAATTTTTTATGTTGGCTCGGTGTTTATTGAGTCGCTCATGTAGCGATCTTATAGTTCTGCCCACATATTGGAGGTGGCATGGGCATTCCAGGAGGTAGATAATGTACCCAGTTGTACAATCCATATTATGCTTAATTGGATAGGATTTTTGTGTGGTAGAGGATGTGATATTTGATCTCTGTTGAATATTCCTGCAGCACAGACATTTCTTTCTGTTGCACCTTTTTGTCATGATAGTGGTTGGCTCACTTTTTTGGTGGTGAATCTCTCTCTCAGACGGCTGAGAGCTACCACGTTTTTAATATTGGGGGCTCTCCTATATGTAATACCAGGTGTGTTAGGGATGATGGACCTTAGGATGGGATCTTTTTTGAGTAAATGCCAGTGGGTGGCGAGGCATTTTCTGATGTTTTTATATTTGTTATATGTTGTAATAAAATTCAGGGAAAAATCCTTATCTGTGATACTATATCACTTTTTACCCCAATTTAGTTATTATTATTATATATTAGTATTTATTTATTATTATTATTTTTATTTTTCTGAACACAAATAATTAACCTAACACAGCTTGGAATCACTATTTTATCACTACTATGAGCTAACAGAGTATGATTACATAGGAACGTGTATTTTGATCGCCCCTGGAGGCGAACAATTGCACTGCACAGAAATTCAATCATATAGGAACGTGTATTTTGGTCGCCCCTAGAGGCGAACAATTGCACTACATTGGTACCCTACTGCTATGGAAATTGCATCCAGAATTATTCTATGGTGTAACGTGAGCGCTATCTTGTGACACAAATTATACACCCGCTAATGAATTTTTACAACATAATTATACTTTATGATGAAAGAGTTTGCTTTATATGTAAATGCCTCTTGGAGGATTAGAACTGGCAAGGTTATAGATATGTGAGCTGCTCCTTAAGTGGTGCGCAACACTTGAATCATGAATACAAGTATTTCAAAACTAGTTTACACTCAATTTTAACACTTGATTTTATCTTTATAAGATTCCCTCACATAAATAACAAGTAATTCCTTTTATGCAAAATCCCTCTCAGATATATATATATAATAAATATTAAGTTTTTAAATATTCTCATCCCCCATCATTTTATATATTTCTCATACATTTATATTTTTTTATATATTTTTTATATATTTTTGAATAATTTTATTATAAACTTGTTTTTTTAATTATATAGACATAGATAATAATATCCATATATTTTTCCTCATTCCACCTTCACAGGATAATATCAAACTTTAGCACTTTAATCGCAAATGAATTGCCCTGGCGGCACAACCCAATAGTGAGGATGGTTTTTATCCAAAGTGACCAAGAGTTCTAATACATCCAGAGGCACATAGAAATGTATATTTTTTTCCTGTTTTTACTTCTGAAGGTTTTATTTACTTTTCCACAGCGAATTTTAGAACGTTTTTTATGCCATTTGTTAAGTCAGATTTTTATCAACTTCTATACCATTACATGATGTAAAATGCTCCACAGAAACTTGTTTTTACTGTTTTGGAGCCAAAATTAGGCTCCTCCCACTTTGATGACGATTTTGACATCATCAGCATGTGTTAATATACCCCTAAATGCCATGTATAGGAGCTATATAAACCTTGTTAAGAGCTGACATGTAATATCCCTGAGGAAGGCACTAGGACAGTGCCGAAACGCGTAGGAAAAGGAATAAATGGAATATTGATGCAACCTACATATGGTTTCCGGATCGTTTTCTTGGGATTTCAGCAGCGCGGACACTGATACACCATTTCCCCTGAAGTAACTTCTGGATGGTTCCCACGTGCATGTGGAAGGTGAAAGTCCAGCAGCAGCTGCATTTAATGCTAAATGCTTTTACACCAGTTGTGGGTCTCACAACTGTGGTAGGTGAGTGAATTCATACCCACCACATGCATTAGTGTCACTAGTGATAGGGCACTATTGCGCCTCTTGTTCCCCCCCTATTTTTCTACTTTGATACAGTAAGTATTATGGCATGGGTGACAGGACCGGGACCCTGCTGGCCAGGTGGGTACAGAAGAGATTGGTACATTCTAGGATTTCACATCTCGTCAAACCCTCTGGACAGCAGATTCGCCACCCTGTCAAAGAGCCGGCACTACTATGAATCCCTTTATAATCTAAATAAAGATCCTAATACCCAGCAACCTACCCCTGAAACTATTGCGGCCTTCCTTGATAAGGTTCATCTCCCTAAATTGTCCCTGCATCAGTTGGCCCTCCTGGATGGCCCCTTGACTGCCCCTGAAGTCTCTTAGGTGATTAGATCCGCTAAAAAACATTCCGCGCCTGGCCCAGACGGGTTCCCGTTTTCTTACTACGCACAATTCTCTCCTATCCTTCTACCATTCCTACTGAGGCTATTCGAGTGCTGGCGGTCCAGGTGAGAGGTTGGGAGGGAGGGCTTGGAGGCGATCGTTGCTACCCTGCCCAAACCAGGGAAGCCGCCTACTACACCAGGAAATTTCCGCTCTATAGCGTTGCTAAATTGCGACATAAAGATATATGACAAGATCTGGGCGAACAGGCTCATGGGGGTATTGCTGGCTCTAGTTGGCCCTGATCAGGTTGGTTTTGTCCCGGGCAGACAGGCTCGCATGGGAACCAGATGTCTAATTAATATCCTGGATGTCTTGGAGAGAACCGGGGCCCCGGTGTTCTCCTGTCTCTGGATGCCGAAAAAGCGTTCGACAGAGTTCACTGGGGGTACCTTCGAGAGGTGTTAAGTAAGTTTGGCATCACGGGCCAAGTTAAGGCGGCCATTATGGCCCTATAGTCTTGAAATAAGGAAGACGGCACTCACCGGTCTGTTGCTGTGCTTTTATTCAGGGTGCAATATTCACATGGTGCAGGGAGGGGGGTGTATAGCTGAGGTGACGACGGCACCGTTTCGTGCAGCGTGCGCTTCCACGGGTCACAAGCTAATGGAGGTATAGCTCACTTCCTTTATAGGAGGAGTCTATAACATACAATGACGTCACCATTAGCTAAATTAAAAACATGTGGAAATCTTAAAATCATGATTCCACAAATCACCAGCTGTGCTGACAAAAGGACTATTCAAGATATATACAAACATGTATAATATGTTGACACATTAAAAGAAAAATAAATATAAAATACCGCTTAAGCAGAAAATGAATGCTTCAGAGCCGGGTGAGCAGACTGCATGGAAAGGGAAACAGACAAGTTAATAGACAGCCAACCTGGCTTAATAAATCAATTCAGATTGATAAGGATTAGAACCAAAAAGGGGTTCTAAATCCAGAGGCACGGATAACGAGCACACACCAGCGAGATAAGATGAACGTTCAATACAGCAAAAAGTAAAGGGCTAAATTCATAAATAACAATTATCAAATATGGCCTCTATTGGCACTGCCCAACTTTAACTATACAGAAAATGCGTGTGATAATGCCAACTAAATCATAGTACAGGGGTGCCACCCGTCCATTATAGTTATTGTTTCCAATTACACATGCAATCTGAGACACCTACAGCTATAAGCAAACTGAAGAATGTAATGGAAATTTGCTGTTAACTCAGATACAGATGCCCAATGGGGAGAGGGTAATACAAATAATACCGTCCAAATTTACAACCCAACAGCGAAAAGAAAAGGAAAGGAGACACAACAAAACAAAAAGAAAAAGGAACAATAATTTACAACAGTGCCCCACAATATATGGCTCGCACTCACACCAATGCAAGAACGGACCTAACCGTTCCAAATACCGTTATCTAAATAATTAACAAATAATGACAAAAAACGTCAAAAAATACACCCAACCTCATTTCTCAGAGAAATACGGCCATGTCAATTTTATCATTTAATCCCGCAGTACCTAGGGCATTGGAATTAAGAATCCAATTAGCCTCAATCTGCAGGAGCTTTCTATTGAGATCTCCTCCCTTGGCAGAAGGGAAGACTCTTTCAATGCCTGCAAACCTCAGCACCTTCGGGTCACCATTATGGTGATCACGAATGTGCTGAATTATGGCCCTATACTCACTCCCCTCTGCTTCTGTCCGAGCCTCTGGCTTCATGTCAAGTAGCTTTGATATAACCAACGGGACGAGACAGGGCTGCCCGCTCTCTCCCCTGATTTTTACGCTGGCTATGGAACCATTGGCCGCTGCGGTCAGGGCCAATGCCGGCATTCATAGACTTGTCATTGGGGGGCGGGAGCATAAGATTGGGTTGTATGCGGATGATGTGGTCTTTTCTTGTTTGGATGTCTCGACTTCACTGGAGGAGATCATGTCCGTCCTCGGGGAATTTTCAGCAGCATCTTACTATAGAGTTAACATGTCCAAATCTGTGCTGTTCCCTATTAATGTAACTAAACCTGTACAGGAGCGTCTTCAGCGACGTTTCTCCTTCTGCTGGTCTCATGAGGGTTTCATGTATCTTGAGGGTTTTATATCCCGTCTGCACTCCATTGTTAAGAAAAACGTTGATAGAATGCAACAGGAGATTTCACGGGAGCTTGACAGAATCTCCCCTTTGGTCCTCTCCTGGACCGCCCACATACACATTACCAAAATGATTATTCTCCCAAAACTGATTTACCTTTTTTGTTGTCTACCCCTATTGTTTCCTCGTACCTGTCTCTCTAGCCTTCAGCGCCTCATCAACTCATCAAAAAAAAAACCTCGTATTGCCCATAAAGTGATGGTTCTTCCGTGTGCTGCTGGGGGACTGGGAGTCCCGGACATCCTGACGTATTATAGAGCGGCCCTCTTGAAGTACGCAAAAATTTGGTGGTCGGGGGCTGACTCCCCCATACCTTGGCTACAAATTGAGGCCCTTCCGGGTCCCTTAGGATCCTCTTGTAATGGGCCTTCTCCGGCCCCCCCCCGGTGGTATTCTGAGAACAATGACTGCACTACTGAAAGTATGGTACCTTGTGGGCTACTCTCATCTTGCCTTTTTATTTAGATTTATTTCTCTCGGGGCCATAGAACGTAGTATACCGGATTTCTCTCTGTCTCGCTGGGTGGCCTCAAATATACTGACGTTATATGACCTAATGGATGATCCTGACCTCCGACCCTTCTCAGAACTACACAGTATTTATGCTCTCCCCAATGTAGTATTTTACCAATATCTCCAGGTTCGCCATTTCCTCTCCACATGTCGTGTGCCGTCATGGGACGAATCCCCTGTTAATGATCGCTTACAAAGATATTTTAAACCCCAATGCTCTGCAACTCATGGGGTGTCAATTTTGTACTGGGCCTTGCTCTTGGCTGGGGCTCAGCAAAAGCTCCCTTATATGACGATCTGGGAGTGAAGGCTCTCCTTCACGGCCCCCTTGGACTCCTGGATTAGAGCCGCAAACCACACCTCTCGGTTTTCGTCTTGTATCCTACATTTGGAACAGGGGAAGAAAATTCAGTTAAACTGGTACTTGACGCCCCTTCGACTGGCACAAATCCAGCGGTCCTCAGCCATCTTGTGCTGGAAATGTGGCCTGGAGGTGGGCTCCATGGAACATGTGTGGTGGCTCTGCCCCTGGGTCCAGGGGTTCTGGAACATAGTTGAGTCACTGATCTCCGAGGTCGTTGGGTTTTCCTTCGACCTTGATGGACCCATGGCTCTGCTGGGCCTCGGCCTTGAGGACATCCCTGGAATGCTCCGCCCCATTGTAACTAATATTTTAATAGCGGCTAGACTATGCCTATCCAGACACTGCAGGCTTCTCTCCATACCCTCCAAGGGCGAATTGGCCTCACAAATTGGGCTGCACTTGCAACACGAAACCACCCTGGCACATGATCTTGCCGTTAAGTCTGAGAGGCTGGGATGGGGGACTCCGCATATGGCTCTAACTCCAATTGATCTTATCACCAGTTTGGCAGCTTGTTAACTTGATCATTAGCGGATATGCCGTTCACTATTCGTTTCGTGGATTTATAATCAACTATTCCTCCCACCACTGGATCCTTCTTAATGCAACTTAATATACCCTATTGATTTTTGATGAGTATACACCTGTGATTGGACCTTCCTCCCCTCCCCTTCCCCCCTAATCCCTTATCTTCCTTTTTTGTTTTCTTCCTTTATTGTCTGTGTCAATCTTTATTGTAACATTGTTCGGGAATGTTATCCCGTTTATGTTGTATTATTATACTTAAATCTTAATAAAAGACCAAATGATTAAAAAAACAAAACAAAAAACAATAACAAAAAAAAACCCAATGGATTATTTGGACACGTCTGTGCTATCGTGCATGTAATCGAGTTTCAAAAGCATGGTGTGCCACATGCACATATTCTAATCATACTTGACAAAAATTCTAAAATCAGAACTGAAGAAGAGATAGACAATATTGTGTGGGCTGAAATACCTAACAAGACAACATATCCTCAGCTGCACAACATTGTTCTGACAAACATGATTCACGGTCCATGTGGTGAAGCTAATCCTAACTCTCCATGTATGGATCATGGACACTGCACCAAAGGATTTCCTAAAAAATTTCAACAACATACCTGTAAAGAAATTGATGGCTATCCAATTTATTGTAGAAACATTGGCACTACATATCAGCATAATTCTAAAACAATTGATAATTCATGGGTTGTCCCATATATCCCATATTTGCTAAAAAAAATACAACTGCCATATTAATGTGGAAATTTGTGCTAGCATCTAAAGTGTCAAGTATTTGTTTAAATATGTATATAAAGGACATGACCATTCTAATATTTAAATAGCTCAAACACAACTCCAACATGATGAAACTAATCAATTTGTTGATTCACGATATGTCAATGCACCCGAAACTGCGTGGAGAAACTTTGCTTTTCCTATGCATAGACAATCTCATGCAAATATTCGCCTTGCAGTACATCTACCTAACTCTCAAGCACTATATTTTCTTCAAGATGAGCCCATTGATAACATACAACAAAAACTACTTCAAAATTCAACACTCATGGCATACTTTAATCTTAATAAGATTGACCTTAATGCACATCAATATTATTACAGAGAGATTCCTGAACACTACATTTGGAAACATGGCATATGGGAACATAGAAAGAAAAGAGGCCACACTGTAATAGGAAGAATGTATACAGTTACTGTGAAAGACCAAGAACGCTATTATTTACGTTTGTTGTTTCAGGACCTTAAATCTGTCCATGGTATTATACATGAAACCTTTCGAGATGCTGCCTTAGCACTTGAATTATTAATAGATGATAGTGTCTGGAGAAATACTATCCTGGATGCCACTGTTATGAACATGCCTACACAACATCGGGAGATGTTTGCTTATATCTGTATTTTTGGAACACCTACAAATCCAATAGAATTGTGGAAGGAATTTAAAGAACATTTCATACAAGACTACTGTCACCGATACCACAACAACACTGAACTGTGTATCAACTGTGAAAGCTATCCTATGAAAAAGGTTCAAGATGTGCTAATAATACATGGAAAGTCTTATTTGGACTTTAATTTACCACGCCCTGCAACAAACATACGCCAGCCTCAAGAAGAGTATGATAAAGATTATGAATCAGCTACAGCTACTGAGATGAAAAAAACTCTTAATCCTGAGCAACTGTTGACTTTCAATTCCATTGTGGATGCTCTACAAGACAACACGTCGACACCTAAGTGTTTCTTTATTGATGGTCCAGGTTCCAGTGGAAAAACATACTTATACCATCTACTTATACATTATGTCAAAGAATAAGAACATGTGGTCTCACCTGCCACCACTACAGGAATAGCTGCAAACTTACTACTAGGAGGACGAACTATGTACTCTATGTATGGCATTCCAATTCCAATTAATGAAACATCACTTTCCAGGATTAAAACTGACACTAACGCTGCCAACAAGTTAAAAAATACTACACTTTTTATACTTGATGAGTGTACAATGGCACAAAACCATTCTTTGAATGTCATTGATAGACTTCTGCGTGATGTCATGACCATACATGTTGTTGAGAAAAATAATGTTCCATTTGGGGGTAAAGTTTTCATACTTGGAGGATATTTCCGCCAATGCCTTCCTGTACTTATGCATGTCACCAGAACTGAAATTGTGGATTGTTGTCTTAAATATTGTCAACTCTGGAAACACTTCACAAGACTCCCGCTAGTCAACAACATGAGATCCAGAATACAGCACTTGATTACTTAAGGCTGCTTTCACATCAGCATTTTTCGCTGATCGCGGCATTTGTGGTGAAAGAAACGCAACTGCCGCGATTACCGCATAACGGTCGCACTTGCGGTTCACTTGCTGCAAACCCCATACAATGTCTATGGGGCTTGCGGTAAGTGTGCGGCAGGTGCGGCAAGTGCGGTTTCAGCACTTGCGGCAGGTGCAGCCGCGAAAAAACCACGGTATGCCGCGTTTTTTTTGCAGCCGCACCTGCGGCAAGTGCCGATACTGCACTTGCCGCACCTGCCGCAAGCCCCATAGACATTGTATGGGGCTTGCCACAAGTGAACCGCAAGTGCGGCCGTTAAGCAGGAATCGCGGCAGTTGCGTTTTTTTCACCGCAACTCCCGCAATCAGCGAAAAATGCTGATGTGAAAGGGACCTAAACTAGGCAATTCAGTTCTCAAATGAATACAATCTTGGAGAGGACGTTATTGAAATTCCTCCAGACATGCTGTCCTCTGCCTGTTTAATCACAGACATATTTGGCACAAACATTCATATTAATGTCAATGACACTGAAAGTGTTTTGTATGCTGCATCCCATGCAATACTGTGTCCAAAAAATGAAGGTGTTGTGTGGCCAATATGTCCTATATACAAGTGATGATTCTGTGGATGTGGATGATGCTAATGAAACTGAACACTACCTAGTTGAATTTTTACATTCTCTGACACCATCTGGCATGCCACCACATCGCCTACAATTAAAAATAGGAACAATTGTCATGCTACTGCGAAACCTTAAAGGGATCCTGTCACCTCCAAAACGCCTCCTAAGCTATCAAAACATGTCCCTGCACCATCCTATCACTAATCTCACACTTCTTTTGTCTCCTAAAAGCATCCTGTGAAAGTGCATAAAAACGTTTTAATACTCACTCATTAGTGATTATAATTAGCAGGGGCCATATTCTTTAGTCACCAGGGGGTGTTCTTTTGCAGCTCCAGGATCCACCCTCTCTCTGTGCTTAATTGAAACTGAAACTGAAGGCAGGACTAATGATTTGCATTCTGTGAGTGATAGAGAGAGGGGAGGGCAATGCCTGCACATCACAGCAGAACACACAGAGACAGGGTGGATCCTGGAGCTGCAAAACAGCCCTCCTTGGTGACTATGAATATAGCCCCTGCTAATTATAATCACTAATGAGTGAGTATTAAAACGTTTTTATCCACTTTCACAGGATGTTTTTAGGAGACAAAAGGAGTGTGAGATTAGTGATAGGGTGGTGCAGGGACATGTTTTGATAGCGTAGGAGGCGTTTTGGAGGTGACAGGATCCCTTTAATACAAAAAAAGGATTATGTAATGGACTTCGGCTCATTGTAGCATTCTTAAATCCACATATCATACAGGCAAAGGTCATTACAGGATCAGCTGAAGAAGACTTTGTTTTTATTCCACGCATTGATTTGTGTCCATCTGAAACTGGGTTACCATTCAAACTATGAAGACGACAATTTTCTATTAAGGCTGTGGTCACAGTTGCCATGCGTTTTTTTAAGTGATTTAACAAAACTCATGCTTTTTTTCATGTCAGCATGACTTTTGTAAGGTGTGTGATGTCTCCCTGCGTTTTTGGGTGCGTTTTTGAATCTGCACCTAAAAATAGTGCTTGTAGTATTTTTTTGAGCGTTTTGAAAAACGCATGCGTTTTTGTAGAAAACGCATGCGTTTTTATAACATGGGTTCCTATGGAAAACGCATGCAAAAACGCATGTACAGTTAGTACCTTTTAGTGCCATTCAAAAACGCATGCGTTTCCCATAGGAGCCCATGTTAAAAAAACGCATTCCGTTTTTTTAGTGCCTTTTAAAAACGCATGCTTTCTTACATGCGTTTTTCATGTCAGCATGAGTTTTTTAAGGTCTCTGATGGCTCCCTGCGTTTTTGGCTGCGTTTTTGAATCTGCACATAAAAATAGTGCTTGTAGTATTTTTTTGAGCGTTTTGGGTTCCTATGGGAAACGCATGCAAAAACGCATGTACAATTAGTACCTTTTAGTGCCATTCAAAAACGCATGCGTTTCCCATAGGAGCCCATGTTAAAAAAACGCATGCGTTTCCGGAAACGCATGCGTTTTTTTAACATGGGCTCCTATGGGAAACGCATGCGTTTTTGAATGGCACTAATTGTACATGCGTTTTTGCATGCGTTTTCCATAAGGCCCCTTATTAAAAAACGCATGCGTTTTTGGATATGCTCCAAAAACGCATGGGACAGTCACACATGCTTTTTGGCTATTAGGGCATGCGTTTTTTAACATGGGGGCCTATGGGTGCGTTTTTTACATGCGTTTTTGAAAACGCAGGTCTCCAAAAATGCATGTGAAAAATGGTACTGTGACCACAGCCTAAGGCTGCCTTCACATTTGCGTATGGGAACGCAGCGTATGCACGACGAGTCCTATCGCTGACACCCAAGTCCTCCTTGTCCACCCTACCCCACTACCAAGTGGGCGGACACCATCTATACCCTCCATCACCTGTCTACGATGAGGGTGCAATTTGCAGCAGAGTATCTGCAACTCTATGTCACATATAACGAAAAAAACTGCACAGCACTCACAGACCAGTGTGAACTGGTGCAAGCAGGGACACAGAGATATATATATAGTAGAAAAATTCCTTGCAGCACACAGCTATCACCAATGTTGCATAATGCTATAAGCCATGTGGTTGAGAAAAAAGTTTAAAAACTTACGTTTTTCTGAAAAAACTCAAAATCTTATCTTTTAATTCTGAAGTTCTTAGTACAAACATTGGCCAAGGTCTGTTTGCTCGTCGACTGCGACAAAGTGACTTCAGGCACGACGAGTCCTATCGCTGACACCCAAGTCCTCCTTGTCCACCCTACCCCACTACCAAGTACTATATATATATCTCTGTGTCCCTGCTTGCACCAGTTCACACTGGTCTGTGAGTGCTGTGCAGTTTTTTTCGTTATATGTGACATAGAGTTGCAGATACTCTGCTGCAAATTGCACCCTCATCGTAGACAGGTGATGGAGGGTATAGATGGTGTCCGCCCACTTGGTAGTGGGGTAGGGTGGACAAGGAGGACTTGGGTGTCAGCGATAGGACTCGTCGTGCCTGAAGTCACTTTGTCGCAGTCGACGAGCAAACAGACCTTGGCCAATGTTTGTACTAAGAACTTCAGAATTAAAAGATAAGATTTTGAGTTTTTTCAGAAAAACGTAAGTTTTTAAACTTTTTTCTCAACCACATGGCTTATAGCATTATGCAACATTGGTGATAGCTGTGTGCTGCAAGGAATTTTTCTACTATATATATATCTCTGTGTCCCTGCTTGCACCAGTTCACACTGGTCTGTGAGTGCTGTGCAGTTTTTTTCGTTATATGTGACATAGAGTTGCAGATACTCTGCTGCAAATTGCACCCTCATCGTAGACAGGTGATGGAGGGTATAGATGGTGTCCGCCCACTTGGTAGTGGGGTAGGGTGGACAAGGAGGACTTGGGTGTCAGCGATAGGACTCGTCGTGCCTGAAGTCACTTTGTCGCAGTCGACGAGCAAACAGACCTTGGCCAATGTTTGTACTAAGAACTTCAGAATTAAAAGATAAGATTTTGAGTTTTTTCAGAAAAACGTAAGTTTTTAAACTTTTTTCTCAACCACATGGCTTATAGCATTATGCAACATTGGTGATAGCTGTGTGCTGCAAGGAATTTTTCTACTATATATATATAAATATATATATATACATTTAAAGTCATCACAGGGGAGATATGTATAATCAACCTTTAAACAGTTGGTGATGGAAACCCATATTTGTAAGTACAATGGCAAAGATGCTGAGAGACTTATTTGTCTTTTCATTGGGTGGGTTTTTTGTGAACAGCTATAAAAATGGGTGGCATGGCTGTTCACCAAATCTCCTCCTCTGGCTCTAATCCATTGCTACATAGATAAACATTCATATATATCTCTCTACTAGCTGTACTACCCGGCTACGCCCAGGTTAATAAATAACTGATGTTAGCTATAACAAAATAGAATTTGAATATGTCATATTAATGGCCTGTAGGAAAATAGAAGCTGAGCTGTGATTGGTTGCTATAGGCAGCCTAATAAATCTCAAGCCAACAGTAAACCCTCCCCCCGGCCGGGCAGTATATGTTACCTCACACATACTGTACACATAATAGACAGCTCATGTGACTGACATCTACCTTAATTCCCTATATGGCACATGTCTTGCACATTGGCTGTGTTTAATCAGATGTTTATTTTTGGAAATTAAAAATAGCACACGTATGACGCGAGTTGTGTGAGGCGATTTGTGCACATCTGTATCTGCTTGTGTGGTGTGTGTGTCCCTGGGGTGTGTGTGTGTGTGTCCCTGTGGAGTGAGTGCATATGTCCCTATACGGTGTGTATGTGTGTGTGTCCCTGGGGGGGGGGTCTGTGTGGTGTGTGTGTGTCTGTGTTGTGTGTGTCTCTTTGTGGTGTGTGTGTGTGTCCCTGTGTGGTGAGTGCATGTGTCGCTTTAGGGTGTGTGTGTCCATGGGAGGGGGGTGTCTCTGTGTTGTGTGTGTCTCTTTGTGGTGTGTGTGTTCGGGTGCGTGGTGAGTATCCAATGTTGGGGCTGCACCTTAGTGACTATACACTTGCTGTTACTCTTTGTGTGCATGTGGTGTGTATACATGTCCCCGTGCGTGGTGAATATCCCATGTTGGGGCCCCACATTAGTGACTTTATGCTGGTATGTGCTGTTAGTCTTTGGTGCTATCATTAAGTCCCTCTCATTCACAACTGTCAACTGGTAACTGTCACTTTTTCCCCATTATGTAGATAGGGACAAAATTGTTTGGTGAAGTGGAACGCGCAGGGTTAAAATTTCACCTCACAACATAGCCTATAACGCTCCCGGGGTCCAGATGTGTGACTGTGCAAAATTTTATGGCTGTAGTTGCAACGGTGTAGATGGCAATCCCGAATATACATACATACACACATACACACATTCAGGTTTATATATTAGATTTATACCTTAAAATAATTGTAATATGTTTTATATATATATATATATATATATATATATATATATATATATATATACTATACATCATAGCTAAACACATAGATATATTAGTTTGTTCATATGATGAACATAGCTACGGTAATACATATATAGACACATATAGATTTAGGACACATTAGATACATAAATAATATATTTATATAATATACTAATGTATATAATTATAATAATATTTATTCATTTATATAGCACTATTAATTCCATAGTGCTTTACATACATTTACAACACTGTCCCTTTTGGGCCTCACAATCTAAACATCCTATCAGAATGTCTTTCAAGTTTCATAGTTACATCTATCTAAGGCTGGGGTCACACACACAGATATCTGGGCAGATATTGTTCACAGATCTCTGGTTGCAGTGAAATCATGGACACATGGTTCCATTTGTACACAGCCACAAAATGGAACAAGATGTCCATGATTTCACTGCAACCAGAGATCTGTGAACAATATCTGCCCAGATATCTGTATGTGTGACCACAGCCTTAGTAATACATAAAAATAGAATAAAATAAACATTTGTATGGATTGTCTTTCTGTTACTATTATGTAAATGCATGAAGCTTTGCCAATATTTTTGACATGTTAAAAAATTGTACAGTATTATTTCAATTCCTTGCTTTTTTTTCCCTCCACTTTGGACACGTACAATTAGACACACATGAAACTGCACAAAACAATGTACCACATCAAATTATAGTCACAACAGCTTCCAAGAGACCATGTAGTGTAAACACACACACAGCAAACAGAGGAGACACCACATAATGAACATCGCTCAAGAAACACAACACCACATACCAAAATACAGCACACAACTAGGAAAAGACAGTGCACAGGTGTAAAAGAAGTCAAATCATGCAACAAATACAATACACAAATGCAGATGGATGACATAGAACAGGTATATTGGAAAGCGCAAACGGTGTGACACATGTCCACTGCTCGTGTTAGCACTACTAAGGATACACAGATGTTTATTTTACCGCACTCCCGATGCAATAGCATCGGGCCTTTTTCTTTTTTAATCAGATAGTTTTTTTTGATTAACAAAACCATAAAAATATAAGACTGGATATAATATCAACTACCGAGGTAGTACATATAATAAAAAATACATTGTAGAAACAAACCCCACATATCCAACCCCCCACACCCACTCCCACCCAACTTGGTCCTAATTCACATACACAAGCAAATAAGTCCTATAGATGCTTAATAAGGCAAATACAGTACTATGGCTTATTTCAAAACGAACCCGTCCTACTCCACAGTAGATCCGGTGAAGCTAACCGAGGAGAGTCTAGCCATTTTCCCCATAGTTTGTCGAAGACACCCATCCGTCCTCTTTTGGAATAAATGTTCTTCTCTCTGTAGATAATGTGATTGAGTTTATTAATATATTCCTAATGGCCACTTTACACGCGGCTACATTTCTAGCTTAGCCACAGGTAACTTACTGGTTGCAGTGAAATCATGGAGACATTATTCCATTTGTACACAGCAACAAGATAGAACCATGTCTCCATGATTTCACTGCAGCCAGTAAGTTACCTGTGGATAAGCTAGAAATGTAGCCGCGTGTAAAGTGGCCATTATGGGTAGGCGACTCATCCAAAATCCAGTAAAGAGCAATCAATTTTCTAGCAGCAAATAGCATTCTGGCAATAGCCAACAGAAGATATTCATCCCCTATAAGAGAGTCCATGCATCCCAGAATACAAATAATCGGATCCCTAGGAACATTCTGCCCAGAGTCGAATGTATAATATTGAGGACTATAATCCAAAACATTTGTATAAGGGGGCATGTCCAAAGCATGTGAAGAATGTCTGCGTCCTCCGTCTTACATTTAGGACAGGTAGAATCTGGGCAAAGTTTCAAATCGTGTAACCACTTGGGGGTTTTATATACTCCATAGAGAATGTATAATTGTGACATACGACTGTGTTCACTAAGGGACAAATTGGGGATACTTTGTAAGATCGAGTCCCACTGCTCATCAGAGATGGTACCTAGCTTTGCCTCCCATTTTATCCTAGTACCAATGGGATGCTTAGATAGGAAAACACAGAGGAGACCTCCATATATAAAGGATATTAGTCCTTTACAATTTGACTGGGAGCCAAGGATATTAACTATGATATCCTGTTGCACACTTATGCGGGCTGTTAAATTTTGGGAATTAAAAGCGTGACGCAGTTGTAAGTATTGAAAAAACATAGAATGACTTAATGCAAACTCATTGTGGAGCTCTATTCCTCCGCTTAACAACTGCGATAACCACTATATTCCAATCCTCCTCCAGTGGGCGAATCCCCTAAGCGTCTTCATCTCTGGCAAATGAGAGTTGTCCCAGATTGGAGAGTATTTAGTGAATGTTGTAATGCCCCTGATTTGTTTGACTTTCTCCCAAACCCTAACTAACAGCAACAGTGTGGGGTGTTTTGCAGTGAAGGAACAGAATTTATCAGCCTCCAAATTTGAGAGAAGGGATCCCCTTCCCATCAAAAACCGAATGATTCGACTAACGGAGCCAGCAGTATTGTAGTCAACACCTTTTGCCAAATGCTGACACTGTGCGACCAAGTAGTAAAGTCAGGGATTCGGCAAGGCCAAGCCCCCCTCATCTTTGGGTTTTTGTAGGTGTTCCAATTTAATACGCGCTCGGTTGCCCCGCCAAATAAACTCCCAGAAGAGAGCGCTAATCTTATGAAATTTACTCTGAGGGAGCCATACTGGAGCGTTATGCAGGATATACAACAATTGAGGCATGACGACCATCTTTAACAAGTTTACTCTGCCCACCACTGAAAGGTGTAATTTAGCCCAGGCTCGGGTTTTTTGTTTAATTTTATATAATAAAGGGGAAATATTAAGACGTTCATAATCCACCAATCTATTTGAGACAATAATTCCCAGGTATTTAAAATCCTTCACCACCGGAATCGGAAGATCAATACATCGATCCCGGTCTAAAGGGAGTAGGACAGACTTGTCCCAATTAATGGCCAACCCCGAGACACCTTTAAAGTCCGCCAACAATGACATTGTTCTGTATAGGAATCGTTCCGGGTCAGCCAGAAACAGGAGCAAGTCGTCGGCATATATTGCCAATTTATATCAGGATCCCGTCGTATTTTTGAGGCCAGCGGCTCCACCACCAATGCGAATAACAACAGCGGGGACAGAGGGCGCCCCTGTCTCGTACCCCGACCAAGAGTGAAGGACTCCAACAGCATTCCATTGGCCCGCATCATGGCTTGCGGAGCCGAATAGAGAAGCCGGATTCAGTTAATAAATCTGGGACCAAAACCCATGCACTCCAGCGTACACCATAAGTAAGGCCACTCGACGCTATCAAACGCCTTAGCAGCGTCCAGAGACAGGACTACCCTCCGCCCCATATTTTCCACCTCAACCTGCATGTTTAGAAAGAGGTGTCTTATATTAATGGCAGTAGATTTATTGGGCATAAATCCCGTCTGATCAGGATGGATCAGGTGTTCAATGACGTTTGCCAATCTAATAACCAACACTTTAGCTAAAAGCTTAGTGTCTACAGATAATAGGGAAATGGGTCTGTATGATTCCGGAAATGTCGGATCTTTGTCTTTTTTCAGAATAACTGTTATGATGGCTTCCCGCATGGAGGGTGGAAGGGAGCCTGAAATCAAGCTCTCCTGATACTGTATGTTGCCAGAAGGGTCGGCAATAATATCTCCTTATGTTTTTTATAAAACTCCACTGGCAAGACATCTACACCCGGTGCCTTGCTGTTGGACATAGTTCCCAAAGCCCCTTCCAACTCGTCCAGGCTAATGGGTTCCTCCAGATAATGCATTAGGTCCTGTGACAGTTTCGATAATCCAGCACCTGCCAAAAATTCCTCTATCTCACCCTCTCGCGGTTGACTATGTACGGAGTATAAATCAGCATAGAATTGTTTTAAGGTAGTCAGTATATCTGGCGTAGTGATAACTATGCGCCCCTCTCGAGTACGCAATTGGGCGATATAGGGTGAGTCCCGCTGCGCTGAAGTAATAATGGAAAGCAAATGATGGACCCTCTCAGCACTCTCGAAGAAGTGTATGGATTGGAACATATGCTTCCGTTCCGCAATATGCATAGTGTATTTAGTGACTTCTCCTTGCGCCACCTTCAGCCTCTGTCGAGTATTTGGGGTAGAACAAGCCGAAAAGGCCATTTCTGCCTCCTCCAGCTCCTGATAGACTAGGCGTTGGTTTGCCTTCGTGGCCGTCTTGACCTTCGAAATTTCCCTAATACACATTCCCCGAACATATGGTTTTAGTGTATCTCAAATTATTGCAGTGGGGGCAGAGCCACCATTAAATTGTAAGTACTCCTGCAATTCGCCTACAAAACGCTCCTCTTTATCAATCAATGATAGCCAATAAGGATTAAGCTTCCATGTCATCCTTCGTCCCACGTTCACGTCCTCCCATCTAATAAGGACACTTATGGGAGAATGATCTGATACAGTCCTGGGTAAATAGGAGATTTCTGAAACCATCTCCTGCATATGGCGATCTCCAAGGGCGAGATCAATATTTGACAATGAGGAGAAAGTGGACGAGAAGCATGAATATTTGTAGACATTTTGGTGCCTACTTCTCCACAAGTCAATCAACGCCATCTCCCGGAGCAAAACCCCAAAGGGTATAATATTACCCCCAGGTTTGAGAGTATCATGATTGCCCTTATCCCAGTGGGAATCTTGAATGTTATTAAAGTCCCCCACTATGATATAAGTGACATTCGGAAAGTCTCCTAAAAGGGTCAGGACTTTATGAATAATCCTACTGCTATAAGGAGGGGGGATGTATATCGACACTATTAGTAATATTTTAGAGAAGAGACTACAGTGTAAGAGAATGTATTGACCCTCCCCATCAATATGTGTCATAAAACATTGAAACTGAGCACTCGTATGTATCAATATGCTCACTCCGCGGGGAATACTCAGAATAGGTAGAATGGTATACCTCCTGTATCCATCTCTTATCAAGAATATCAATCGTCTCTGGAGTAAGATGAGTCTCCTGTAGACAAACTACTGTCGGCTTCTGTTCCAAGATCAGACTAAATATGCCCTGACTCTTAACTGGGGATTTTAAGCCCCTCGTATTCCAACTAATCAACTTAACTTCACCCATTATCTAGAAATAGCTTGAATAAGGTCAGTATCTGCCTTGTCATAGAAAAAAACTGAAGAAGGAAGAAAAAACATAGGACCAAGCATATTCCAAATCCCACCCCTCTCCCACCCACCATCCCCTTAACAGCTAACAAACAAGAATAATAAGGAAAATAAGACATTTCTGTTCCAAGCCACTACCCGCAAATTTTAGGGTGCATACCTCACACCCAACCATTCATAACCCCAAACCTGAATTGCAATTCCCAAGGCAGAGGGCCAATTTAAGCAAGATTCACGAAACAGGATATAAGAGAGAAGAGGAGAGAGAGGAAGAGAGAAGAAAAAGAAAAAAAAAAAGGGGGGGGGGAAGGGGGGGGGAGGGAGACCAGAGAAAGAAGCAAGAAAGAAAGGGGAGGGTCGAATAGGAGGGTGGCATCATCAAGTCCTCAATAAATCTCAAATTAGTCCTCAATCTAGGGCATAGGTAACACGAAAGTAGATAAAGCAATGGTCCAAAGAGTACAAAACCCGGTTCAGCCTGCGTTATTTCGACTCGCTTCTTTCTGTATCTTCGCCTCGTTGTGGTCAATCCAGTCCATAGCATCCTGAGCTACCAGGAAAAAATGTGTCTTGTCCCCAACTAGGACATTCAACTTGGCAGGGTAGATCATGGAGTATTTTATGCCAAAGTCTCTCAGGCGACCTTTAACCGCAGAAAATTTAGCTCTCTGCCGCTGGACCTCTGGGGAGTAATCCGGATAAAATGATACTCTGGACCCATAAACGGTAATGTCCGGATGTTCTCTGGCGTATTTAAGTATATTGTCTCTGTCCCTGTAATGAAGGAGTTTCGCCAGGACTCATGGGCATACCCAGGATCAAAACTAGGGGAGGCAAGCCATGGTTGTTCGGAATGTCATATCCAGCCTGGTGCATTATGGGGTTGATCACGTGTTCGGCCGGGCTCCGGCACATGCGCAGTGTGCATATTGAAGCCGGGCTGAACACATGATCAGCCCCCATAATGCACCGGGCTGGATATGAAGTTCCGGCCGGCGCATCAGAGTTCCACAGGAGGCTGGAATTTCAAAAAGTGCTGACAGATTCCCTTTAAAGGGAACCTGTCACCCCCTTTGGTCATTCCAACCCCTGCCCAACACCTTATATATGATGTATTTGGGGCTCCTGTGACCACTCTATATGCCCAGCAGGCCCCCTGCATACCTCAAAAATGAACTTTTAATATCTCCCGCACCGTATGGAAATTAGCTGAAAATCGTCCAGGAGGATCTGCTCAATCTGGCCCTCGCTGCCCTGCTGGTTGAAATGCCTGCCTCCCTCCTGTGTACATCACATTGCTCTCGCGCCTGCACAGTGGCGCGGGTCTCTGTGCTCAATGCAAACGCACCTGTGACCAAGGTTCGCGAGCACAAAACTACATCACCAGACCCACCAGAGGTACAGAAATACATCAATATACCCCCCTTTAGTGCAGAAACACGATGTCAAAACTCTCAGTACAGAAATACATTACCAGAACCCTCATCAGTGCAGAAATATACACATATATACACACATATACACACTGTACACACACCCCCACACACATATATAAATACACACATATACACACTGTACACACACCCACACAATATATATACACACACATACACACTGTACACATATATATACACACACATACAAAATGTACACACACATACATATAAACAGACACACACACACACACACACACATATATATACATATACACACTGTACACACACACACACACACATATATAAATACACACATAACTAGAAAAAAAATTCTCTGCAGCACTCAGCTGCTACCAGTGATGTACAAATGCTAACAAGCTATATATATTTGAGAAAAAAGTTTAAAAACTTACGTTTTTTTTCAAAAAACTCAAAATCTTATTTTTTTATTTCTGAAGTTCTGGGTACACACATTAGTAACATAGTAACATAGTTTTTAAGGTTGAAGGAAGACTTTAAGTCCATCTAGTTCAACCCATAGCCTAACATGTTGATCCAGAGGAAGGCAAAAAAAAACCATGTGGCAACACTAAGCTCCACATTGGGGGAAAAAATTCCTTCCTGACTCCAGATACGGCAATCAGATTAATTCCCTGGATCAACGCCCTATCAAAGGATCTAGTATATATAACTGGTAATATTATAGTTTTCAAGAAAGGCATCAAGGCCCTTCTTAAATGTTAGTAGTGAGTCACTCATTACAACATCATGTGGCAGAGAGTTCCATAGTCTCACTGCTCTTACAGTAAAGAATCCGCGTCTGTGATTATGATTAAACCTTCTTTCCTCCAGATGTAGAGGATGCCCCCTTGTCCCAGTCTCAGGCCTAAGAGTAAAGAGATCATTAGAAAGGTCTCTGTACTGTCCCCTCATATATTTATACATTATTATAAGATCACCCCTAAGCCTTCGTTTTTCCAAGCTAAATAACCCGAAGTTTAATAACCTGTCTTGGTATTGCAGACCCCTCAGTCCTCTAATGACTTTTGTCTCTCTTCTCTGGACCCGCTCTAGTTCAGCTATGTCTTTCTTATACACCGGAGACCAGAACTGTACACAGTATTCTAAGTGTGGTCGCACTAGTGACTTGTATAGAGGTAAAATTATGTTCTCGTTATGAGCATCTATGCATTGTTTAATGCATCCCATTATTTTATTTGGCTTTGCAGCAGCTGCCTGACACTGGCCACTAAATGTGAGTTTGTCATCTACCCATACACCCAGGTCTTTATCAGTGACAGTTTTGCCCAGTGTTTTACAATTAACCACATAATTATACCTTTTGTTTCCTCTGCCCAAGTGCATGACTTTACATTTATCCCCATTAAAGCTCATTTGCCATTTATCAGCCCAAGCTTCTAGTTTACATAAATCCTCCTGTAATGTAAAATTGTCCTCCTCTGTATTGATTACCCTGCAGAGTTTAGTGTCATCTGCAAATATTGAGATTCTACTCTGTATGCCCCCTACAAGATCATTAATAAATATATTAAATAGAAGCGGGCCCAACACTGACCCCTGTGGTACCCCACTGTTAACTGTGACCCATTCTGAATGTGTTCCATTAATAACCACCCTTTGTTTCCTATCACTAAGCCAGTTCTTAACCCACTTACACATATTTTCCCCTATCTCCATTGCCCTCATTTTATGTATCAACCTTTTGTGTGGCACCGTATCAAAAGCTTTTGAAAGTCCATATACACCACATCCACTGCATTTCTTTGGTCCAGTCCAGAACTTACTTCTTCATAGAAGCTTATCAGATTAGTTTGACAGGAACGGTCCCTCATAAAACCATGTTGATAATGGGTCATGAGGTTATCTTTCTTCAGATACTCCAGTATAGCATCTCTTAGAAAACCCTCTAGGATTTTACCCACAGTAGAGGTTAAGCTTACTGGCCTATAATTTCCAAGTTCAGTTGGGCCAGTGTCTGTTTGCTCATCAACTGCAACAAAGTGACTTCAGGTCTGATGAGTCCTAAGCTGACATCCCTGTCCTCCTTGTTCAGCCCCCCACTTCTCAGTGGGCGGACTCCATCTCGACCCTAGACCACCTGTAAGTGATGAGGGTGCAAATTGCAGCATGTAGCCAGCAACTCCATAAGATACAAAACAGAAACAAAAAACAAAAACTGCACACTCACAGACACAATGTGAACTAGTGCCAGCAGGGACACTGGGTCAAATAACTAGAAAAAAATTCTCTGCAGCACTCAGCTGCTACCAATGATTAAATTGGTAATAATAAATACACACATAGACACATAAGCACAGACTTACACATATGCACACATACACACATATTAGCATTGTTTTGTTGTTTGTTTACCAGTGATGATCCTCTCGGAGTCTGGAGGGAAGGAAAGTGCAGGGCCACTGTGTGACATCACAGGAGACCACGGCATTGTCTCCAAAGTGTGATGTGGCTGGGCACTTGTAATGGAAAGCAGTGCCAGCCAGAGCAGCCCATTCCCCTGCACTCTAGCTCCCCCTCTCCTCCCTCAGCAGTGGGGGGGGGGGGAAGGCGAGCTGGGACCCTATGGGCACGTTCTAAGGTGTATAGATGCATCAGATGGGCTGTGCCAATAGTATCCTTGACCCAGTTTTCAAAAAACTCTGTCGGGTTACCTTTGTCATATCTTTCAGGTATTCCAACTATATGGACGTTATTACGCTGTGACCTATTTTCTAGGTCATCTGTTTTAGCGTGTATAGTCTTAAACTCCTTTGTGGACTCAGATTGAAATTTAGCGGAGCCAGCCAACTGATCCTCCACGTTAGAGACGCGTTTCTCCAGCTCTTCAGTCCTTTCTGTCACAGTATAAAAATCGTGTCTCACTGTCTACACAGTCTCCTGCAGGTGGCCCAGCTGAGTCAGTACATTTGACAGGGACGACCCACACTGCATAACTGCCAGGAATACGTCTTTAATGGTGGGCTCTGCAGATGTTTGCAGTTTAAGTGCAGTTAGCATTTGGTTATTTTGAGCCACCCCAACTCTTAGGTGACTCCTGTGCTCCTCGTGGTGTTACCTGCTCAGCCTCATCCCCCCCACCATCTCCCACCTCCATAGTCGTCGCTGCCTCCGTGTCCTCTAGTACCTCCTCAGCATCACAGGGCTCCTCTCTCTCTGCCCTCTCCAGCGCCTCCACTCTTGCAAAGCGTTGCAGGCGGGCAGCTGCCGCCTGATTCCTGGAGATCCTGGGATCCTTCTGTATCTCGCCGCTGCATTCAATACTGTGGATCACCAGATCCTTCTCTCTATGCTCCGTTCAATTGGGCTTAAGGACACCGCTCTCTCCTGGTTCTCCTCCTACCTCTCTGACCACTCCTTCACTGTATCTTTTGCCGACTCCTCTTCCTCTCCTCTTCCTTTTACAGTTGGGGTTCCTCAGGGTTCAGTCCTAGGTCCCCTTCTCTTTTTATACTCTGCCCCTACTGGACAAACCATCAGTAGATTTAGTTTTCAGTACCATCTCTATGCTGATGACACCCAGTTATACACCTCTTCTCCTGACCTCACCCCCATGTTACTCCAAAGTACCAGTGATTGTCTCTCTGCAGTTTCTAATATCATGTCTTCTCTCTACCTTAAATTGAATTTGTCAAAAACTGAACTTCTCGTGTTTCCTACATCTTCTAATCTTCCGAAACCTAATATTGCCATTTCTGTATGTGGTTCTACCATTACTCCTCATCAGCAAGCCCGCTGTCTTGGGGTTATATTTGACCCAGATCTCTCCTTTACTCCCCACATCCGGTCACTCACTCGCTCATGTCACCTACACCTCCAAAACAGAATTCAACCTTTTCTTACGGTTGACAACTCTAGTTGTCGCCCTTATCCATTCTCGTTTGGATTACTGCAATTCTCTACTAATTGGTCTACCTCTTATTAAACTCTCTCCTCTCCAATCCATCCTGAATGCAGCAGCCAGGATTATTTTCCTCTCCAATGCCTCTATCCTGTGCCAGTCATTGCACTGGCTGCCCATCCGCTACAAAGTACAATATTATTATTATTATTTATTTATATAGCGCCATAATATTCCATGGCGTTTTACATGTTAAGAGGGCAGACTAGACAAGTAACATAGTAACAATACAAGTAACAATGGCTGTGGACAATTCTAATGTACAGATACAATAGGGGAGAAGATCCTGTCCACAAGGGCTCACAGTCTATGAGGGGCAGGTGGGGATACAGTAGGAGGGGGAGGTGTCGGTCGTGAGGCGGTGCGGTGGACCGGGTCTCATTGCAGGTTGTAGGCTTGGCGGAAGAGGTGGGTTTTCAGGCCTCTTTTGAAGGTTCCCAGGGTAGGGGAATGACTGATGTGGTGGGGCAGCGAATTCCAGAGTATGGGTGATGCATGGGAGAAGTCCTGTATGCGGTTGTGTGAAGACGAGATGAAGGGGGAGTAGAGGAAGAGCTCTTGGGAGGATTGCAGGTTGCGTGAGGGTAGGTATCGGGAGACCATGCCGGAGATGTATGGAGGGGACAGGTTGTGGATGGCTTTGTATGTCATGGTTAGTGTTTTTTTATGAAACATCATATTTATTCAATTTTTCACAAAACAAAAGAAAATACATTTTTCCAACAAGGATAATTTACATACGGTATGAACGTATCTTCCATATACATCATATAAACACAAGGCAAAATAATTAGACAAAAGTTAAACAGACATTAAGTCAAAGAGTTTTGCAGGTCAATCAGAACAATATAGCATATATCAAAAACAACAATGCTCTCAAATCTCCAAGTTATATCCAAGTGCCGCATGGCATTGGCAGAGATTGTCTCCAACACTACCTAATCATAATTTAGTGCTTTGAAGTCTAATATGTGTGTGTCCCGATCTTTATTCCCCTATGACACATTTCTTATCCTACTCCTAATCGTCCCAGATTCCCCCCTAATTCCTCCAGAAGGTACCACGTAGTATCCCTAAGTGGTTCCATGATACGACGGATCACTTCCTCTGAGGTTTTGGCTTCTATAAAACTCCTCCATTTCTCCATCAAGGCCGCCATCGTTGACTCCTTATCTCGTACCACCTCCCGCCTATCAATTTCCAGATCTCTGTCCAAGCACATCATCATGTCAGACTCTCCCGGTAGATCCGGTCGTATCCAGAAAAGGAGTAGCAGGCGTTTAGCCAACAGTATGAGAACATGTGTCAGACGCAAGGCCCCTCTGTGACACCCAGGAGTCTCCAAGTCCTGATAAATCCACTTCGAGGGTTCCATAGCATAGTGATACCCGCAGTATTTGTATAGCAAGGTATCTACCATTCTCCAAAATCTCTGGACCCTAGGACATGCCCATATACCATGTACCATATCGGTTTTTTCCTGCTGACATTTTGGGCAATTGAGCAGACGATCTGGATTGGACGCAGAGCGCGGGAAGTTAAATACGTACACCATCGCATGCATAATGTGGAAATGGGAATCTCTCCACTGTTCACTAGAGACATAGCGCCGTACTTTAGCCCACCCCACCAAAATACTATCCTGTACCGAGTCGTCCGCCAAACATCTCCTCCATACGGGGAACAGTACTGAGTCCTTATTCGGTGATAGAATAACCCTGAATTCCCTATATATGGAATAGATGCTCAGCTGCGAAGACTCCATGTTAATCAGCCTATCACATACGTTTGGGGTCAATTCCTTAGATACATCCCGCAGTCGAGCCATGACATGATTTTTAATTTGCATGTATTGAAGACTCTGCGTCCCCCCCAATCCAAAGCTGCCCAGGATCTCCAACCCCGTCATCCAACGTCCTTCCATCTTATGTAGCAAATCACCCATCTTCATCACACCCTTCTTTCTCCAGTCTTTGAACAGTGCGTTGTCTCGTCCTATTGTAAAGTCGGGGAAGGCCCAAGGATTAAGATGTTTGGAGACCTACCAAGACAGGCCACACTTCTTCCTGACCGCCTTCCATGCCGCAATTGTGTCCTTGCAGACTACAGCTGACTTGATGGGAGACGGTATGCTTGCTAGGGATGAATGTAGGAGGGAGCCACGGTCCCATGGGGCACAGAATTCCACTTCGAGTGGGCCAGCAGAATATCTGTTAGCAGCTGTGATCCACTCTACTACGTGCCTAAGCAAACACGCCAGATTATATCCCCTCAAGTCAGGTAGGTTCGTACCTCCCTCAGCTCGTGGTAACATCAACGTTCCCAGGCGTAGCCTAGGTCTCTTCCCTCTCCACACAAACGCGGAGAATGCCCTGTTGATCCTGCAGATGTCTACATGTTTCAACAGTAGGGGAATCGTTTGTAAAGGATAGAGAAGTCGGGCAAAACTTATCATTTTTACTAAATGGCATTGACCCAGCAGCGAAAGTGGAAGATTTGCCCACCTTTTCAACTCCTGTTCAATTTTGTCAAAAAGTGGGGAGTAATTAAGTTTGTAGATCTGGCCCGGAGTCCTGCCCAACTGGATCCCTAGGTATTTGATATGGGAGGTGGCCAATGGGATTCCCAATGTATTCGCTGTCTCTCTTAAGGCTCCCCCCCTCTAATACTCAGAATTTCACATTTTCGTCTGTTTAGGGAAAATCCCGCAAAGATTCCAATTGACTCAATGTCCCTAATCAACATAGGCAAATCTTTTTCCGGATTGTCCATAAAGAGAACAATGTCATCTGCAAATAGAGCAGATTTCACCTCGCAGCGTCCCACTTTAGTACCTGAGAATGGGCAAACATTGTTAATATACCTCGCCAGGGGTTCCAGGGCTACGTTAAACAATAGGGGCGATAGCGGACATCCCTGCCGAGTCCCTTTCTGTAACGGAAATTTCGGAGATAGGAATCCCGGAGTGTGTACCCTCGCAGTGGGGTTAGAATAAAGATTAGATATAAAGTTACGAAATCGACCCTTGATGCCCATTCTATCCATAACCAGATCCAGCCATGGCCACCGAACGTTATCAAACGCCTTTTCTGCATCCAGGGTGACCACGGCTGGATCTTTCCCCTCCTGTCTAGCACTATTTCGCACCACGTCCAGCACCAGTAGCGCCTTACGGATGTTAGTCACTGCAGAACGCCCTTTAACAAACCCAGTTTGGTGAACCTCAATGAGTTCTGGGAGAACCCGGGCCAGTCTATCAGCCATTATCTTTGACAAAAGTTTGAGATCCACATTCACGAGAGATATGGGTCTGTAATTTGCCGGACTCTCTCTATCCTTATCTCCTTTGGGTAATAATTTGATATAGGCTACGTTTGCGTCGTCAGGGATAGGGTCGCCCATGGTAAATCCATTAAACATTCCTGTCAGTGTCGGGGTCACCTCTTCCCTTAATATTTTATAAAACTCCCCCGTAAATCCGTCTGGGCCTGGTGCCTTATTAGAACCTAGATTCCTAATGGCTGAGTCGACCTCGGATTCCGATATGGGTTTATTAAGAGCGTCCAGATCTGCTTCCGAGATCGAGTCAAGATGTGTCTTACGTAGCCAATCTTCTCCCCCCTCTATTCGTTCTCCCTGTCCTCCATAAAGCTTTTGATAGAAGTCTCCTAGTACGTTGTTTATGTCTTTCGGGCTAGTAACCATTTCCCCTCCCTGACGGCGCAATCCCATAATCGGATTAGGTAATCGACGTCCTCTGGCCAGGTTCGCCAGCAGCTTCCCTGCCTTATCACCAAATCTATTTAAATCTACGTCTAACTGGCCATGCATCATGACTTCTCTGGCCTCTGCCCATCTATCAAAGTCCTTCCGCGCCTCTGACCACTTCTGTCGGTCGGACTGATCGTGCGTGAGACGGAAAGTCCTGTAGGCGTCTGTGACTTTCGCGCTGGCCACTGAGTACTGTTCCAGGAAGTAAGGTGAGTGTTAGCGCTCGGATTACAACCAGGACACTGCTCTCAATATATTTACCTCTAGGTTTTATTGAATAAGTGTAGAATTCCAATTCTCCACAACGCGTTTCTGCGCTTATTGCGCCTTTCTCAAGTGGTTGCTGGAATCCTCTCTTGTGGTTGTTTAAATATATTGCCCAACATAAGGGGGAGGGGCAGAGTAGGAAGTTATACAAAGGTATAGTAAAAAACAGATCTGGATCATGGACTGGTTCCCTGTCCAGTGATACATACATGAGTAAAAGAATTTAAAACATGCAACAATTCCACCAAGAATTATAAAATAAGAACATAGTAGTGGATTATTTGCTAAAACAGTGAAATACATCATTGAATTAAAATACAGAGGCAATTATTATGTATACATTAAAAATTCAGTAAAATTAGATAAAATAGGGCCTTGAAAATATATAAGGGGGCACCTTTCCCTAAAAAATGTAGTAAAATTTATTAAAATAATTAATAAATATAATATAATGTAATATATTATATAATTCTTCCAGATTGATTAATTAGTGTTCTCAAGAGTGAGGTTAAGTCCTTCTGGGGAAAGTGTACCCATTTTGAAGATCCAGAAGGACTCCCTTCTGTTCAAAATATTAATTCTGTTGGTAGTATTCTCATTAATCTGTTCGATTACCAGAAGTTTTAATTTAGAGGGGTCTCTATTATGGGAAAGATCAAAGTTTCTAGAAACACTGTGTTTTGTGAAGCCTATACTAATGTTGTGCCTATGCTTGTTGAGTCTTGCCCTCATGGTTTGTGTGGTCCTTCCTATGTATTGTTGTCCACACGGACACTCCAATAGATAGACAACACACCGCGAGGAGCAATCTAACCGCTGTTTGATTTCATATGATGAATTGGTGGTATTAGATTTAAAATTTGTACTGCCATCGGATATGATGTTACAACATTTACATCGGTGAATCCCACACCTGTAACAACCTTTCAAGGGGTCAGGTGAGGAAATCGCAGATGCAGTTTCTTTATCTTTGATAGACAGGATTCTGCTTGGGGCCAGAATGTTGCGGAGGTTTCTCCCTCTCCTAAATATAATTTTAGGTTGTTTGGGAAGGATCTTAGACAGAATGGGGTCTCCCTGTAAAATAAACCAATATTTTTTCAATAAGATGTAGATGTTTTTGTATGATTTATTAAAGGTTGTAATGAGGTTGCAGGTATTGGCGTTGAAATCCCCCTTTTTTGCTTTCTTATTCTCAGTCGTGTTCCCTAAAAATTCATTTTGTGTATGATTTTTGCATTTTGAATATGCATCCTTCAAAAGTTGGCTTGGGTATTTCTTAGCTTTAAACCTCTCTTTTAAGATTCTGGCTTCAACAACAAAATCACTATCCTTGGTGCAGTTCTTCCTAATGCGGAGATATTGTCCGTACGGAATGTTCCTTATCCAGGAGGGCAAATGACTACTGCTGAACTCTAGATAACTGTTCACGTCCACTTTTTTAAAAAAAGTGGACGTGCTGCATTGACCTTCCTGGTCAATCCTAATTAGTAGATCCAAGTACTGAATATGAGTGTTGGATATACTTATTGAAAAACTCAAACCCCAATTGTTGTTGTTAAGGTAATCTACAAACTCCCTTGCTTCCTCTTCATTGCCTGACCAAAAAATAAGTAGGTCATCTATAAATCTCTTATAGAATTTCATGTATTTGATGCCTGGAGGGGACTGTGCGATGGCTCCAGACTCGAATGCACCCATGTATAGGCCAGCATAGCTGGGTGCGAATCTGGTGCCCATCGCACAGCCCCTAATCTGTCTATAGAGTTTCCCCTGGTCGCCAAAAACGTTGTTATAAAGTATAAATTCAATGCCCTGCAATAAAAATTGTCTCTGTGCGTTGGGTATATCTTTATCATTTGATAGAAACCGATCTATGACTCTTAGACCTTTATCGTGGGGAATATTGGAATATAGTGAATTGACATCAAGGGTAATTAATAAGATGCCTGGAAGTGGGGGTAGCTGGGTAATCAGTCCTATTAACTGAGTAGAGTCTTTCAAGTAGGATGGTAAACCCATATTGTATTGTTGTAAAAAAAGATCAATGTAATGGGACAGGTTGCTTGTGATTGAATTAATGCCCGAAATTATGGGGCGTCCGGGGGGGGTCAATGGTAGATTTATGGATTTTTGGAAGGAAGTAAAAGTGTGGGGTTTTAAATTCGTCTATATTAAGGAATTTGAACTCCTTTTTATTTAATATTCCCATTTTCTTGGCATTCTTTATCATCATTTTATATTGTAAGAAGTTTTCCGGCAATGGATTGGAGGCTAATTCTCTATAATAGTTCTTGTCTTGTAATATATTCTCACTTTTTGCGTCATACCAATCTCTATTCATTACAACTATGCCCCCCCCTTTGTCTGCTTGTCGAATAGTTAAATTGTTGTTTTCAACTATTCTTTTAATAGAAAAGCGTTCTCCCTTTGTAAGGTTGTCTTTTTGTTTACTGTCCGTAATATCTCTTATTTCTTTCAGAGCCAAGTCCTGAAAGGTCTCTAAATGGGAGCCTTTGTGATGTGTAGGATAGAAACTACTTTTGGTTAATGGGTTTACATGTAGATAATTATCCTCCCCTTGTGGGCCACTACTGATTATTGATCCCTCATTGGTGTTTGTGATCGAGATTGGTTTTTCTTTAGGGGTTTTAGATTGTTCTATAAGAAAGTGTCTTTGTATTGTTAATTTCCTGATGAATTCATTAAAATCCAAATAAAGTGTAAATGGGTTAATGTTGGATTTGGGGCAGAATGACAACCCACGTCCCAGTAGTTTGGTTTCGTGGTGAGTCAATTCTACGTCAGAGAGATTGAAGATACCATTACCAAGTTGCTTGGAATCTTTTAAGTTTGTAGAATTAATCCTATTATTATTTTTATTTTCACTATTTTCATTATTATCTCTATCTTGAATGAAATGAATTTGATTACTTCTTAGTCTGTTTTGTTTTTTTCACTTCTTTTCTTGTGCTGGGGGAATTCTGGGTGGATCTTTGATTTCCCTCCTCTACATCCTCTCCTTGTCTTTTTCTTTTTGTCTTTCTGATTGTGACCCGTTGAAAAAAATGAGTGATTTTTCCTACATTAGTGTTATTGTGAGTGAGGGTGTCATCTTTATCTCTACCACCTTGTGTGTTGTTTTATTCATTGTTAGTGGTTTTAACCTGAAGGTCCTGTGTGTTCTTCTCCTTATCGGGTGAACTGAGTGATTTAGGTGAAATAGGTAATTCTTGATATAAAGTATCATCCAAAAAATTAATACGATTGTGCGACTGTGACGGTGAACAATCATGTAGTGTAAACAATTCAAAAGAATTATTGGTGTTTGTGACAGGTGGCTCCTTATTGTTAAATTCTTCAAAAAAGTCAATGAGAGGTGTGTGATCTTTAGATGCACTGACAGTGTCGAGGATCAATAGATCTTTACTATTATCATGATTGACCATATTTGTTTTATCCTCTGAGCCTACAGTGTGAATGTGGTCTGGAATGGTTATTGCAAGATCATTCTTATGCGATGTCTCATTTGCTGTTTCAACTATTGCAATAGTGCTAGGGATCAATGTGGTTTCAAAAAATCCCTTTTGAATAGAGGCTTACAACAACAACAAAAAACAGACGATAGCAATAATAATAAAGAAAAATCAGTAAGTAATTTGATCCCAGAGAGAAATGAAATGATCAAGAACAAGCAGAATAGTAATAAAAATTCTAAGAATAACATCAAAAATCAAGGGAAATTTGAAACCACATTGATCCCTAGCACTATTGCAATAGTTGAAACAGCAAATGAGACATCGCATAAGAATGATCTTGCAATAACCATTCCAGACCACATTCACACTGTAGGCTCAGAGGATAAAACAAATATGGTAAATCATGATAATAGTAAAGATCTATTGATCCTCGACACTGTCAGTGCATCTAAAGATCACACACCTCTCATTGACTTTTTTGAAGAATTTAACAATAAGGAGCCACCTGTCACAAACACCAATAATTCTTTTGAATTGTTTACACTACATGATTGTTCACCGTCACAGTCGCACAATCGTATTAATTTTTTGGATGATACTTTATATCAAGAATTACCTATTTCACCTAAATCACTCAGTTCACCCGATAAGGAGAAGAACACACAGGACCTTCAGGTTAAAACCACTAATAATGAACAAAACAACACACAAGGTGGTAGAGATAAAGATGACACCCTCACTCACAATAACACTAATGTAGGAAAAATCACTCATTTTTTTCAACGGGTCACAATCAGAAAGACAAAAAGAAAAAGACAAGGAGAGGATGTAGAGGAGGGAAATCAAAGATCCACCCAGAATTCCCCCAGCACAAGAAAAGAAGTGAAAAAAACAAAAATAGACTAGGAAGTAATCAAATTCATTTAATTCAAGATAGAGATAATAATGAAAATAGTGAAAATAAAAATAATAATAGGATTAATTCTACAAACTTAAAAGATTCCAAGCAACTTGGTAATGGTATCTTCAATCTCTCTGACGTAGAATTGACTCACCACGAAACCAAACTACTGGGACGTGGGTTGTCATTCTGCCCCAAATCCAACATTAACCCATTTACACTTTATTTGGATTTTAATGAATTCATCAGGAAATTAACAATACAAAGACACTTTCTTATAGAACAATCTAAAACCCCTAAAGAAAAACCAATCTCGATCACAAACACCAATGAGGGATCAATAATCAGTAGTGGCCCACAAGGGGAGGATAATTATCTACATGTAAACCCATTAACCAAAAGTAGTTTCTATCCTACACATCACAAAGGCTCCCATTTAGAGACCTTTCAGGACTTGGCTCTGAAAGAAATAAGAGATATTACGGACAGTAAACAAAAAGACAACCTTACAAAGGGAGAACAACAATTTAACTATTCGACAAGCAGACAAAGGGGGGGCATAGGTGTAATGAATAGAGATTGGTATGACGCAAAAAGTGAGAATATATTACAAGACAAGAACTATTATAGAGAATTAGCCTCCAATCCATTGCCGGAAAACTTCTTACAATATAAAATGATGATAAAGAATGCCAAGAAAATGGGAATATTAAATAAAAAGGAGTTCAAATTCCTTAATATAGACGAATTTAAAACCCCACACTTTTACTTCCTTCCAAAAATCCATAAATCTACCATTGACCCCCCGGACGCCCCATAATTTCGGGCATTAATTCAATCACAAGCAACCTGTCCCATTACATTGATCTTTTTTTACAACAATACAATATGGGTTTACCATCCTACTTGAAAGACTCTACTCAGTTAATAGGACTGATTACCCAGCTACCCCCACTTCCAGGCATCTTATTAATTACCCTTGATGTCAATTCACTATATTCCAATATTCCCCACGATAAAGGTCTAAGAGTCATAGATCGGTTTCTATCAAATGATAAAGATATACCCAACGCACAGAGACAATTTTTATTGCAGGGCATTGAATTTATACTTTATAACAACGTTTTTGGCGACCAGGGGAAACTCTATAGACAGATTAGGGGCTGTGCGATGGGCACCAGATTCGCACCCAGCTATGCTGGCCTATACATGGGTGCATTCGAGTCTGGAGCCATCGCACAGTCCCCTCCAGGCATCAAATACATGAAATTCTATAAGAGATTTATAGATGACCTACTTATTTTTTGGTCAGGCAATGAAGAGGAAGCAAGGGAGTTTGTAGATTACCTTAACAACAACAATTGGGGTTTGAGTTTTTCAATAAGTATATCCAACACTCATATTCAGTACTTGGATCTACTAATTAGGATTGACCAGGAAGGTCAATGCAGCACGTCCACTTTTTTTAAAAAAGTGGACGTGAACAGTTATCTAGAGTTCAGCAGTAGTCATTTGCCCTCCTGGATAAGGAACATTCCGTACGGACAATATCTCCGCATTAGGAAGAACTGCACCAAGGATAGTGATTTTGTTGTTGAAGCCAGAATCTTAAAAGAGAGGTTTAAAGCTAAGAAATACCCAAGCCAACTTTTGAAGGATGCATATTCAAAATGCAAAAATCATACACAAAATGAATTTTTAGGGAACACGACTGAGAATAAGAAAGCAAAAAAGGGGGATTTCAACGCCAATACCTGCAACCTCATTACAACCTTTAATAAATCATACAAAAACATCTACATCTTATTGAAAAAATATTGGTTTATTTTACAGGGAGACCCCATTCTGTCTAAGATCCTTCCCAAACAACCTAAAATTATATTTAGGAGAGGGAGAAACCTCCGCAACATTCTGGCCCCAAGCAGAATCCTGTCTATCAAAGATAAAGAAACTGCATCTGCGATTTCCTCACCTGACCCCTTGAAAGGTTGTTACAGGTGTGGGATTCACCGATGTAAATGTTGTAACATCATATCCGATGGCAGTACAAATTTTAAATCTAATACCACCAATTCATCATATGAAATCAAACAGCGGTTAGATTGCTCCTCGCGGTGTGTTGTCTATCTATTGGAGTGTCCGTGTGGACAACAATACATAGGAAGGACCACACAAACCATGAGGGCAAGACTCAACAAGCATAGGCACAACATTAGTATAGGCTTCACAAAACACAGTGTTTCTAGACACTTTGATCTTTCCCATAATAGAGACCCCTCTAAATTAAAACTTCTGGTAATCGAACAGATTAATGAGAATACTACCAACAGAATTAATATTTTGAACAGAAGGGAGTCCTTCTGGATCTTCAAAATGGGTACACTTTCCCCAGAAGGACTTAACCTCACTCTTGAGAACACTAATTATCAATCTGGAAGAATTATATAATATATTACATTATATTATATTTATTAATTATTTTAATAAATTTTACTACATTTTTTAGGGAAAGGTGCCCCCTTATATATTTTCAAGGCCCTATTTTATCTAATTTTACTGAATTTTTAATGTATACATAATAATTGCCTCTGTATTTTAATTCAATGATGTATTTCACTGTTTTAGCAAATAATCCACTACTATGTTCTTATTTTATAATTCTTGGTGGAATTGTTGCATGTTTTAAATTCTTTTACTCATGTATGTATCACTGGACAGGGAACCAGTCCATGATCCAGATCTGTTTTTTACTATACCTTTGTATAACTTCCTACTCTGCCCCTCCCCCTTATGTTGGGCAATATATTTAAACAACCACAAGAGAGGATTCCAGCAACCACTTGAGAAAGGCGCAATAAGCGCAGAAACGCGTTGTGGAGAATTGGAATTCTACACTTATTCAATAAAACCTAGAGGTAAATATATTGAGAGCAGTGTCCTGGTTGTAATCCGAGCGCTAACACTCACCTTACTTCCTTGCACACGCCCCACGCCTTCCCCTCGGGGAACCGCGGGTTTGAGCAGCTCGGCTCCCGGACCCTGCTCGCAACAACACGCCACCCCCATTCTTGTGCATCGTGACCGACCGACTCGCACGACTGGGGAGCACAGCACAGCCTAAGTATTGGACCCCTTCGGCTCAAAAGACCTTGCCAGCCTTCTTACTGCACGCCAGCCAGCGATTTACATCTCGACCTGCATCAACAAGGATCACACCTCGTCTCTACACGCCAGGTTCGTCCGTCCCGGAGGCCACGCTAAGCTGCATCCCCGATCGTCAGTCAGTTGTGCGACCGAGGCACAACTGTACCAGGTGAGCACTTGGACATATTAATTGATTGTAACATAATTATCAAGCAGTTTGGCGCAACCTGTTTTATTGTTTACTGAGTACTGTTCCGTCAGCTTCCTCTTTTGCGTTAAGGTGTAGGCAATAATTTGTCCTCTAACCACTGCTTTCCCCGCCCCCCAAAACAGCGTATGATCATCTTTGTGGGCCATGTTATCCCTTGAGAACCCAAGCCACCATTCTTTAAGTCTGGCACTAAAGTCTCCCAGTTTCGATAAATGTGAGGGAAAACGCCACAAGATGTCCGAACCTTTAGGCTGAACATCGAGAATGTCCAAGGAGACCGGACTGTGGTCTGAGATGACCATTGGCTCAATCTCTGCACTCTCTATAGAGCGTATCATTTTCGTATTAGCAAGGAACAGATCTATTCGTGACCAAGACAAGTGGGGATGAGAGTAATGGGTGTATTCCAACTCCTGTGGGTGTAGAATTCGCCACACATCTACCAAACCCAAAGAACCCACCATGTCAGCTAATGCGCCTCCCCGCCTAGGTGCCCCTGTAAGACCGCAAGTCCCGTCAGCGTCCCTCCTCCTATCCAAATCGTCAGCCATCACTTCGTTGAAGTCACCTCCTACTATTATATTCGGTTCACTATCCTCCAACCATCTCGTCTGCAGATCTTTAAGGAACTGACCACGTGGACCGTTTGGAGCGTAAATATTATACAGACTTAACCGTTGAGCCTTTACTTCTAGGACTATGTGTAGTACCCTCCCCTCTTGGTCTCTAGATACTGATATCTCTGTATGAGCTAAATGCTTGTTAACTAGTATCAATACCCCAGCCTTACGGTCTTGCGCACCTGAGATCCATCCCGCCCCCACCCATTGCTTTTGCATATAATGTAGTTCATGTTGTCTAAGGTGTGTCTCTTGTAAGAGGGCAATATCTACCTTAAGTCTTTTCAAGTGTCGAAGCACCATATGCCTTTTATTAGGAGACCTAAGTCCCTTAACATTCCAGGTTATTACTCTAACCATTTTCCATAACGTTATGGGGAGAGAAGTGAGGACTCAGCCCACCCCAGGGTATCGGATTGACGACTAGGTAGTATAATAACCATTTCATGTGTTGGAGAATCAGAGCAACCAATGCCACAGCACTATACACTTGGAGTAATGAGCTTATTAGGAACATCAACACACCCCAAAAAAATAAACTGGAACAAAAACGAACAACCCTCCCCTTTTTAGTCAACATCCGCCCACGTTGGGCACACGAGATGGGAACTGCAATCAACAAGTTTCCTCTCGGGAAAATTTTCTCCCATAACCACATGGCTCCCTTTTTTCTGTACTGACTCGGCCCGCCCTGAGCCGTCCGTATGTCATTCACATATACGGAACCATTCCAGTAAGCCGCTGAACTGGCATATGTTGCCCCGAATATACGAGCTTGTCCATGACCCCATCTTTAGATATGATACATACTCCTTCCCCTAAAAGTAACAGTATTATAAAAAGCATATTAGTGTATGCAGGTTAGGAATTGAACTCCTCACCATATACCAAACATACAAAAAGATAGAGAGGAAAGAGAGTAAGAGAAAGGAAAAAGAAAAGAAGGGGAGGGTGGGGGGGAGGAAGGTGGGGAATGGGGGAAGGGGACGAGAAGGGGGTAAAAGGGCGAGAAGTAAAGAAGAGAGGAAGACGAATGGGGCAGATGGGGGAGAAGAGAAGATGGAAAATTCAAGGGACCGAGGGGGGAGGAGAGAGGGGAGCGTACCAGGGGGGGAGGGGGAAGATGGAGAAAGAGATGTGAGACATGAAGGAGTAATTGTGAGAGTGTGGGGGGGATAGAGGAGGGGGAAGGAATGTGTAAAGATATATATAGGAGAGGGAGGAGTAGGGGGCGATGAGGGAAGAGGACAAAATTGGGTCGGTGAGAAAGCAGAATGTGTATATAAAGACGTATGGGAGTGAAGTGAAGTGGGAGCACCAGATAATCAGAGGCAGAAAAACAAAAAGTGAGGATGAAGGAAGAAGTCAAAGTTAGCTAGCATCTGAAAGTATACAAAGCCATCAATTAGCGCTGGTCTTTTCTTGTAGCCTCAGGGACATGGCGCCAAGATCCTCTTAGGAGAGTCTCTACTGTGTGAAGCACTCGTTCCTCACTGCTTCACATATCCGATGCATTCACAGTCTCATCAGAGTCCAGCAATGGCGACGTGTGTCGGTCCCTAGATGTAGCTTCCACGTTGGTGCGATGAGTGCGCCTGCGGCGCTGTTGCGTTGTCCAATTCACATCATCGGGGCGACCATCACTCGCTCCAGGAACCATTTTTTCAGTAACAGCATCCGCATACGTGCGTTGTACCCAGGATCTCGGAGAACGACCGCTCTCTGGCGTGTGGCGATTAAGCCCAGATGGGGCACAGCGTTGAATAAATTGCATCGCTGCAGCACTGTCTGTAAATGATTTCAGAACACCCCTTGGGTCACGGAATCTGAGTATAGCCGGGAACGCTAGTTGGAAACGCACGTTTTGTTTAAAAAGCAGGGAGCACACTGGACTGAACTGCTTCCTGTTACGTGCCACCAGAGCTGAGAAGTCTTCGTATAGTCTGACTCTGTGGCCTCCCACGGTTAATGGAAGCCTTCTGGACCTGTACTCCCTCAACAGTGCCTCTTTGTCCTTGTAGTCCAGATATCGTGCGATAGCTTGTCTCGGGCTGTCTTGCGAATCCCGGGGGGGCCCCACACGGTGCGAGCGTTCAACTCTGCACCTACGTTGCAAACCCAGCACCTTCGGCAACTCCACCAAATAGTGTCTAATTGACCAGGTGAGACGGATTCAGGTAACCCCACCAGACGCAGATTATTCCGGCGGGACTGATTTTCCAAATCGTCCATTTTGTCCTCCGAGTGCACAGCCTGCTTCTGCAGGGTTGCCACTTGCTCTTCCAGACGCAGAATTCTATCTTCAGCTTCTCCCAGTCTACGTTCTGCCTCTTGCAGCCGGTCCCCGTGTTCTGATACCGTGCGCTGCAGGCCCTGGATCGCTTCTGCTACAGCCTCTCTCAGCACCTCCTTTAGATCAGCTGCTAGATATGGTACGACCTCCCTAGCCAAGGATTGCACATCTACCGTGTGTATGCAGGAGACCGGGTCCCTCACTCCAGCACCGGGGGTCCCCTCCCGGTGGCCACCATTGCCGCCATCTTTCCCAGACTGCATCTCTGCTGCTCCCAAAGCGGGAGACTTCCCTCCGCCCGAGCCTCTCACCGGTGGGTCCGGTCTGCTCCCGATGGTGCCCCCAGTCTGACTTCCCCGGCCCCCAGAGGAAGTGGCAGCGCGGCTGTGGTCTTTCGTTTTGGCGGCGCCGACACGAGCTTCCGCCGCCATCTTGGTCTGTGTCCCGCTCGGCCTCGTGATGTGTCGGATATCGGGCTCCCCTCTGCCTGTGCTCCTCAAAATATACCTGTCTAGGGTCCCTGTGGCACGGGGAGTGGACGCCAGCTTGTTAACGGCCCAGATGGCTCCTTGAACACGGTGATTGCGGCGGATTATCGGCTCAGGGGCAGGAGCCCTCTCCTCAGGCTGCCATCAGCTCAGCGCTGAAACCGGAAGCATGGTTAGTGTTTTAAACCGGGATGTCTAGGAAGCACGGAGCCAGTGAAGGGCTTGGCACAGGGGAGTAGTGGAGAGACAGATGGATTAGGCGGGCAGCAGAGTTCAGGATAGATTGGATAGGTGAAACAGAGGTAGCGGGGAGGCCGGTGAGCAGGAGGTTGCGGTAGTCAAAGCGGGAGATGATGAGAGCGTGAATAAGGGTTTTAGCGGTGTCTTGGTCAAGGAAAGTGCGGATCTGGGAGATGTTTTTGAGCTGGAGTCGCCAGGAGGTGGCGAGGGCTTGGATTTGGGGCTTGAAGGAGAGGGAAGAATCAAGGATAACCCCGAGGCACTTGGCGTGGGGGACTGGGGAGAGAGAGCAGTCGTTGATGACGATGGATAGGCCAGGTAGTGAGGGTGAGCGGCTTGGGGGTAAGACGATGAATTTGGTTTTGTCCATGTTCAGCTTAAGGAAGCGAGCAGAGAAGAAGAAAGAGATGGCGGACAGGCACTGCGAAATTTTGGGTAGTAGGGAGGCGATGTCAGGTCCAGACAGGTAGATTTGGGTGTCGTCGGCATAGAGGTGGTACTGGAGGCCATGGGACTCAATGAGTTTCCCTAGGCAGAGAGTGTAGATTGAGAAGAGTAATGGTCCTAGCACCGAGCCCTGGGGGACCCCGACAGATAGGGGGTAGGCTGAGGAGGATGTGTGGGAGTGGGTGACGCTGAAGGTCCGGTCCGTTAAGTATGAGGAGATCTAGGAGAGGGCAAGGTCCGTGATGCCAAGAGATTCCAGGATCTGAAGTAGAAGGGAGTGGTCAACAGTGTCGAAGGCGGCAGACAGGTCAAGGAGGAGGAGGACAGAGTAGTGGCGCTTGCTTTTGGCAGTCAGTAGGTCATTGGTGACTTTGGTCAGTGCTGTTTCCGTGGAGTGGAGGGGTCTAAAGCCGGATTGCAGGTGGTCGAAGAGGGAGCAGGAGGAGAGGTGAGCGGACAGCTCAGAGTGGACGTACTGTTCAAGTAGTTTAAAGGAGAAGGGGAGGAGAGATATAGGGCGGTAGTTGGAGACAGCCGTGGGGTCAAGGGAGGGTTTTTTGAGGATGGGTATGATCAAGGCATATTTGAAGGCTGAGGGGAAGGTGCCGGTGGTGAGTGATAGGTTGAAAAGATGAGTTAGGGCTGGGATGATAACGGAGGAGAGGTTGGGAATGAAGTGGGATGCGAGCGGGTCGTGGGTGCTGGTGGTGAGGTGTGATTTTGACAGAAGGGAGGAGAGCTGGTCTTCAGTTATGGGGGGGAAGCAGTTAATGGAAGGAGAGGGCAGTATAGGCGAGAGGGGAGGCTGTGGGGACAGTGGATCAAAGCTGCCTCTGATTCTGTCAATCTTTTCTTTGAAGTAGGAGGCAAAGTCTTCAGCAGAGATAAGGGGAGATGGAGGGGGAGCGGGCAGGCGGAGTAGGGAATTGAAGGTTTTGAAAAGTTGTTTGTGATTGTGGGCCAGGGAGGTTATTAGGGATGAGAAGAAAGATTGTTTAGCAGTAGCAAGAGCATTCTTGAAGGCGATGAGGGACTGTTTGAGCAGTGCAAAGTTCTCAGCGGAATGTGATTTTTTCCATCGCCTCTCGGCCACCCTGGATGCTCGTCTCAGGTCTTTAGTGAGGGCGGTGTGCCAGGGTTGCCTGTTAGTGCGTGGAGCGTGGTGTGTGAGGGGTGCGGCTAGGTCGAGGGCCTTGGTTAGCGTGGTGTTGTAGAGGGTGGTGGCAGTGTCTGTGTTGCGTATGGATGTTATGTCAGTGAGAGGAAGGAGGGATTCAGAGAGTGAGTGTAGATCAATGAGTTATAGGTTTCTGCGGGGGTGATCGAGTTTGCGGAGAGGAGGTGGCGTAGTAGGGGAGGAGAGGGAGGAGAAGGTCAGTAGATTGTGGTCAGAAATGGGGAGGGATGAGTTTGTGAGGTTAGTAAGGGAGCAAAGATGGGTAAAGATGAGGTCCAGCGTGTGGCCATCTTCGTGGGTGGTGGAGGAGGACCATTGGGAGAGCCCGAAGGAGGAGGTCAGGGAAAGAAGTTGAGAGGCGGTTGGGTGGGCGGTGTCGATGGGGATATTGAAGTCACCCATAATGATGGTGGGGATATCAGCAGAGAGGAAGTAAAGTAGCCAGGTGGTGAAGTGGTCAAGGAAGGTGGGGATGGATCCAGGGGGACGGCCAGCAGAAGGTTACAGGGGGAGAAGATGTGGACAGAGTGGGCTTAAAAAGAGGGAAGAGTAGCAGAGGGGGTTAGTGGAATAGGGGCGAAGGAGCAGGTATCAGACAGGAGTATGCCGACACCTCCGCCATGTTTGTAGAGGGGCGGGGAGTGTGGGAAATACAAACCGCCGTAGGATAAGGCAGCAGAGGAGGCTGTGTCGGAGGGGGTCAGCCAGGTCTCTGTGATGCCAAGGAATGAGAGTATATTAGAAATAAAGAGTTTGTGGATTGTGTGTGAGTTTATTACAGACTGAGCGGGCGTTCCAGAGTGCGCCTCGCAGGGAGATTGTGGGAGCAGAGTCTTGGAGGATGGGTCTAAAGCCCCCGTCACACCAAGCGATGGGGCTGGGGATGTCGGCGGCGACTGGCGGGTGCGCGCATGTTTTTGGCGCCCCGCCAGTGTCGCCGTCCCCCGTTTACACAGGGCGACACCTCCAGCCCCACGCCGGCAAGCTGTCAGGCGGCATCGCTGCCGGGGTGTCTGAAAACCCCAGCGGCGATGCAGGACAATGGGAGCCTATGACTCCCATCGCCTGACAGGTCTCCGGCGCCTGGTTACATGGGGCGACGTGTGCACATCGCCCCATGATGGTCACCTGGTTTCAGAGCACTGCTTTGAAACCAGGTGACCGCCCGGCACCGCCGACATTGCTCCTTTACATGAGACCACGTAGGGGCGATGACACTGGCGATAGGCCACGCCCCCACATTGCCTCTGTAATGGGCGGCGATGTCGCCCTGTGTGACGGGGGCTTAAGGTTGGTGAGGTTGCGAGGGAGGGTGATGGTGAGGTTACGAGGGTTGGTGGTGGGGGTGGGGTGTAGGTGAATGTGGGAATGTGATGGGAGGGGCGGGATTAGAGGAAATGTCGCCAGCGAGTAGGAGGAGCAGGGAGAGGGTTAGCAGGTGAGAGCAGGAGAGTTTATGTGGTGGGCGTGCCTGTTTGGAGATGGAGGATTGAAAGTGAAGGAATAATTCGGAGAAATGGGTGAGGTGGTTAGGTATGATGGAGGGTGAGAAGTATTTTGTTGCTGGGTGATGGGATGAGCGGGGGTAGCAGGAAGTGGAGGAGGATGGGAGTGAGTGCAAAGGAGTGGAAACATTGTGGATGGTGGGTGGGGGCAGGGATTATAGGGGTCGGACGCAGCAGGGGTCAGGTGCAGAGGGAAAGAGAGCTGCAGGGGTGGATGAGTGGTCAGTGGTGAAGAGTAATCCAGGGTGGGATGCCACCAAGGGATGAGCTACAGTCCAGGGAAAATGTGGCTGGGGACGAGATTGAGCAGTCCGGGACAAGATGGTGGAGCCGAGGACGAGGTGATGCAGCCAGTATGTGGAGGAATAGTAGTCAGGAGGAGGTAAGATGGCTGGGGAGGATGGGTGGAGAGATTACTAGTTCCTTACTTGTTGGAGGGATTTAAGGAGTTAATATGAAATTAAGTAGTAAGGCGTGGTAGTGAATAGAAAAGAAACATTGTGGTGACTTACTATTATTTTACCTCATATTATTATTATTATATCAAATTATCACTCTAAACCACAAAGCCCTCCACAGTTCTGCACCACCCTACATCTCCTCCCTCATCTCTATCTATCGCCCTACACGTGTCCTCCATTCCGCAAGTGACCTAAGACTGACATCATCTACAATCCGAACCTCCCATTCCCGTTTCCAGGACTTCTCACGAGCTGCACCAATTCTCTGGAACGGATTACCAAGAACAATGAAATTAGAAGATGGCCGCCGTCGGGAGAGGACGCACATAGCAGAGCTCCTCAACACTAACTTCAATCTGTGCCATCCACCCTCAACAGGCCGATATAGAGACTCTGACGGGCTTCCACACCCATCCCCTGGCTCTACAGACCCCCACAGACCCAGTATTGAGGCACCTTGTGCCATACACGTGCCTTTCAGGTGGGTTCTGCCTGGTCCCCCCCTGCTCCAACGCATTGGAGTGGGCCGCGCTCCATGCCTGGGGTCCCCCTATGATCCCTGGTGGCTGTGATAACATCGGGCGGACAGAACTACCTCAGGGCCCGGCGCGCCCCTGGAGAGAGGGAGAGAGCTGCGGTTGGAGAGGTGAGCGGCGGGAGCCGCGCGGTTGCGGGAGTGAAGTCACCTCCGGCCGGCTGCCATTACAGAAAGGGGCCGCTCCTCCCGGACGGACGCCTGGCCCCCAGCGGTCATACACACCGGAGGCTCCCGGCGCCTGCCTGGACACGGGGACCGCTGGAAGAAACAAGGTACACAGACGGCAGACCCGGAGAGGAGGAGGGAGGATGAATACCCCAGAGAATATCGCCATCACAACAAACTTCCCACTTGCAGAGCCACAACAAAGAGGTGAGGGACGAAGGTGCTCATGAGACTGGGCTCTGATACAGACCTAGAGTGCTGGGACCTGAGTGGGGACAGAGCTTGCTGCACAACACGGAACATTATATTAAAACAACATATTGGCAGACCCAGGAAGAGGGACGGAGGGCACAGTCTACAGACTACACAGTACAGAGCCATTACTGAATGTGCACCATCTGGTGGTCACCTAGAGAATTGTCTAGCTTTGTTGCTATAGCAGCCCTAACCTGCCATCTGGGGATCATCCGGATATACCAGTGAGAGGTGCATGTTACAGTACTGATGCATCTCCTGATGGCCATCTGACTGATTTCAAACCCCACGCAGATAAAAGTTTGCCCTCCAGAGGCAATTAATCAATGGAGATACTTTTTTAACAAATCTACAAATCTCTAGTAGTGGGGGAAATGTCCTAACTGCTAATGGTGTAGGACGCTGACCAGGATCATCCATAAACGGCTCTAATCTCGGCCCCTCCTGCTTTCTTTCTTACAATCCTGTCCTCCCTTCTCCGGTGCCTTATCCTTTGGTGAACAAATGGGGAAGAGCAAGCCGGTGTAACAGGCCAGATTAACCCCCCGACCAGAATATACCCGGGGTTAAAGTGGCCTAGCCCAGATTATACCCCGGGTATATTCTGGCCTAGCCCAGTTTATACCCCGGGGTATAGTTTGGGCTAGGCCAGAATATACCCCCCTGGGCCAGAATATACCCCGGGGGTATATTCTGGCCTAGCCCAAACTATACCCCGGGGTATAAACTGGGCTAGGCCAGATTATACCCCTCCATATACCACAGCAGCTGTAGATCAGGGGCCCAAGCCGTGCACAGGGCCCCAAGCAATGCATGGGGGCCCGAGGCTGCACAAAGGGGCCCCAGGCAGTGTTAGGGGCCCTAGGCAGTGCATGGGGGCCCGAGGCAGCATACAGGGGCCCCAGGCTACACACAGGATCCCAGGCTACACACAGGGGCCCGAGCCAGCATACGAGGGCCCCAGGCAGTGCACGGGGCCCCAGGCGGTGCACAAGGCCCCAGGCAGCACAAAGTGGCCCCAGGCAACATACAGGGGCACCAGGCAGTACTAGGGGCCCCAGGCTACACACAGGATCCCAGGCTACACACAGGGGCCCCATGCAGCATACAAGGGCCCCAAGTAGCACAAAGGAGCCCCAGGCAACATACAGGGGCCCCAGGCAGTACTAGGGGCCCCAGGCTACACACAGGATCCCAGGCTACACACAAGGGCCAAATGCAGCATACAGGAGCCCCAGGCAGCACAATGTGGTCCCAGGCAGCACAATGTGGCCCCAGGCAACATACAGGGGCCCCAGGCAGTACTAGGGGCCCCAGGCTACACACAGGATCCCAGGCTACACACAGGGGCCCCAGGCAACATACAGGGCCCCAGGCAGTACTAGGGGCCCCAGGCTACACACAGGATCCCAGGCTACACACAAGGGCCACATGCAGCATACAGGGGCCCCAGGCAGCACAAAGTGGCCCCAGGCAGCACAATGTGGCCCCAGGCAACTTACAGGGGCCCCAGGCAGTATTAGGGGCCCCAGGATACACAGAGCATCCCAGGCTACACACAGGGGCCCCATGCAGCATACAAGAGCCCCAGGCAGCACAAAGGGGCCCCAGGCAGCACAATGTGGCCCCAGGCAACTTACAGGGGCCCCAGGCAGTATTAGGGGCCCCAGGCTACACACAGGATCCCAGGCTACACACAGGGGCCCCATGCAGCATACAAGGGCCCCAAGTAGCAGAAAGGAGCCCCAGGCAACATACAGGGGCCCCAGGCAGTATTAGGGGCCCCAGGCTACACACAGGATCCCAGGCTACACACAGGGGCCCCATGCAGCATACAAGAGCCCCAGGCAGCACAAAGGGGCCCCAGGCAGCACAATGTGGCCCCAGGCAACATACAGGGGCCCCAGGCAGTACTAGGGGCCCCAGGCTACACACAGGATCCCAGGCTACGCACAAGGGCCAAATGCAGCATACAGGGGCCCCAGGCAGCACAATGTGGTCCCAGGCAGCACAATGTGGCCCCAGGCAACATACAGGGGCCCCAGGCAGTACTAGGGGCCCCAGGCTACACACAGGATCCCAGGCTACACACAAGGGCCACATGCAGCATACAGGGGCCCCAGGCAGCACAAAGTGGCCCCAGGCTACACACAGGATCCCAGGCTACACACAGGGGCCCCAGGCAACTTACAGGGGCCCCAGGCAGTATTAGGGGCCCCAGGCTACACACAGGATCCCAGGCTACACACAGGGGCCCCATGCAGCATACAAGAGCCCCAGGCAGCACAAAGGGGCCCCAGGCAACATACAGGGGCCCCAGGCAGTACTAGGGGCCCCAGGCTACACACAGGATCCCAGGCAACACACAGGGGCCCCATGCAGTATACAAGAGCCCCAGGCAGCACAAAGGGGCCCCAGGCAACATACTGGGGCCCCAGGCAATACTAGGGGCCCCAGGCTACACACAGGATCCCAGGCTACACACAGGGGCCCCAGACAGCACAATGTGGCCCCAGGCAGCACAATGTGGCCCCAGACAACATACAGGGGCCCCAGGCAGTATTAGGGGCCCCAGGCTACACACAGGATCCCAGGCTACACACAGGGGCCCCATGCAGCATACAAGAGCCCCATGCAGCACAAAGGGGCCCCAGGCAACATACAGGGGCCCCAGGCAGTACTAGGGGCCCCAGACTACACACAGGATCCCAGGCTACACACAGGGGCCCCATGCAACATACAAGAGCCCCAGGCAGCACAAAGGGGCCCCAGGCAACATACAGGGGCCCCAGGCAGTACTAGGGGCCCCAGACTACACACAGGATCCCAGGCTACACACAGGGGCCCCATGCAACATACAAGAGCCCCAGGCAGCACAAAGGGGCCCCAGGCAACATACAGGGGCCCCAGGCAGTACTAGGGGCCCCAGGCTACACACAGGATCCCAGGCAACACACAGGGGCCCCATGCAGTATACAAGAGCCCCAGGCAGCACAAAGGGGCCCCAGGCAACATACTGGGGCCCCAGGCAGTACTAGGGGCCCCAGGCTACACACAGGATCCCAGGCTACACACAGGGGCCCCAGACAGCACAATGTGGCCCCAGGCAGCACAATGTGGCCCCAGACAACATACAGGGGCCCCAGGCAGTATTAGGGGCCCCAGGCTACACACAGGATCCCAGGCTACACACAGGGGCCCCATGCAGCATACAAGAGCCCCAGGCAGCACAAAGGGGCCCCAGGCAACATACAGGGGCCCCAGGCAGTACTAGGGGCCCCAGACTACACACAGGATCCCAGGCTACACACAGGGGCCCCATGCAACATACAAGAGCCCCAGGCAGCACAAAGGGGCCCCAGGCAACATACAGGGGCCCCAGGCAGTACTAGGGGCCCCAGGCTACACACAGGATCCCAGGCTACACACAAGGGCCACATGCAGCATACAGGGGCCCCAGGCAGCACAAGGTAGCCCCAGGCAACATACAGGGGCCCCAGGCAGTACTAGGGGTCCCAGGCTACACACAGGATCCCAGGCTACACACAGGGTCCACATGCAGCATGCAGGGGCCCCAGCAGCACAAAGTGGCCCCAGGCAGCACAATGTGGCCCCAGGCAACATACAGGGGCCCCAGGCAGTACTAAGGGCCCCAGGCTACACACAGGATCCCAGGCTACACACAGGGGCCCCAGACAGCACAATGTGACCCCAGGCAGCACAATGTGGCCCCAGACAACATACAGGGCCCCAGGCAGTACTAGGGGCTCCAGGCTACACACAGGATCCCAGGCTACACACAGGGACCCCAGCCAGCATACAAGCAGTGCACGGGGCCCCAGGTGGTGCACAAGGCCCCAGGCAGCACAAAGTGGCCCCAGGCAGCACTAGGGGCCCCAGGCAACATACAGGGGACCCAGGCAGTACTAGGGGCCCCAGGCTACACACAGGATCCCAGGTTACACACAGGATCCCAGGCTACACACAGGATCCCAGGCTACACACAGGGGCCCCAGGCAGCATACAAGGGGCCCAGGCAGTGCAGAGCGCCCTAGGCAGTACAAAGTGGCCCCAGACAACACAAAGTGTCCCCAGGCAACAGAAAGTGGCCCCAGTCAGCAGAAAGTGGCCCCAGGCAGCACACAGGGGACCCAGGAAGCACACGGGGTCAGAGGCAGCACAAGGGTGGGGGAGAGACAGCGCGCAAGGGGGCAAGAGACAGCGTTCAGGGCCCCTTTGTGCTGCCTGTGATCCTGTGCGTAGCTTGGGGCCCCTGTGTGCTGCCAGGGGCACCTTTGTGCTGCCTGAGGCCAATTTGTGCTGCCTGGGGCCCCTAACACTGCCTGGGGTCATTGTATACTGGCTGGGGACTCTGTATGTGGCCTGGAGCCTTTTTGTACTGCGTGGAGTCACTTTGTGCTGCCTGGGGCCCCGTGCACTGCCTGGGGCCCTTATATGCTGGCTGGGGCCCCTCTGTGTAGCCTGGGATCCTGTGTGTAGCCTGGGGTCCCTAGTACTGCCTGGGGCCCCTGTATGTTGCCTGGAGCCCTTTTGTACTGCGTGGAGTCACTTTGTGCTGCCTGGGGCCCCGTGCACTGCCTGGGGCCCTTATATGCTGGCTGGGGCCCCTCTGTGTAGCCTGGGATCCTGTTTGTAGCCTGGCGCCCCTAGTACTGCCTGGGGCCCCTGTATGTTGCCTGGGTCCACTTTGTGCTGCCTGGGGCCCCTTTGTGCTGCCTGGGGCCCTTGTATGCTGCATGGGGCCCCTGTGTGTAGCCTGGGATCCTGTGTGTAGCCTGAGGCCCCTACTACTGCATGGGGCCCCTGTATGTTGCCTGGGGCCACTTTGTGCTACCTGGGGCCCTTGTATGCAGCATGGGGCCCCTGTGTGTAGCCTGGGATCTTGTGTGTAACGTTGGGCCCCTAGCACTGCCTGGGGCCCCTGTATGTTGCCTGGGGCCACTTTGTGCTACCTGGGGCCCTTGTATGCTGGCTGGGGCCCCTGTGTGCAGCCTGGAATCCTGTGTGTAGCCTGGGGCCCCTAGTACTGCCTGGGCCCCCTGTATGTTGCCTGGGGCCCCTTTGTGCTGCCTGAGGCTCTTGTATGCTGCATGGGGCCCCTCTGTGTAGCCTGGGATCCTGTGTTTAGCCTGGGGCCCCTGTATGCTGCATGTGGCCCCTGTGTGTAGCCTGGGATCCTGTGTGTAGCCTGGGGCCCCTAGTACTGCCAGGGGCCCCTGTATGTTGCCTGGGGCTCCTTTGTGCTACTTGGGGCCCTTGGATGCTGCATGGGGCCCCTGTGTGTAGCCTGGGATCTGGTGTGTAGCCTGGGGCCCCTAGTACTGCCTGGGTCCCCTGTATGTTGCCTGGGGCCACTTTGTGCTGCCTGGGGCCTTGTGCACCGCCTGGGGCCCCGTGCACTGCCTGGGGCCCTTGTATGCTGGCTGGGGCCCCTGTTTGTAGCCTGGGATCCTTTGTGTAGCCTGGGGCCCCTAGTACTGCCTGGGGCCCCTCTATGTTGTCTGGGGCCACATTGTGCTGCCTGGGGCCACATTGTGCTGTCTGGGGCCCCTGTGTGTAGCCTGGGATCCTGTGTGTAGCCTGGGGCCCCTAATACTGCCTGGGGCCCCTGTATGTTGTCTGGGGCCACATTGTGCTGCCTGGGGCCACATTGTGCTGTCTGGGTCCCCTGTGTGTAGCCTGGGATCCTGTGTGTAGCCTGGGGCCCCTAGTACTGCCTGGGGCCCCTGTATGTTGCCTGGGGCCCCTTTGTGCTGCCTGGGGCTCTTGTATGCTGCATGGGGCCCCTGTGTGTAGCCTGGGATCCTGTGTGTGTAGCCTGGGGCCCCTAATACTGCCTGGGGCCCCTGTATGTTGTCTGGGGCCACATTGTGCTGCCTGGGGCCACATTGTGCTGTCTGGGTCCCCTGTGTGTAGCCTGGGATCCTGTGTGTAGCCTGGGGCCCCTAGTACTGCCTGGGGCCCCTGTATGTTGCCTGGGGCCCCTTTGTGCTGCCTGGGGCTCTTGTATGCTGCATGGGGCCCCTGTGTGTAGCCTGGGATCCTGTGTGTGTAGCCTGGGGCCCCTAGTACTGCCTGGGGCCCCTGTATGTTGCCTGGGGCCCCTTTGTGCTGCCTGGGGCTCTTGTATGCTGCATGGGGCCCCTGTGTGTAGCCTGGGATCCTGTGTGTAGCCTGGGGCCCCTAATACTGCCTGGGGCCCCTGTAAGTTGCCTGGGGACACATTGTGCTGCCTGGGGCCACTTTGTGCTGCCTGGGGCCCCTGTATGCTGCATGTGGCCCTTGTGTGTAGCCTGGGATCCTGTGTGTAGCCTGGGGCCCCTAGTACTGCCTGGGGCCCCTGTATGTTGCCTGGGGCCCCTGTGTGTAGCCTGGGATCCTGTGTGTAGCCTGGGGCCCCTAGTACTGCCTGGGGCCCCTGTATGTTGCCTGGGGCCACATTGTGCTGCCTGGGACCACATTGTGCTGCCTGGGGCCCCTGTATGCTGCATTTGGCCCTTGTGTGTAGCCTGGGATCCTGTGTGTAGCCTGGGGCCCCTAGTACTGCCTGGGGCCCCTGTATGTTGCCTGGGGCTCCTTTGTGCTACTTGGGGCCCTTGTATGCTGCATGGGGCCCCTGTGTGTAGCCTGGGATCCTGTGTGTAGCCTGGGGCCCCTAGTACTGCCTGGTGCCCCTGTATGTTGTCTGGGGCCACTTTGTGCTGCCTGGGGCCTTGTGCACCGCCTGGGGCCCCGTGCACTGCCTGGGGCCCTTATATGCTGGCTCGGGCCCCTGTGTGTAGCCTGGGATCCTGTGTGTAGCCTGGGGCCCCTGTATGCTGCCTCGGGCCCCCATGCACTGCCTGGGGCCCTAGCACTGCCTGAGGCCCCTTTGTGCAGCCTCGGGCCCCCATGCATTGCTTGGGGCCCTGTGCACGGCTTGGGCCCCTGATCTACAGCTGCTGTGGTATATGGAGGGGTATAATCTGGCCTAGCCCAGTTTATACCCCGGGGTATAGTTTGGGCTAGGCCAGAATATACCCGGGGTATATTCTGGCCCAGGGGGGTATATTCTGGCCTAGCCCAAACTATACCCCGGGGTATAAACTGGGCTAGGCCAGAATATACCCGGGGTATAATCTGGGCTAGGCCACTTTAACCCCGGGTATATTCTGGTCGGGGGGTTAATCTGGCCTGTTACACCGGGATCTCGTGATCCGGCCCGGAGGATTCCGGACTTCTTTGTCCCCCCTCCACACCTGGCACAAGAAGCTAAAATGGCGCCGCAGTCTCCCAGGGCCGCACGCGCCGCAAAGCGAGCTCCCCTTTCAGCAGATCTGAGCAGCTCTGATGCCGGGGCTACAGAGGCCCCTCTCATCCCATCTCTCCTCAAAACTTTGTTGGGAGAACTGCACTCCTCCCTGCAGGAGGACATGCGAAACATGGTGGCATCTCTTAAATCGGAGGTGGAGGATCTGGGAGGACGCACAGATCATTTGGAACGAAAGATGGCAGAGTTGGTGGCATCACATAACAGCCTCTGGGATGCACACGAGGCATTGGACACACGAGCCCTAAAGACCCAGTCAAAGACCCTGGATCTAGAAGATAGATCCAGGAGGAACAATGTTAAACTAAGGGGGGTAGATGAATCAGTCTCAGCCCCGGATCTGAGAGCCTTCCTTCAAGAATATATATTGGCTGCACTTCCCCAGACAGATAAAAAGCTTTTGGTTATTGATAGAATCCATCGCCTTCGCAAGCCACCCAGCCTGGCGGCCTCCGTGCCCAGGGATGTGCTGGCTCGCATCCATTTCTTCGAATTGAGGGAGGACTTCCTGTATGCTCTCCGGGGTTCACCTGAGTTGCCAGAGAAGTTTGCTTCCATCAAGGTTTTTCCAGATCTTTCACCGGGCACGTTGGCATTGCGTCGTGCCTTTGCCCTGCACACTGCCATTTTAAGGGACAAAGGGATTCAGTATCGATGGGGATACTATCCCACGAGATTTCTTGTCAAGAAGGACGGTGCTTTTACAACTTGCCTTACTCCCCGTCAAGCTGCTAAAAATTTGGCTCGCTGGGGCCTCGTCCCTCCGGGTTCCCCTGCCTCGAAGGACTCTGGACAACCTGAGGCGGATACCCTCACAGCTGCCGATCACCATATTGATACTGAGTGGGAGGTCACCTGAAGGGACTTTTTCTCAGTCGGTCCTGGTCGGATCCTTTTTTCTTTCGGAATAGAATTTTTCCAAATTTTTTATTTTTTTCTCCTTTCTGCTTACTATTTTTGCTCTTGTGGACTGTAATTCCACGTATTTGCTGACTTGTCAGCCTTGGCCCCTTGGTGACTTTTTTTGTCACCTGTAGTTTCAGACCTCGTCTGAATGGATATTGTTTCCATGTTTTCTGTTTGTCTGTCTTGTCTGTTCATCCCTTCCCCTTTTTTCCCTTTAATTCCCTTTAAGTTGTTCAGGGCGGTCATTTGCTTTATTTCAGTGAAGATTCTGGAGGATTATTATATTATGATATCACATGCTGTTTTATATGAACCACCATGAGTGTTACCGTATTTTCTCAGAATGTTAATGGCCTCAATTCCCCGTGCAAGAGAGCTATGGTCTGGCATCAACTCTGTAAAATGCGTCATCAGATAATATGTCTTCAGGAGACTCACTTGATAGAACAAGACAATTTTAGAATGAAGTCTGATATGTACCCTCACCGTTTTTTTGCAGGAGGAGATACGAAAAAAGCTGGAGTTGCGATATTTATCAGTAAAGATGTGGTCTTTCAGTTGGTTCACACAATCTCAGATCCCTCTGGCAGATATTTGATAATTTTATGCACTATTAACAATGCCCCCTTTACGATTGCCTCGGCTTATGGACCCAACACTGGCCAACTTAAAGTTTTAAAATCCGTCTTGCAGATCCTTGGGGACGTTCAACATGGGCATAAAGTAATAGCGGGCGACTTCAATGTCCCTATATCAAGATTATTGGACTGCTCAGTCCCCTCAACCTCAAGAGGTGAAGCCGGCCCCCTTGTCCGTCTCCATGGTCTGCATGATATTTGGCGATATCTTCACTGCAGTGAGAGAGACTACACGTATATGTCATCTAGGCACGCATCTTATAGCAGGATCGACTATATCCTGGTAGATGATGTAGCTCTCCCTCACTGTACTGCAGCGTCAATAGGGAATATTTCATGGTCAGACCATGCTCCAGTGACAGTCTCACTTAATGATCCATTGGCCATTTCTCAACCTTCACAATGGTGTTTAAATTCTCAATTGCTGACTGACCAGTCTAATGTTTCCATTTTAGATTCCTACCTTAAAGAATTCTTCAGTAATAATGATCTACCAGAGACTCAACCGGATGTGTTGTGGTTCACACACAAGGCAGTCATGCGAGGCCACTTACTTAAAATTGCAGCCATCCAGAAGCGTAAATACACTCAGACGTTAAAGGACGCTTTGTCTGAGATTGCGCGATTGGAATCTCAGCACAAACACGCCCCTTCTGCGGCCTTGCTTTCAGATCTCAATAAGGCTCGTTTGGCGGTCCGGCAGCTACTGCTTCGTTCCACAGCCAATGCACTGCGGAAAACCAGGGCTAATTATTATGCCATGGGTGATCGTGCGGGTGCCCTGTTAGCCAGGCGTGTCAAGAAGGGAGAATTACAGGCGAGGATTCCCTTTATTACTAGACCAGACTCTTCAAAAGTCTATAATCCTATCCAAATTGCTAACGAATTCGCTTCTTACTATTCTGACCTTTACAATCTGCGGGAAGATTCTTCGGTGCCCCAGCCCTCCCCTGAGGATATCTCTGCCTTCCTGGAAAGAGCAGCATTACTCCTGAGCAGCTCTCCTCACTGAACTCCCCAATCCTACTCTCTGAACTCTCCCAAATCACAAAAGAATCTAAAAAATCCTCAGCTCCCGGCCCGGATGGGTTTTCCTTTCCTTATTATGCCCAGTTTTTTCCTGTCCTTGGCCCATACCTTTTACATCTTTTTGATCACTGGGCTCGCTCTGGCTGTATCAGACGAGAGGGACTGGAGGCCTCGATAGCCACTTTTCCTAAACACGGCAAACCTCCAACCACACCTTCCAACTTTCGCCCCATCGCACTGCTTAACGCAGATGTTAAAATTTATGCCAAGCTGTGGGCCAACCGTCTTCTTACAGTGCTGCCCTCTCTCACTCATCCCGATCAGGTGGGATTTGTTCTGGGTAGGCAGACGAGGGATGACACAAGACGTTTGATAAATCTGCTGGATGTGGTGGAGAGGGGGCACCTCCTCAGTGCATTCCTTTCACTTGATGCAGAGAAGGCATTTGATCGGGTGCACTGGGGGTATTTGGAGAGGACCTTGGGCAAATTTGGTTTTGGCGGCATTATTGCTCGAGCCATTATGGCCTTATATTCCAACCCAAGCGCCTCAGTTCGGGCTTCTGGTTTCCAATCCCGAACTTTCTCCATTTCTAACGGTACGCGACAAGGTTGCCCCCTTTCGCCACTAATTTTTGCATTGATTATGGAGCCTCTTGCCGCTGTTGCTCGCCAGTCCCCAGACATCAAGGGGATACAGGTTGGTCCTACTGAATATAAGATTAGTCTATATGCAGATGATGTGGTCTTTACCTGCTCTGACCCTGAGCATTCTTTAAGTGCGATTTCGGATCTTTTACGTGATTTCTCTGCAGTTTCATATTATAGGCTCAATATATCTAAATCAACTCTCTTCCCTCTTTTCCTCCCCTTGTCACTTCAAATCAACATTCAAACTACTTATCAGTACATGTGGTCCCCCGGGGGGTTTTCTTACTTGGGTATTAAACTGACACGCCTGGCTGACTTGGTACGTATTAATTGTGAGGCCCTTGCTGCGGACCTTCGAGCCGATGTTGGGAAATTCTCTGAGTCTGCGCTCTCCTGGATGGCACACATACAGGTAGTCAAAATGATGTTATTGCCGAAGCTAATATACCTATTCAGGTGCTTACCCCTCCACATCCCCTCGAGACGTCTCTCGATGTTTCAATCTATTATAGATGCCTTCATTTGGAGTAATAAACCACATAGAATTAAGAGGAAGTGGATGGTGCTCCCCTATTCCAGGGGTGGATTGGGTGCCCCTATGATGGCAGCTTACTACAGAGCGGCTATGTTGGAACCCCTCAAGTTATGGTGGGATGGGATCTCTGACATTCCTTGGTTGCGGATTGAATCTCATTTTGCCCCGATGGCTCTCTCAGGCGTTTACTGGAGGCCTCCCTTTTGCGTTCTAACATACCTGGGAGTATTTTATCTACCATGTCTGCTGCTATTAAACTATGGGCATCTATCTGTCCGGTTGTATTCCCACACATGGTACGCTATATCTCACTGGACACTTTGAGGGATGCCATCGAGGGTGTTTCTGTGCTTCCCTGGAAGCAAGCTGGAATAAAGTATATTGTGGACTTGTGTGGCCCATCTGGGCTCCTCCCTTTTTCAGCTCTCCAGACCCGTTTCTCTCTTCCGGATTCGGTTTATTTTTCATACATACAATTTCACAGCCTTCTACGTAACCTACATATTTTTAGGGATCCCCCGACTATTGCAGATTCTGCCGGTCAAAAATATTTTAAACCCAATACCACTATTTCACATGGAGTGTCGGTTTTGTATAACTCCTTGCTGCTCCATGGGGTTCAACATAGACTCCCTTGTATGGATTCATGGGAGTCTGTACTCTCTTTCACTGCTTTGGGAGATGATTGGGCCTTTGCTCTGTCTCACCCGTCAAAATTCTCCTCATGGGGGCGTGGCCTGACTGGCAATGGCAGAGGCTGCATAACTTTGAGCTCCTGATCTCCCGGGCACAGAAACAGCCATTACCAGCTTCCAGAGCCTGCAACAACGATCTCCTCTGCACCACAAAAGACCGGATCCCTCACTGCACCGATGGGTAAGACCAGACTAGTGACAGGACTAGCACCAAGGCGGGTATCCGACTTTTTCACAGCCCCCAAGCCCTTCGCGCTCCAGGAGCCCAACATGGCGCCTCCCTCACCCAGAGCAGCACGTGCGGCCAAACGCGGTCCACACTCTCAGGAGGTGGCTGGCGGGAGTCAGGCACCCGAGATTCCCCTAACACATGCCAGCATGAGGGAGCTGCTGGAGGAGTTCCGGGCTTCTCTCCACGCCGACATGATGAAAATGGTGGCGGAGGTGAGGGGTGAAATAGCAGAGCTGAGCTCACGCACAGATTCATTAGAAAGAAAGCTAGCAGAGATCATTTCCTCTCATAATGCCCTGCTGGACACAAACGAACAACTAGAAGAGCAGATTGCAAGGGTCCAAAGCAAAAATCTGGACCTTGAGGACAGATTACGCCGCAACAATGTCAGGCTGAGAGGGGTGGATGAAAATGTGCAAAATAGAGAGCTAAGGGGCTTTCTGCAGGGGTTCCTAACTGCAGCTCTGCCAGACACAGACCCCATGGATTTCAAAATTGATAGAATACATAGGATACCAAAGCCATCAAACCTGGATCCCTCCCTGCCCAGAGACATTCTTGCAAGAGTGCACTATTTTGAAGTGAAAGAAGACTTTCTTAGGTCTCTTAGGTCTCGTCCTGAACTACCAGATAAATATGCACATATTGAAGTTTATCAGGACATTTCACCTGGAACCTTACTTCAACGCAAAGCATTTCAGCATTGCACTAAAATCCTGAGGGATAATGACATCCCTTACAGATGGGGATTCCCTACAAAACTTATCATCAAAAAAGAGGACAAGTCCTATGTCTGCTTGCTGCCTGTTCATGCAGAAAGACTATTGAAACAATGGGGACTGATGAACTCCCCCCCTGTGGAGGGCTCGGATAAACCTGGCTCACAAACTGGCTTGGATGGAAAGAAAAAAAGAGGAAACAGACCAAGAATTGATCCTGAATGGTTCACAGTATGATACCACTGCAGGTCCATAAAGCTTGATAGCCCGGAGTAGATCAGGAACTCTTGTATTTTTATGTTCCTGAAACTATCTTTGTACCTTTTAGTGTTCTCTTTCTGAACAACTCTGTTTAGATCTCTAAATTCTTCTTCTTGATCTTACCTTCTTCTTCTCACACTCGACCTAAATCTTCACACATCCCTCCCTCTCCTCCCCCACTACACGTGCCTTCTCCTGGCATATCCTTACTCCCTAACACATCTCACTCCCCCTCCTATATTGCTTTTTTCTTTTCTCTCTGCACAACCACACTCTACGACCTTCCCCTCTCTCTCTCACTTCTTCTACAATCTAAACCTCTACTGTACTGATTTGCTTATTTCTTTATCCCAGTAAATACTGGGATAATATTGCCCCTTGAGTGCGTTTCAGTTGGCACTCTTTGTTTTTATTTTTCTGTGGTTTTACCCACAGGTTTTTGGACAAGATGTACGCAAGATTTACTTGTCTGTATATAGTGCTCATTATGCCTATTGTTGCTCCAGTTAATGGAATTTGTTCCTTTAATCCTCATGTGTTTCCCTCCCTCCTCTCCCACCCCTCCCTCCCCCTACAGGTCGGCTGGTCTCCCAACAGTAATGATTGTATTCTACAATTGAATGTGTTTGATCCACCATGAGTATAACATGCGGTTCAGTAAATGTAAATGGACTTAACAGTCCTGAGAAACGTTCTTTGACATGGAGACAGATCGTAAAGCTCAGGTATGATGTTTTGTTTCTACAGGAGACGCACCTGTTGGCAGCAGATACACACAGAATGCAGTCGCATCTTTACCCTCATAGTTTCTTTGCGACAGCAGACACCAAAAAAGCGGGGGTGGCTATACTAATTCATAAGAGATTAACGTTTGAACACATATCCTCTACACTAGACCCAGCGGGACGCTATATCCTCATTAACTGCAAATTAAATAATGCCACCTACTCACTTATGTCCATGTACTCCCCTAATACAGGTCAGGTTAAATTTCTGTCTCAAACTCTGGAAACCCTATTCCCCCTATCATTGGGAAGGAAAATTATAGCCAGAGATTTAAATGCTCCAGCGGACAAAAAAATGGACTGCTCTGGAATCGGAGCGTATAGGGCAGAGTTGGGACCGACTTTTACGCAATTTGGGCTTCACGATGTTTGGAGATGTTTTCATCCAGAGCAGAGAGATTATTCTTATATGTCACCCAGATTTGGCTCTTGGTCAAGAATTGACTACATTCTAATTGATGACATCTTGCTCCCGCTCTGCCTCTCAGCTGAAGTGGGTTCCATTTCGTGGACAGACCACGCCCCTGTTGCCATTAAATTTGAGGATGCACTGGCTTTATCTCCCACTACACTATGGAAAATTAATGAATATATTCTCTCCTCACCTGTACACCTAGAAGAGATATCAGGATATATTACAGATTACTTCTCCTTAAATGACACAGGAGACGTTTCCCCAGAGACACTTTGGCTAGCGCACAAAGCTGTCCTCAGAGGTAAACTTATCAAGATGTCAGCATGGGCGAAAAAACAACACGTAAATAGGGTTACCACCCTCACGACCCAAATCCAAAACCTGGAACACAAACAAAAATCCCATCCTTCCCCAACTTTAACGGCTGAGCTATTAGAAACTCGTAGACAACTCCGCACTACACTTTTGATCAAAGTACAAAAAGACATGACCAGAACTAAAGCCCGGTTCTACTCAATGGGAGATAGAGCAGGGAAGCTGCTGGCTAGACGAGTCCGCAAGCGTATGGCCACCACCAAAATCTCTCACTTGTTGGACTCAAATGGTTCCAAAATAAGACACCCCATAAAAATTGTAGATCAGTTTAGAACATACTATGAAACTTTATATAATTTAAAAAATGACTCATGCACCCCTCAACCAACGAAAACAATAATTAAAAACTTTTTAGATAAGGCCACCCTACCTTCTCTGAACCCCCAACAGGTTGCTCAAATAAATATCCCTATAACTGAAATGGAAGTACAAAAGGCCATCCAAACTTCCAAACGACACTCTGCCCCAGGCCCGGATGGATATACATATAAGTATTACACTTCCTTTTCCCTATTATTGACCCCATACTTAACTAAGCTGTTTCGGTTCTGGCAGTCCACGGGAAAGGTCAAGGAGGAGGGTTTACAAGCTGTGATCACTACCCTTCCCAAACCAGGCAAACCCCCCACATCCCCGAGTAACTTCCGACCGATAGCACTGTTAAATTGTGATATTAAATTGTATGCCAAGATCCTTGCCAGTCGTCTTATGGAAGTACTTCCGGACCTCGTGGGCAGGGACCAAGTGGGTTTCATTCCGGGGCGTCAGGCCAGAGATGCCACAAGAAGGCTAATAAACCTGCTGGACATCATGGAGAGGGGGGTGCCCCCGGTGCACTACTCTCACTCGACGCAGAGAAAGCGTTTGACAGGGTGCACTGGGGGTTCCTCAGTGAAGTCCTAGATAGGTTCCATATTATTGGAAGATTTAAGGACTCTATAATGTCCCTGTATTCATCCCCCTCAGCTTTAGTCCGTGCCTCTGGCTTCTTATCTCAAAAATTTGAGATTACAAATGGTACTCGACAGGGCTGCCCCCTCTCTCCTCTGCTCTTCGCCCTGGTCATGGAACCCTTGGCATCTATAGTGCGTAACACGGCGCAGGTCTCGGGGGTGTGGGTGGGACCAATGGAACACAAAATTAATCTATATGCAGATGATGTGATATTCACATGCACTCATCTTAAACAAACTGTTCCGGCTTTAATGTCTATCCTGGAAGAATTCGCAGCAGCATCATATTACAAGCTCAATCTATCCAAATCCTCCTTTTTCCCAGTAAATATCCCAGCTAAAGAACAATTGACATTACGTCGAACGCTACCTTTCATATGGATCTCCCGATCCTTCACATATCTGGGTATCCAAATCTCTCTCACCAAATCTATAGTTAAAATAAATTCTGATTATCTAACTAAGGAATTACGTTCTCTGATACAGTCTTACTCCCCTTCGCTGCTGTCGTGGATTGCCAGAATTCAAATTACCAAAATGCTACTATTTCCGAAAATATTATATTTTCTCCGTTGCATCCCTATACGCTTCCCCAGAAAAACCCTTAACCTTCTCCAATCTATTCTGGGCAAATTTATATGGATGAACAAACCTCATAGAGTCGGTTCCTCAACGTTAACTCGGCCTACTACTTTGGGAGGTATGGGTGCCCCCAACATACAGTATTACTACAGAGCAATTAATCTGGAGATCTCACAGTTATGGTGGATCCCCAATGCTGAAGCAAACTCCTTGCCTCTGTGGCTACAAATAGAATCCTGGTATTCCCCACAAAATTCAACTCGTCTTTTGCTGGAGTCACACCTCCTCCGCCATAGGCCTGGAAACCTCCCCCTGAGGTCCATGCAAGCAGTGCTTGAGGTCTGGTCTGGGGTCAGCCTCTTACTCCTAAAAGGCCTATATAGATACATAACACTGAGGGCTGTAGAGTGCTGTGTAGACTCTCCAGCTTTCTCCCTGGCGAAATGGCGGAGGGCGGGCGCTAAACATCTTTCGGATGTGCTGCACAATGCCAAAATACAATCATTTGCAACTCTGAAAGAAAAATATGGTCTTTCTAATGCTGACTACTTTTCTTACCTTCAACTAAAAGACCTTCTCAGAACCATAGTTATTCCAATGGAAGATACACTGTCCAGCCTTCCACAGGTTATATCCATTTTCAAGCAAACAACTGCTGCCAACGGGGGAATCTCCACTTTTTACAGGGCTATGTCAGAAATACAGGCAGAGTCTAAGCTCCCGTTTATGACGAAATGGGAAGCTCTCCTCGCATTCACCTCACCTGTAGAGGAGTGGTTGAAGGCATCAACACATGCTCTTTCTTATACCTCATGCCTGAACCACCATGAGCAAGCTAAGAAACTTCAATTCGGATGGTACCTGACTCCAGACAAAATTGCTAGTTTTAAAAAAACAGGCCTCCGACCTGGGATGAACTTGTGCTGGAAAAACTGTGGAGAGGTTGGAACCACTACACATGTCTGGTGGAATTGTCTGGGCATTCGCTCTTTTTGGTCACAAGTCAACCATTTGATATGTACTACTACCGGTCTTAAACTCACGTTGACTCCACAGATGGCCTTACTAGGTTTAGAGATTCAGGACTTACCTCGGGGACTGAGACCAATTATATCAAATATACTTATAGCAGCTCGTTACTGCATATCCAGGCACTGGAAAAACCCCACCTTCCCATCTATACAGGAAGTCATCTCCCAACTTAACCTGCACTTCAACTACGAACTGGTTTTGTCAACAGATACAGCTAAACGCACCAAAGTCATTAATTGGTGGGACACATGGGTGAGCTCGCAACATAATAACGTGGTAATATCCAACTAAACATACTTGTAATACGATTGGTGATGAAGTCAGTTTGACTAATGTTATTATTTAAGACACTTCCCCTTATTCTGGGGTCCCTAGCCGACCTGCTAAATGCTCCCCCCCCCTCTCCCCCTTCTTCCCTACCTTCCCTAAGGTTACCCTTCCTTCCTTGTTTGTTCTAAAGAAAACTGTTCTTTTTTTTTTTTTTTTTTTTTGGTTACACTTTAATCTAAAGTTGTACACTTAATTATCTATGTAACAGCTTTGTTTCCATTGTACCCTTCTGTTTGGGTACACTTTTGTTCACCTTATTTATGTTATATGTTTGAAAATGCTTTAATAAAAACACAATGATTCAAAAAAAAAATTCTCCTCATGTGTGGGCCACATGGAGCAAGCTAGGAAAGTACTTTTACAGTGGTATATGACACCAGAGAGATTAGTCAGGCTTCATTTGACCACCTCTTCTTCCTGTTGGAAGGGCTGTGGTTCCTCTGGAACCCTAGCATACGTTTGGTGGGAATGTCCTATAATCAATGCTTTTTGGCGTCAGGTTGAAGCAATTATAATTGAGGTGACTCACTTACCTTTTAATCTAACGAGCCCAACAGCTCTTCTGGGCATCTCATTGGTGGACCTCCCCTCTCCTCTGCTGCCTATTGTTTCAAATGTGCTAATTGCCGCCAGACAATGTATAGCTGCCCATTGGAAAGCCCCTACTGCTCCCTCTAGGTCAGAATTGATCAATAAATTGAACCTACATTTCTGCTATGAGTCTCTTACAGCTACCTCCCTGTCAAAAAGGAATAGGATTCTCTCCTGGTGGGACCCATGGACATCCTCCTCTTTAGCCTCTGATATTCCGGCATATCTTCTGCAGTGACCTTTGATTCTCTGGATTTGTTTAATTCTGGTTTTTTGTACTTTATATATATGGAATTTCATATTTTATTGATATGTTAGCCTTTGGCACCCACCCCCTACTCCCTCCCCTTATCTTTCCCCTTGTCTTCCCCCGGTTCTATCTTTGTAATGTTTTTGTACTCTGCCTAGGTTAAGGCATGTTTATGTATGTTATGTTTTAAACAATAAAAAGTCTAATGGTTTAAAAAAAAGAACAATGAAATTAATTCCAAATATAAATAGCTTTAAGCGACAGGGGCGTAACTACCACAGGTGCAGGGGTTGCAATCCCACCAGGCCCTGTGTCACACTTTCGGGGGAAGGCGCCCTAGAGTGGACCCACTGGGATGTGGTACCGAACTCCCCTGAGTGAGCTGGTCCTAGTTTAACCAACCCCTATACAGGGATTGTCAGGGGCAAGCCCAGGGGGTCTGAATACCACAGCTGCTAGTACCAAGGGGGCGGCTCGTAAAGTTAGCCTATGTGTGGCGCCCCTGCGTCCAGGAGGCCACAAAGGGAACTGCAGCCAGGCAGGTAGGACGACAGTTGCACATCAACACCCTCACAGCCCACACAACCCACGTAGAGTAGAGGCAGCACCCAACCCGGAGCCTAGGAACTCTAAGCAGGCGAGGGGTGGTGGGTTTAGAGCAGTGGGTGGGCACACACGTAGTCAGGTGACAGACAGTAGAAATAGTGAAGGGGGAGGAGGAAGGAGTCAGTAGGCCCTGGGTGCCGAGCAGCAAAGACACAGATCAGCAGCAGGCTGAGGAGCACGGCACAGGCCGAGAGACAGCAGTAGGCCGAGTTAAGCTGAGAAGGAAAGAAGGAATCACACGTCCTGGCAAAGTGGGGTGTAGGAGCGCAGAATCTGAACAGCCAGTGCGAGCCACAGAGAGAAAGTACGTCCGAAGCCAGTACCCCCAGGAGTGTGAGGGAAGAGAGGGACGGTGATACCCATGCCCTAGAATTACAGCCGAGACGACAGACTGCAGGCGGAGTAGCCCTCCTATGACACTGGAACAAATACAAAAGGGAGGGGGAACAAGAGGCGCAATAGTGCCCTTATCACTAGACACTAGGATTACAGCCCGGTGAGTAAAGTAATTCACTCACCTGATCCAGTTGTGACACCCACAACTGGTTTGAAGACGTGTTAGGAATAATATCCTGATGGTTGCTGCTGGACCTCCACCGAACCACTCATCCGTGGAAAAACATCTAGTTGCTTGGGAAAAGGTGTATACCGGTCCGCGCTACCAGAATGGCTTGCATCAAAGAAAACGCTGGCAGATGAAGAGTTAATCAGATCCTTCTTTATTTTCCGACGCGTTTCAGTGCCCACCTGGCACCTTCATCAGGGATACCTCCACCCCACCAACCTGCTTCTATACATAGTAGCATTCATAATCATGATTAGTATGTGTAACTACTGGTTTGACGTCAAAAACGTCATCAAAACAGGGAGGACCCAGGGTTTTGGCGCAATTATTACAAAAAAAAAAAATCACAATTTACATATAATCATAAAAACAACATATCCCATGTAGTCTAAAAAATTCGTTTATGAGGATCATTAAAAAACTAAAAGAAGTCATGATTCCAAAACACTAAAGCGTTCTTGATTTTTGTATGTATTCTACTTGATATGTGAACGTTCTATACCTTTGTTTAATAAAAATATATTTACCAAAAAAAAAAAAACTAAAAGAAATTCTAAGCGGAAACGTCTGTAAAATCACTCAGGAAAAAATGCTGAGGATGGAGAAAATAAAAATAAGACTTTTCCTCTTAGGGGATAGAACTCAAGGGCTCACATTTTCACTGATATGTGTGTTCTCTAGTGTCTTGTGCAGGGGCGGACCGTCACCCCACGGGGCCCTGGTGCAGGTGAGGACCCGGGGGGACGGGGCTTGCTACCTGCCGTCAGCGCGGAGGGGGGGGTGTTTCTGCTGGGAGCGCCGCACTCTCCTACCTCGTGCTGCTGGGAGAGCCGCGCTGCTGCTGAGAGAGCCGCGCTGCTGCTGAGAGGGCCGCGCTGCTGCTGGGAGAGCCGCGCTGCTGCTGGGAGGGCCGCGCTGCTGCTGAGAGATCCGCGCTGCTGCTGGGAGGGCCGCGCTGCTGCTGGGAGAGCCGCGCTCTCCTACTTGGTGCTGCTGGGAGAGCCGCTCCGGATGCTTGTAGGAGCCGGAGGGGAGGGGCGGGATCAGGCAAGGGAAGCAGGAAGCTCTCTGCTTCCCTTGCCTGATCCTCCTCTCCTTTGATGGCGGCTTGCGGGGTCGGCTGGGGGCCCCCTCCAGTCTTGAAGGGGCCTCCTAGCCGGTCGGGGCCCTGGTGCAGCTGCACCAGCTGCACCACTGTAGTTCCGCCCCTGGTCTTGTGCCACCTTCAATTTATAGAGGAGGCATTTGGGTTATGTTGCTAAGATGTGTCTTGCATTAATGCAATTGTGTTCTTTCTTTTCATTTTAGGTAAAAACGAAGTCGGAGAGAAAGAAGAATAAAAAAAAGAAAAGAAATGAACTTTGACTAAAAACATTACTATTAAATTTTATTAGTTAATAAAAAATATATTAAAAGTGTCTATCTATTATATAATTGCCGTAGCGACTTCTGTCGGAGCGGCGCTGCTTCCGGTGGCTTGGTTAGCGAGTCCGAGCTGCTTCTCCTGGACTCTCCCCGTGGCCGCTACGCTAAGCGGGCATTGCGAGTCGTTGCAGCCTCGCGAAGCAATGCCCGCGAAGCGGGCATTGCGAGTCGCTGCCACCCACCACTAACCAAGACACAGAAGCCTCTACTACTCTACTGTACACCGCTATAGTATACTACAGTCCCATGCCCATAAGCGCCATGGGACTGTAGTATACCATCGCGTTGTACACTACAGCCTCCTGCCGCTCTTACACACTACCCCGCCAACCAAGACACACAAGCCCCTACTACAAGACACACAAGCCCCTACTAAGCCCCTACTACTCTACTGTACACCGCTATAGTATACTACAGTCCCATGCCCATAAGCGCCATGGGACTGTAGTATACCATCGCGCTGTACACTACAGTCTCCTGCCGCTCTTACACTAAGCCCCGACCCGCCCCATCTATGCCCGCCGCTGTCGCTAACACCGCCGCACCCCTATACCCTAAGCCCCGACCCGCCCCATCTATGCCCGCCGCTGTCGCTAACACCGCCGCATCCCTATACCCTAAGCCGCCACCCGCCCCCACTATGCCCCGACCCGCCCCACATCTATGCCCGCCGCTGTCGCTAACACCGCCGCACCCCTATACCCTAAGCCCCGACCCGCCCCATCTATGCCCGCCCGCCGCTGTCGCTAACACCGCCGCACCCCTATACCCTAAGCCCCGACCCGCCCCATCTATGGCCCGCCCCCCGCCGCTGTCGCTAACACCGCCGCACCCCTATACCCTAAGCCCCGACCCGCCCCATCTATGCCCGCCGCTGTCGCTAACACCGCCGCACCCCTATACCCTAAGCCCCGACCCGCCCCATCTATGCCCGCCCGCCATCTACCCGCCGCTGTCGCTAACACCGCCGCACCCCTATACCCTAAGCCCCGACCCGCCCCATCTATGCCCGCCGCCGCCCCATCTATGCCGCGCTGTCGCTAACACCGCCGCACCCCTATACCCTAAGCCCCGACCCGCCCCATCTATGCCCGCCGCCGCCCCATCTATGCCCGCCGCTGTCGCTAACACCCCGCACCCCTATACCCTAAGCCCCGACCCGCCCCATCTATGCCCGCCGCCGCCCCATCTATGCCCGCCGCTGTCGCTAACACCGCCGCACCCCTATACCCTAAGCCCCGACCCGCCCCATCTATGCCCGCCGCCGCCCCATCTATGCCCGCCGCTGTCGCTAACACCGCCGCACCCCTATACCCTAAGCCCCGACCGCCCCATCATCCGGCGCCCCATCAATGCCCGCCGCTGTCGCTAACACCGCCGCACCCCTATACCCTAAGCCCCGACCCGCCCCATCTATGCCCGCCGCTGTCGCTAACACCGCCGCACCCCTATACCCTAAGCCCCGACCCGCCCCATCTATGCCCGCCGCTGTCGCTAACCACAGCCGCCGCTATCGCTAACCCCGCCGCACCCCCCCTAAGCCCCGACCCGCCCCATCTATGCCCGCCGCTGTCGCTAACACCGCCGCACCCCTATACCCTAAGCCCCGACCCGCCCCATCTATGCCCGCCGCTGTCGCTAACACCGCCGCACCCCTATACCCTAAGCCCCGACCCGCCCCATCTATGCCCGCCGCTGTCGCTAACACCGCCGCACCCCTATACACCCTAAGCCGCCGCGTCGCTAAACCCGACCCTATACCCTAACCGTCCCTAAGCCCCGACGCCTATCCCCTAAGGCACCGCCGCCCCTGACCTCCCGCCGCTCTCCCCTGCCCCTCTCGCTAAAGCCCTACACCCTAAGCCCCCGCAGGTCCCTAACCTAACGCCGCTGTCACCTAAGCTCCTACACCTCTAACCCCCGCCGTGCCCTAGCTAACGTCCCCGTCGATCACTTACATGCCTTCAAGTCATCTGATCGTCCGTCCGATCCACAAGTCCTCCGTCCGGCCAGCCGTCCTCTTCCTCCGGCCCCGGGGTCTTCTGTATTCTTTCCGCCATCTCCGCCTCTTCGTCCGGCCCCGGGGTCTTCTGTTTTCTTTCCGCCATCTCCGCCTCTTCGTCCGGCCCCGGGATCTTCCACCTCCGACGTCCTCTTCGTTCTCATTCACATACAATGGAACAAAAATCCCCCATTGTATCTCAATCAGATCTGAGGCCCTCTTCTGATTGGTCGATGTATACTGCCCTCAGCCAATCAGAAGAGCCCCTCACAACTGACACGCAGTTCTCATTCAGGTCCGACTTTTTTTTCCCCATTGACATACATTACCGTGTGTCGGCGATTTTATGCCCGCCCATCTGGTTCTATTTCTCGGCCCTAAAATCGAGGACACACCGCTAATGCATCTCTATGGCCAGTCAGCCCGATTTCGGATTGAACGCCGACCAATCAGAATTCGAGCTCACTGCCCATAGACATGCATTAGCGGTGTGTCCGCGATTTTAGGGCCGACTAATAGAACCAGGTGCCCGGCCATAAAATCGCCGACACACAGGGTAATGTATGTTAATGGGGAAAAAAAAAGGCGGACCGGAATGAGAACTGCGTCTCACTCTGTCTTAAAAAAATAAATCAATAAATTAAATAATAAAAAAAATCATTTAAAAATAATAAAAAAATAATAAATAAATCTTTAAAAAATAATAAAGAATTAATTAAAAATAATATTAAAAAAAATTTAAAAGGTCGGACCTGAATGAGAACTGTCTCTCCGTCTAACTTAAAAAAAACAAATAAATTAAATAATAAAAATAATCATTTAAAAATAATAAAAAAATAATAAATAAATCATTAAAAAATAATAAATAATTAAATAAACATAATATTAAAAAAAAAAAAAAAGGTCGGACCTGAATGAGAACTCTCTCTCCGTCTAACTTAAAAAAAATAAATAAATTAAATAATAAAAAAATTCATTTAAAAATAATTAAAAAATAATAAATAATTCATTAAAAAATAATAAATAATTAAATAAAAATAATATTAAAAAAAAAAAAAAAGGTCGGACCTGAATGAGAACTGTCTCTCCGTCTAACTTAAAAAAAATAAATAAATTAAATAATAAAAAAATTCATTTAAAAATAATAAAAAAATAATAAATAAATCATTAAAAAATAATAAATAATTAAATAAAAATAATATTAAAAATAAAAAAAAAGGTCGGACCTGAATGAGAACTGTCTCTCCGTCTAACTTAAAAAAAATAAATAAATTAAATAATAAAAAAATTCATTTAAAAATAATAAAAAAATAATAAATAAATCATTAAAAAATTATAAATAATTAAATAAAAATAATATTAAAAATAAAAAAAAAGGTCGGACCTGAATGAGAACTGTCTCTCCGTCTAACTTAAAAAAAATAAATAAATTAAATAATAAAAAAAATCATTTAAAAATAATAAAAAAATAATAAATAAATCATTAAAAAATAATAAATAATTACAAAAAAATAATATTAAAAAAATAAAAAAAAGGTCGGACCTGAATGAGAACTGTCTCTCCGTCTAACTTAAAAAAAATTAATAAATTAAATAATAAAAAAAATCATTTAAAAATAATAAAAAAATAATAAATAAATCATTAAAAAATAATAAATAATTAAATAAAAATAATATTAAAAAAAATACAAAAAGTCGGACCTGAATGAGAACTCTCTCTCCGTCTAACTTAAAAAAAATAAATAAATTAAATAATAAAAAAAATCATTTAAAAATAATTAAAAAATAATAAATAAATCATTAAAAAATAATAAATAATTAAATAAAAATAATATTAAAAAAAAAAAAAAAAAGTCGGACCTGAATGAGAACTCTCTCTCCGTCTAACTTAAAAAAAATAAATAAATTAAATAATAAAAATAATCATTTAAAACTAATAAAAAAATAATAAATAAATCATTAAAAAATAATAAATAATTAAATAAAAATAATAATAAAAAAAAAAAAAAAAAGGTCGGACCTGAATGAGAACTCTCTCTCCGTCTAACTTAAAAAAAAATAAATAAATTAAATAATAAAAAAAATCATTTAAAAATAATTAAAAATTAATAAATAAATCCTTAAAAAATAATAAATAATTAAATCAAAATAATTCTAAAAAAATTGATAAAAGGCCGACCTGAATGAGAACTTTGTCTCCGTCTTACTTAAAAAAAAAAAAAAAATTAAATAATAAAAAAATTTTTTTAAAAATAATTTAAAAATAATACAAAAATAATCATACCAAAAAAAAAAAAAATTATAATTTAACAAAAATTATCTAAATTTTAATAATAAAATAAAAAATTAAAAAAAAAAAATTAAATAAATAAATAAATAATTACAAATAATTAATTAAATAATTTAAAAATAATACAGAAATAATAATAAAAAAATTAAAAATAATAATTAAAAAAATATTATAAAAATTTTACGATTATTAACAATTATTTAAAAAAAAAAAAAACAATTAAAAAAAAAAAAAATATTAAAAATAATTATATCAAAATAATAAAAATAAAAAAACATACTAATCAAAAAAAATTTATAAAAATTTTAATAATCACAAAAATTATTACAAAAATATTATTAAATAATAACTAAAAAAACCAAAAAATTAATAAAAAAAAAAATAAAAAAAAAAAAAATAAAACACACACAGTCGTTGCTATTACGGTATTTATTAACGCGAATCGCTGATTGACACTTTACAGCCCCGTCGAATTATGGCTCTGAGCCGAGTCGTCTGCCCGCTGCAACCAGCGGCTCGCCCATAACATCGCCTCTTTTCTCTATCTCTCTCCATAGGAAGGCGCCGTCCAATCACAATCGCCGCGCCTTTTTTGAAAATACATAGCGACCAATCACATTCATGGCGCCAGCTTTCTGAAGTTGCCGCCCTCCAATCAGATAAGCCCGCTTATTTATCGCGCGAAATTTGAATCTTCTACCTCTTTGAATCCTCTTTGTGGGAGAACGAGAACCTATCGCTGGACTATCTGTTGGAGTATTTTTCTGCCGAGAAATCCATCCTTCCTGAGGGTCTTTCGAGGACAACGAGAAGCTACCGCTGGACCGTCTGTTGGACAACATTTGAGCCGAGATATCCATCCTTCGTGCGGGACGTCGGGAAGCAAGCGCCGGATCGGGATCTGCGATTGATCAGCTAAGATATCCTTTGGACAATCTACCTTTTCACATCAGAAGCTATATTCCTGATGCTGACTTTTATTTTCACCTCTTTTTTACTATCTTTCTTTTTCACCTCTTTTACTATTTTGCGCCATGCAGCGCCAATCGCCGCTGCATGGAGCGTCCGCCACTGTTCGGACACTTCGCCGCTGAAAGCGCCGACTTCTGCGCTACAAGCGCAAACTTCGGCGCTTCTAGCGGCCTCCGCGGTCTATGAGATCGCTGTGTCCGAACATGCATTCACGCGCCGCCCGTACAACTCGCCGCTCTAAGATGGCGGACGCGAAATCTTCATTCATAAAATGGCGCTAGACTTCAGCCGCCGTGTGATTGGCCAGCGGAATCTTCATACACATGGCGCCGTCAATCCGGTTGGTCGGCGCTATTGTCTGAAGATGCCGCTGTCCTATCACAATTCAGCGGGGCGGAGCTATAGACTTCCACTCTCCCGAACGCCGTGTCCGAAAATCGCTCCAGGGGCTCGGCAAGGAAAGTTCCGTGCATTTTCAAAATTCCCGCCGCGATTCTCATTGGATGTCGACTTCCCGTAGACATCCATTGAGAAGCCGCGATTCTGATTGGTTCTTCTTTATGGCGCTTTGATTCCGATTGGTCGCCGCTCAGCGGGGACTTCGAAATTTTTCTGGCCGAGCGCCTGGTACGATTTTCGGATATGCCGTTCGGCCGGCTGGAAGTTTGTAGCTCCGCCCCGCTGAGTTGTGATTGGACAGCGGCATCTTCACACAATTGCGCCGACCAACCGGATTCACGGCGCCATGTGTATGAAGATTACGCTGGCCAATCACACGGCGGCTGAAGTCTAGCGCCATTTTATGAATGAAGATTTCCCCTCGGCCATCTTAGAGCGGGAAATTTGATTTTGTGAACTATGAAAAAGTAAAAAAGCTGTTTTCACAGTACAATCTCACATCAGAGTATATATTCCTAATGACTATGCTTATATTAACCCTTTCTTTTTACACATTATATATCAGCTACATTTATCTATAGTGCCCTCTTCTTTTCATACTTGATTAACCCCTTCTATTCCACTTCTCCTCCATTTGCTATCTGACTATGTGCAGTACTAAGGCCATTGTAATATTAACCCCTTCTATTCTATTACTGCTACACTGCCTATCTCACTATGTTCTCTACTACGGCCATTTTAATTTTAACCCTTTTATTTTATTACTGCTGCACTGCCTATCTTACTATATGCTGTACTACGGCCATTTTAATATTAACCCTTTCTATCCAATTACTCCTACACTGCATATATCACTATCTGCTCTACTACGGCCATTTTAATATTAACCCTTTCTATTCTATTACTGCCACACTGCCTATCTCACTATCTGCTCTACTACGGCCATTTTAATATTAACCCTTTCTATTCTATTACTGCTACACAGCCTATCTCACTCTCTGCTGTACTACGGCCATTTTAATATTAACCCTTTCTATTCTATTACTGCTACACTGCCTATCTCACTCTCTGCTGTAGTACGGCCATTTTAATATTAACCCTTTCTATTCTATTAGTGCTACACTACGTATCTCACTATCTGCTGTACTACGGCCATTTTACTATTAACCCCTTCTATTCTATTAGTGCTACTCTGCCTATCTCACTATCTCCTGTACTACGGCCATTTTAATATTAACCCTTTCTATTCTATTAGTGCTACACTGCCTATCTCACTATGTGCTGTACTACGGCCATTTTAATATTAACCCTTTGTATTCTCTTTGTGCTACACTGCCTATCTCACTATGTGCTGTACTACGGCCATTTTAATATTAACCCTTTCTATTCTATTAGTCCTACACTCCCTATCTCACTATCTGCTGTACTACGGCCTTTTTTATAGTAACCCCTTCTATTCTATTAGTGCCACACTGCGTATCTCACTATCTGCTCTACTAAGGACATTTTTACATTAACCTCTTCTATGCCTTTTCTATTTTAGTTGCACCATGACTATTTCATAGGGTTTAAACTCATACATTAACCCCTTCTATTCTGTTTCCTATTCAATTACTGTGTCACTATCTGCTGGACATCTGTGCTTTTACAATTTCAACACACATGGCCAGAAAAAAACCCATCTGCTGCGATTGCCGATTAAACCTTGCACTTGCTGCGCTGTTGCGGGAATACCCATACAAACTATAGGAATACTTGCGGCAGGTGTGCCAAGTTCATTTTTTTTTGGAGCAACACTTGACGCAACTGCTAAATCGCACCGGCCGCAAGGCCCCTTATGGTTTCTATAGGGATTACTGCTACCGCACTGCAACTGCAATGTTCATGTGGCTATCGCAGTAGATGCTTTTTTTTCAATGCATCTACCGCAATTTTATCTAAACAGTTGATGTGAAAGGGCTATAAGGCAATTTGGACATTAACCCGTTCTATTGTATTTCTGCCCCCCTTGCTATCTCAGTATGTGGTACACTAAGGCTATTTATTCATTTTCCTCTTCTATGCCATTTGCCATTTTGTTTTCCAACACTATGTTTTATAGGGTTCGAAATGCTACATAAACCCCCTACTTTCAGTTTGCTATTCACTAACTGTGTTACTAGGTGCTGTACTCAGGGCATTTGCAATTTAAACTCTTCTATACTATTTGAAATTTATTTTAACATCCACAAACTTTTATAGGATGTAAGTCCTACATTAACGTCTTCTATTGTTTTGACTATTCACTGTCTATGTCACTATGTGGTATACTACTGGCATTTAATTACAATATACTTTCATACTAATTTTATTTTTATTAATCGTACAGTATTTTTTATGCCTGCCAATGCTATATTAACTACTTACTGGCTCTTTGACTTTTTCTTTTGGAGTTAGGAGTCAGTCATCACACCGTTACGAGTACGTTAACCCATTATATGTCAATTTTTATTATTTTTGTTAGTAATGCCTCTGTTGCACTACTACCTGTCTTATTTTTAACACTTTGGTGGTAATGCTACCTGCACAGTTGACATCAGCGGTTATTTGAAATTGCACTAGATGTCCTGACACAATTGCATCCGCTTGCTTTGCTGCATTGCCACCGCATAACTGCTGCACTTGCAGTGTCGTTCCGCTAATCCCCATTGTACGTATAGGGGAACTTGCCACAGCTCCCGCCACCATAAAAAGCGTGGTCAACCATCTTTTTTTTTCCATACAGGACCTGCTACAAGTGCAAAATCCAAATTGCTACACCTACTGCAAATAAATACATACTGACTATTATGCCGATTATAATGAGTATGGGGATTCACGTAAACGCTTGCAAGTCCTGCAGTTATGCTGTGGCTATGCGCCACATGCACCAGATGCTGTTTTTCCAATGCTTATGATGCTATTTGAAATTAATGCTCATGTCAAAGTCTCTGTCATTCCAGTAGGATATTCACTACTTTTACATACATAATATTTTACACTCTATTACTGACTGGGTACCCTTTCACACGTCCATTGTATATGCACATTTACATACTTTTATAACATGGCCTAAGATTTTAAATTTAAACTCGATTTCTCCATACCCGTCACCAGGGCTGTAGTTGCGTAACGTTACACTACATCATCGCATTTACGTTACTTTTTACATTGATCTGACTCTTACAATATCTCATACGCAAGTTGCCTTATTTCTTTTTTCACCCTGCTTTGTCACATTCTGCCATTTCATACTTCACGTTTAGCCCGCTGTTTCCCCTATTCCACCAACAAAAATAAAAACCACTACTTCTGATATAATACCAAAACCTTTAGTTCTTGGTAGAAATTTACCGTAACTCAGTTTTTTTTCAACACCTTATGAAACAACAACCTTGCTGGTGGTTATGCATAAATTAATGTCATCCAGATTCTATTAACTTTTTTATTACAATGTTGAAAATTTGCTTTGATACCGTGTATCGCAAAGGCTCATTACATCCATTTTTTTTGCTTTCACGGCACTTTAAGGAATTTTAACACACTCATTGCCATTCAATACTCCATACAGTTAACATCATTACATCTTTCTTTGTTACTTTAAATAAGTCTATCATTTCATTATCACAGGTTTTGGAAAACCATACTTTAGTTTTATTGTTTTTGTCTGTTTACACAGTTATTATTCATTGTTTCCTTAACTAACACACTCTAGCTCATTTTGGATTTGATTCGCTGACTATTCTTTGTAAGATGAGTTCTCCAACACAAAATATCACTCTTGCCAAGGAGGCTGCATCTACACCGAAGAAGAAGCGTGCAGAGAAAACTTTGGAACAGAGACGCCGTCGGTTAGATCAAGATAAGGCTGCTAAAGCTAAACGCATTGCAGAGGAGAGTTTGGAAGAGAAACGTGTTCGTTTAGATCTGCGTAAGGCTGCTAAGGAGAAACGTACTGCAAAGGAGACTTCAGAAGAGAGGCGTCTTCGCTTAGATACTGATAAGGCTGCTAAGGCAAAACGCCTTGCTGAAGAGACCTTAGAAAGGAGACGTATTCGCTTAGATCGTGTTAAGGCTGCTTACGCCAAACGTCTTGCAAATGAGACTTCTGCAGAGAGACGTATTCGGTTAGATAGGGCTAAGGCTGCTAAACTCAAACGGTTTGGTAAACTCTCTTCTCCACTGAGACGTTTTTCGTTGGATGCTGCAAAGACCGGTTTACATACACGTATTTCGGGAGTGTCTTCTGAAAAAACAAGCCAACAAATGCAAACAAGAGCCATGACTGCACGTTCCACATGCAAACAAACAAAAATTCCAGTCACTGAAGAACCGTCTGACACAGATGATACTCCTGCCTCTTCGTGTACTGACATTTTACCAAGTGAACTGCCTTTAATACCTCCCATTACCTCTATGGAAATCAAAAAAGGAAAGGTTCGCAAGGTGTCTGTGCGTATGCGCAAGAAGGGTGTGGAGGAGAGTTCGGAAGAAAGACAACTTCCCTTGGACAAGGAAAAGTCTGCTTTGAAAACACCCCTTTCAATACAGTCTTTAGAAGGAAGGACAGAACGATTAGGCAAAAAATCTATCACTCTGCCTCAACGACGCAAACAGAAAAAGTTAATGCCTGCAGGAGATCCGTCTGATCCTCAGACTGCTGCCACCTCTTCGTCTGATCCTCAGACTGCTGCCACCTCTTCATCTGATCCTCAGACTGCTGCCACCTCTTTGTCTGATGCTCAGACTCCTGCCACCTCTTCGTCTGATCCTCAGACTGCTGCCACCTCTTCATCTGATGCTCTGACTGCTGCCACCTCTTTGTCTGATGCTCAGACTCCTGTCACCTCTTCTTCTACTATCTTGACTACAACTGAACAGCCTTTACTGCATCGCAAGGCCACATCTAAACGAAAACACTGTGCTGAGGAGACGCCATACAGCAAACAGTGTAAAATTTTGAGGCTTAAAAGGACAAGACAGATGCGTCAAGATACAGAATCTCCTACATCTAGACAAGTCCACTTGGCCCATTTGGCTACATTACGTCGTGAAGAACGTCAAACTTCTTCTTCCACTTCTATATTGCAACAGGCAGAACGGAATTTATATTCCACTTCTTCATTTATTGAATGTTTGGAATCTACATCCCTTCCACGTCTCATTTATGTAGGATTACATAATAAATTTCTACGTTCATTCTATTCATCTCTTCTACATGAAAGGGGATTTATTGATCAGGATCATGTTATTGCAGAACATTTCTGTGGTTTCATGAATGTAATATGTGAACATTGTGAGGCTCGACATTTTACTGCTGAACGACCATCAGATCAACAGTTTACTCTTTGTTGCCACAAGGGAAAAGTAAAGGTACCATTACCTCAATACCCGCACGTCTTCCAACGCCTGCTGAAAGGAGAGAGTGAGTACAGTCAAAATTTGATGGAGAATATAAGGAGCATTAATAGTTCTTTTGCTTTTGCCTCCATGGGTGCCCATGTTTCTCTACCTCCTGGACATGGACCATACTGCTTTCGTATTCATGGGCAAATTTATCATCGCACTGGAACACTCCATCCTGCTCAAGATCAAACTCCAGCATATGCACAACTGTACATTTTAGATACTCTAAGCGCTACTGACCAACGGCTACAGTCTCCAGAAAATGTTAAATGTAATGCTACTTTAATGAGTATCATTGCTCTTCAATTGGATAATATTAATCCCTTTGTTTCGGCCTACAAAATGCTACGTCAAGTTGAAGTAGAAGAAGAACAGAAGGCAAGAGAACATGGCACAAAAATGCCAAATATTATCATGGCCATTAAACAAGACAGAGGCCAAGACCCGAGACGCTATAACAATCCTACTGCCAATGAAGTTGCTGTGGTCTTTGAAAATGCTGATGGAGAGCCACCATTCAATAGAGACATTTTAATTCATTTGAAACCTGATCCAAATAACCCCTTGGCCCCAAAAACACAGCAAGTCAGTATTCTACACAGCAATTTAGATGCATTACTCTATCCTTTATTTTTTCCTCATGGAGAACAAGGCTGGCATGAGGGACTCAAGCATCAAGGCAAAAGTCAACGCCGGATTACACAGCTCCAGTATTACTGCTATTTGCTGTCTGTACGGAATCAGTTCAATCCTGTCCTGAATGGTGGCAAACTAACACAGCAGTACTTAGTGGATGCGTATGTAAAAATCGAGGCTAATCGCTTAAATTTTATCCGTCATCATCAAAAGGATTTAAAAGTGGAGGATTATTGCGTACTCCAGGAACATCTTCTGAAACAATCTGTTGACAAAGGTATTCCCATTGGCAAGACGGTCATTTTACCATCTTCTTTTGAAGGCAGTCCCAGAAACATGCAGCAACGCTATCAGGATGCCATGGCTATTGTGACTAAATTTGGACGACCAGATCTTTTTGTAACCATGACCTGTAATCCTAAATGGAGGGAGATTACAAACAATTTAGAGCCATGGCAGCGTGTGGAACATAGACCTGATTTAGTGGCCCGTGTCTTCAGAATTAAATTGGAAGCACTATTAAAAGAAATTAACACTGGATTATTTGGCAAAGTTTGTGCAATGGTTCATGTTATTGAATTCCAAAAGCGTGGCCTACCACACGCTCACATTTTGATCATTCTGGATGGCAAATCCAAACTAAGAACTGAGGTTGAAGTGGATAATATAGTTTGGGCTGAAATCCCTGATCCAGAAGAATACCCTCTGCTCCATGACATTGTGATGCAACACATGATTCATGGACCCTGTGGTCAACACAACCCCAATTCTCCATGTATGGATCTTGGCAAGTGTAAGAAAGGTTTTCCTAAAGATTTCCAACCAAGAACACTCATAGCTAAGGATGCATACCCTACTTATCAAAGAAAGGAAGGATCATCCTTTCAAATACGTTCAAAGATGATTGATAATTCTTGGGTTGTTCCCTATAACCCTTACCTACTATTAACATACAAGTGTCATATTAATGTTGAGGTATGTGCTTCCATTCAAAGTGTTAAATACCTCTTCAAATATGTCTACAAAGGACATGATAAAGCCAATCTTGAAATTTGCCAAACTAATATCCACCATGATGAAACACATCAATTCATGGATTCAAGATACGTCAGTGCACCGGAGGCAGCTTGGCGAATATTTGCTTACCCGATGCATAGACAATCGCACTCCATTATTCGCCTGGCCGTACATCTCCCACATTCTCAACCGCTTTATTTTCATGAGGATGACTCTGTTGACGACATCAGTTCCACAATGCACAGAAAATCTACTCTGATGGGCTACTTTGAGCTGAATGAGAGTGACCCGCATGCTCATGATTACTTCTACCGCCAAATTCCAGAGCACTATGTTTGGAAAGAAGGTGCATGGGAAGTTAGAAAGCGAGGAGGTTCTTCAGTGATTGGAAGAATGTATACTGTCAGTATGAAAGATCAAGAACGGTACTATTTAAGGTTGTTGTTACTGCATGTCAAAGGAGCAACAAGTTTTGACAACATTAAGACTGTTAATGAAGTGACATACCCAACTTTCAAAGAGGCAGCATTAGCTCTTGGATTGCTCTTCGATGACACTGTTTGGAGAAATACTTTATTGGATGCCTGTGTTCTCAACATGCCTGCACAGCTTCGTGATATGTTCGCATATATATGTATTTTTGGTCCTCCAGCTCATCCATTGGAGTTGTGGAAAGAATTTAAACAAGACTTTATCCAAGACTACTGCCATGCATATCACTCCAACACTGAGGAGTGTGAGAATTGTGAAGGATATGCTATGACTGATGTCCAAACTATTCTAAAATTTCATGGCAAAACTTTTACTGATTTTAATCTACCACGACCAAAAAGAAAGCCATACATCGCTCCACTATACAACAAGGATGATGAGTTAAGAAGAGCTCAGCAAATGAAAGCTACTTTAAATGACCACCAACTTTTGGCCTATGATGCGATCAATCAAGCTTTACACGATAGAAGTGGACAACCTAAGTGCTTTTTCATTGACGGTCCAGGTGGCAGTGGCAAAACATATCTGTATGATTTATTAATTCATGAACTAAGAGGAGAAGGCAAAATTGTCTCACCTGCAGCCAGTACAGGGATTGCAGCTAACTTACTGCAAGGAGGTAGAACTATCCATTCGCTTTACGGAATACCAATTCCAATCAATGAAACTTCCGTTTCAAGGATTAAAAATGATACAGATGCTGCACAACATTTGAAAAGTACCAAACTTTTCATTATTGACGAGTCCACTCTCTTATCTAAATATGCATTGCATGTGATAGATCAACTTTTACGTGATGTCATGACAACAGATATCTCCAAGAAAAATACAACACCTTTTGGAGGGAAAGTCATTGTTCTGGGAGGAGACTTTCGACAGTGTCTGCCTATCATCCCACATGGTACAAGAACTGACATTATAGAGAGTTGTATTAAATACTCACGACAATGGCAGCTTTTCACTCAATTGCCACTCTTCAACAATATGCGCTCCATTGATCCTGATTATAGCCGTTGGTTACTTCAACTGGGAAATGGTGAATTGTCTAATGATTTCAACCTTGGAGATGATACCATTGAAATCCCACAAGACATGATCTGCACTGGCTCAATCATTCTTGCTATATTTGGTGAAAACATTGTCATTGATGTAGATAACAATGAAAGCATTCAGATTGCTGCATCACATGCCATTCTTTGCCCTAAAAATGACCATGTGGATATGGTGAACTCTAAGGTCATGGATTGCATTGCTGGTGAATACACTGAATACATTAGTGATGATTCCATTGATCCTGATGAGACTGAAGATCCAGATCAATATCCTGTGGAATTTTTAAATTCACTCACACCAACGGGAATGCCTTCTCATCGCCTCAAATTAAAAATCGGTACCATTGTCATGCTTTTGCGCAACTTTAACAGCAGAAAAGGTCTTTGCAATGGGACTCGCTTGATTGTCATTGCTTTGTTTGACAATCTGATTCAAGCAAAAGTCATTACTGGGTCTGCAGAAGGAAATGTGGTGTTTATTCCAAGGATTGATTTATCTCCATCAGAGACTGGATTACCTTTCAAGTTAAGACGTCGACAATTTCCCTTGAAGCCTGCTTTTGCCATGACCATCAACAAATCCCAAGGCCAAACACTGGAGAAAGTAGGGATTTTTTTGCCAGAACCTGTTTTTGGACATGGACAGTTATATGTGGCTTTTTCACGAGTGAAAAGAAGATGTAATGTTAAGGTGAAAGTGCTGGATACACCCATTCAAGGAAAGTTGGTGCCTAATTCTGAAAAAGTCTTTACTAAAAATATTGTCTATAAGAATTATTTATCTTAAATTCTTTAGATATATATTACACTTTCATACATGATGGATATAACAATGAAAGCATTCACATTGCTGCATCACATGACAATCTTTGCCCTAAAAATGTCCATGTGGAAATGGTGAACTCTCAGGTTATGGATTGCATTGCTGGTGAATACACTGAGTACATTAGTGATGATTCCATTCAGACTGAAGATTCAGACCAATATCCAGTGGAATTTTTAAATTCACTCACACCAATGAGAATGCCTTATCATCGCCTCAAATTACACATTGGTACCATTGTCATGCTTTTCCGCACCTTTAACAGCATAAAAGGTGTTTGCAATGGAATCGCTTCATTGTGATCACTTTGTTTGACAATCTCATTCAAGCAAAAGTCAGTTCTGGTCTGCAGAAGGAATTGTGTTGTTTATTTCAAGGATTGATTTATCTCCATCATAGACTGCCTTACATTTTAAGTTTTCGGGTCCACAGGTGTACTACAGTCCGCGCTGCCCGGTCATCCAAGGAGTCACACGGAAACAGTGTTCCAAGAAAAAGTTCCTTTATTCTTCAAATAAACCGACGCGTTTCGGCGCCTAATCCTGGCACCATCCTCAGGGTATTACCCGAGGATGGTGCCAGGATTAGGCGCCGAAACGCGTCGGTTTATTTGAAGAATAAAGGAACTTTTTCTTGGAACACTGTTTCCCGTGTGACTCCTTGGATGACCGGGCAGCGCGGACTGTAGTACACCTGTGGACCCGAAAACTCTTGAAGTACCCACTATAGTGGTGGAGGTGGAAGTCCAGCAGCAGCCTACAGACATTAAAACCAACGCTTCTATTCCAGTTGTGGGAATCACAACTGGATCAGGTTAGTGTAACCTGTTTACACCTATAAGACCCTATTTCTTATCGAGTGATAGGGCACTATTGCGCCTCTGTTGTCTCCCCTTATATTTTTTACATTTTAAGTTAACACATCGACAATTTCCCATGAAGTCTACTTTTCCCATGACCATCAACAAATCCCAAGGCCAAATACTGGAGAAAGTAGGGATTTTTTGCCCCACAATTCATTTTTGGACATGGACAGTTATATGTGGCTTTTTCATGAGTGAAAAGAAGATGTATTGTTAAGGTGAAAGTACTGCATACACCCATTCAAGGAAAGTTGCTGCCTCATTCTGAAAAAGTCTTTACAAAAAATATTCTCTAAAGAATTTATAATAAAATATTCTTATAGATATATATCACATTTACATACATGATGGATATAACAATGAAAGCATTCACATTGCTGCATCACATGACAATCTTTGTCCTAAAAATGTCCATGTGGAAATGGTGAACTCTCAGGTTATGGATTGCATTGCTGATGAATACACTGAGTACATTAGTGATGATTCCATTCAGACTGAAGATTCAGACCAATATCCAGTGGAATTTTTAAATTCACTCACACCAATGGGAATGCCTTATCATCGCCTCAAATTACACATTGGTACCATTGTCATGGTTTTGCGCACCTTTAACAGCATAAAAGGTCTTTGCAATGTGAATCGCTTCATTGTGATCACTTTCTTTGAGAATCTTATTCAAGCAAAAGTCAGTTCTGGGTCTGCAGAAGGAAATGTGTTGTTTATTTCAAGGATTGATTTATCTCCATCAGAGACTGGCTTACCTTTTAACTTAACACATTGACAATTTACCGTGAAGTCTACTTTTCCCATGACCATCAACAAATCCCAAGGCCAAACAGTGGAGAAAGTAGGGATTTTTTGCCCCACAACCCGTTTTTGGACATGGACAGTTATATGTGGCTTTTTCACGAGTGAAAAGAAGATGTATTGTTAAGGTGAAAGTACTGCATACACCCATTCAAGGAAAGTTGCTGCCTCTTTCAGAAAAAGTCTTTACAAAAAATATTGTCTATAAGAATATTTTATTTTAAATTCTTTAGATATATCCATCATGTATATAAATGTAATATATAACAATGAAAGCATTCACATTGCTGCATCACATGACAATCTTTGTCCTAAAAATGTCCATGTGGAAATGGTGAATCTCAGGTTATGGATTGCATTGCTGATGAATACACTGAGTACATTAGTGATGATTCCATTCAGACTGAAGATTCAGACCAATATCCAGTGGAATTTTTACATTCACTCACACCAATGGGAATGCCTTATCATCGCCTCAAATTACACATTGGTACCATTGTCATGGTTTTGCGCACCTTTAACAGCATAAAAGGTCTTTGCAATGTGAATCGCTTCATTGTGATTACTTTGTTTGAGAATCTTATTCAAGCAAAAGTCAGTTCTGGGTCTGCAGAAGGAAATGTGTTGTTTATTTCAAGGATTGATTTATCTCCATCAGAGACTGCCTTACCTTTTAACTTAACACATTGACAATTTACCGTGAAGTCTACTTTTCCCATGACCATCAACAAATCCCAAGGCCAAACAGTGGAGAAAGTAGGGATTTTTTGCCCCACAACCCGTTTTTGGACATGGACAGTTATATGTGGCTTTTTCACGAGTGAAAAGAAGATGTATTGTTAAGGTGAAAGTACTGCATACACCCATTCAAGGAAAGTTGCTGCCTCTTTCAGAAAAAGTCTTTACAAAAAATATTGCCTATAAGAATATTTTATTTTAAATTCTTTCGATATATATTACATTTACATACCTGATGGATATAACAATGAAAGCATTCACATTGCTGCATCACATGACAATCTTTGTCCTAAAAATGTCCATGTGGAAATGGTGAACTCTCAGGTTATGGATTGCATTGCTGATGAATACACTGAGTACATTAGTGATGATTCCATTCAGACTGAAGATTCAGACCAATATCCAGTGGAATTTTTACATTCACTCACACCAATGGAAATGCCTTATCATCGCCTCAAATTACACATTGGTACCATTGTCATGATTTTGCACACCTTTAACAGCATAAAAGGTCTTTGCAATGGGAATCGCTTCATTGTCATCACTTTGTTTGACAATCTCATTCAAGCAAAAGTGATTACTGGGTCTGCAGAAGGAAATGTGGTGTTTATTCCAAAGATTTATTTATCTCCATCAGACACTGCCTTACCTTTCAAGTTAAGACGTCAACAATTTCCCGTGAAGTCTACTTTTCCCATGACCATCAACAAATCCCAAGCCAATACACTGAAGAAAGTATGGATTTTTTTGTCACAAACAGTTTTTGGACATGGACAGTTATATGTGGATTTTTCACGAGTGAAAATACGATGCAATGTTAAGGTGAAAGTGTTGGATACACCCATTCAAGTCAAATTGCTGCCCAGTAGTGAAATACTCTTTACTACAAATATTCTCTCTAATAATATTTTATTTAAAATTCTTTAGATACATATTAGATTTAAATACATACTTACTTTCTAATTAAATATAAATATTACAATAAATTAGTTTAGTCATAGATGTATAGCAATAAAAAAAAAAAAATATTATTTGTTATACAAAAAGATATTAAAATTAGTTCTTATATATACAATAGTTATTTAAGAAATATAGTCATTAGTGTACATTTTCAATTACAATATAGTATAGAGAAATATTTTATTTTAAATTCTTTATATGCATATTACATTTAGATACATAATTATTTTCTAATTAAACAAAAATATTACCATAAAATAGTTTAGCCATAGATGTAAAGTACTAAAAAAAAACAAAAAAATTACTTTACCCATAGCTGTATAGGAATTGACCAAAAAAAATTATAAAAAAATTGTTTAAAAATAGATGTATAGCAATAGAAATAATCCAACATACCAAACAAATTACTTTAGTTTTAGATAAAGACATTATAATTAGTTATTAGATATTAAATACGTCTTTAAGAAATATAGTCCTTAGTTTTGCTTTTCACTGAAAATATAGTGTATAAAAATATTTTACTTTCAATTATTTACATACATATTCTATTTAGATACATACTTTCTAATTAAACACAAATATTACAATAATTTAATTTAGCTATAGATGTAGAAGAATAGAAATAGACAAAAATACCAAAAATATTAATTTCGTTATAAAGATATTATAAATAGGTTTTAGATATAAAATAGTTATTTAAAATATATTGTTCTTACTTTTTTAGCTTTTAAAATTTCTTTTTAAATTTCATTGTATATGTATATAAACACACATTTTGTAGTAGATTGTAGATGTGTATCATCTAAATGCTTGCATTTAGTGATAATAACCTGAAGCTCCAGCAGTATAGCTGCTGCGAGATTTTATTTTCTTTTTACACAGGGTCAGGTTTTTGTCAACAGCTAAGGCTGCCTTCACATTTGCAGATGCATCTGCAGCGTTTTGAAAATGCATCTGCATGCACATGGTAGACCCTAGCTTTATAATGGGACGCACGGTGTCTGCAGATGCTTGCAGGCAGCCGTGCACACACATTTACTCCTATATGTGATCTGTGCGCAGGCGGATGCCTGCATACAAATCACACACTCCCACCCTCACCAGGGATGCAACATGTCGTGTCCCTGCTGCGGAGGAGAGTCTGTGATCTGTACCCAAGCATCTGCCTGCGCAGAGATCACATATAGCAGTGAATGGTTGTGCTCGGCTGTCTGGAAGCATCTGCAGACACTGTGCGTCCCATTATAAAGATAGGGTTTACTGTCTGCATGCAGATGCATCTGCAAAATGGTGCAGATGCATCTGCAAGTCTGAAGGCAGCATTAGAGACGGGTGGGACAGCTGTTCACACACATCTCTATCTTGAAGTGTGTTCTGTACATATAAATACATACATACATATAGGTACATATTTAGACACATAGGGAAAGAATATACATTTTCATTTTAAATCTGACTTATTCTGCTATTTGTGGAATTTATAGTGTGAACACATCAATTTTGACACTTGCTGTCTAATGGTGACCTACAGCACTCTTACTGTAAGTTGCATGAAATGTTAATGTAATTTGTGCTTTACTTGCAGTAGTTGCGGCACATGTGCTTTCAACAGTTTCAACTGCCAAAATCACAGTTAGCTTTGATTTTTAGTGGTTGCATTTAGTCAACCTGTTAAAGCTGTGCTTGCCGTATTTACTACAAGCTAATTGCAAGTTCCATATACATTACATGTTACTTGCTAAAAGTGAGCTGTAGGTAGGTCCTTTGGTGCAAAGTGCAGAAATTGTATTTGGTTATTCTACACCTTCTGCAAATAGCCAAAAAATATCTGCTTTAAAAGGAGTCTAACTATTAATTATTAGGGGTAGAGTAGAGTAGGTCCCACCAGTTGTAAGGCTACCTTCCCGTGGTTGGTGGGGAAACATGTACTGGCTCAATCATAGATTATTAATATTCATATATAAATTGAATATACGTAGTCTGTACAAAACATCAGTGCCAGTATCTGTACGAAAAGCCTTGCCTTAGAATCATGACATGTACTACACTGATATATACCATACAAACATTGGTAGTTGATAGATAGATATCATGTCTTATGTGCATTATTGTCAAATTTGAATGAATAATGTATATATGCATGCTACATTCCCGATTCTTTACAATTGAGCCGCCATCTATCATGGAATAATTGGATTATTAGTTAAAAATCTAATTTAATAAACTATACACCAGTTCTAGAATCCCGATGCAATCGCATCGGGCTCACAGCTAGTCTAATATATAATTACCTTAAGCCACTTCCGTCATATTCGGCCCTACTTCTGTCGTCGTGAACGTGGCTTCCTCCCAAAGCCTAACTCGCAATGGCTTTGCGAGTCTGCACACAATTCCCTCCAGTTACTCGCAAAGCCTAACTCGCAATGGCTTTGCAAGTCTGCACACAATACCCTCCAGTTACTCGCAAAGCCTGACTAGCACACACATGTATCATGCACACAGCACACACATGTATAATGCACACCTGCACACACATGCATCATGGCCACCTGCACACACAGGTATCATGCACACAGCACACACATGCATCATGCACACAGCACACACATGCATCATGCACACACATGCATCATGTGTGATGCATGTGTGTGCAGGTGTGCTCTGTGCATTATACATGTGTGTGCTGTGTGCATGATACATGTGTGTGCAGGTCTGCTGTGTGCATGATGCATGTGTGTGCAGGGGTGCTCTGTGCATGATGCATGTATGTGCAGGTCTGCATGACACGTGTGTGCAGGTGTGCTGTCTGCATGATACATGAGCGCAATGTTCAACACCTGTGTGCATGATGCATGTGTGTGCTGTCTGCATGATGCATGTGTGTGCAGGTGTGCTGTGTGCATGATGTATGTGTGCTGTGTGCATGATACATGTGTGTGCTGTGTGCATGATGCGTGTGTGCCGTGTGCATGATGCATGTGTGTGCAGGTGTGCATGATACATGTGTGTGCACGTCTGCTGTGTGCATGATACATGAGCGCCAACTTAAAGAGCTGTCTGCTGTGTGCATGATACATGTGCTTGAAGGTATGCTGTGTGCATGATGCATGTGCGTCCAGGTGTGCTGTGTACATGATGCATGTGTCTGCAAGTGTGCTCGCTCCATCCTGCCCCCCCCCCATCCTGCTACTCCGGCTCCATCCTGCCTCGCTCGCTCCATCCTGCCCTGCTCACTCCATCCTGCCCCCTGCCACCATCCTGCTCCTCCGGCTCCATCCTGCCCCGCTCACTCCATCCTGCCCCGCTCCCCACTATCCAACCGTACCCCCCCACCACCATCCTTCTCCGCCTCCATCCTGCTCGCTCCCTCCATCCTGCCGCCCCCTGTTCTTGCCCCCCTCTGCCTCCATCATGCCCCCCCTCTGCCTCCATCCTGCTCCCCCTCTGCCTCCATCCTGCTCCGGCTTCATCCTGCCCCCCTCCGCCTCCATCCTGCCCCCCCCTCCGCCTCCATCCTGCCCCGCCCCCCGGCTCCATCCTGCCCACCTGCCATCCTGCCCCCCGACACAATCCTACCCCCCCACCCCCCTCACCATCCTGACCCCCTACTCCATCCTGCCCCCGGCAGTTAGCGCTCATGTGACCGATCAGCTGATCGGTTTCCCAGGCAACCACAGGTCCTAAACGCCTGTACTACCTAGAAGATGGAGGTGGAGCGAGCCGCCGGCCAGGTGAGTATCCTCACTGAGGATTTTTTTATTTTTACTGTGGAGAAGCGGGGGCCAGGAGGAGTGGGGGACCGCGGGGACCGGAGTGTCGCCATATACCATAGTGCTGCTATACATGTACTGTAATGTACCGCCATATACCATCGTGCTGCTATACATGTGCTGTAATGCACCGCCATATACTATAGTGCTGCTATGCACATACTGTAATGTACCGCCATATACTATAGTGCTGCTATACATCTATTCTAATGCACCGCCATATACTATAGTGCTGCTATACATGTACTGTAATGTACCGCCATATACTATAGCGATGCTATACATCTAATGTACCGCCATATACTATAGTGCTGATATACATCTACTGTAATGTACCGCCATATACCATCGTGCTGCTATACATGTGCTGTAATGTACCGCCATATATACTATAGTGCTGCTATACACGTACTGTAATGTACTGCCATATACTATAGTGCTGCTATACATGTACTGTAATGTACCGCCATATACTATAGCGCTGCTATACATGTAATGTACCGCCATATACTATAGTGCTGATCTACATGTACTGTAATGTACCGCCATATACTACAGTGCTGCTATACATGTCCTCTAATGTACCCCCATATACCATAGCATTGCTATACATGTCATTTAATGTACCACCATATACCAAAGCGCTGCTATATGTATATCTAATATATATAAAACCCGAAGGCTCACTTATGTCACTTTGCTCACCACTTCCGTCACTTTGTCATAGCCAAAGTGCCGTCACCACAGCGCTACACACGCACAGGGGGGACCAACATGGCGCCCCTAAGCAGACCGGGACTCAGGCAGCCCCGCCACACTTACGCCCGCCCCTACACTGCCCAAAACACACACACATCACGGCCATGAAATGAGCGGCGTTAGCCGGTCGTCTCCCGCCCGCCACACACCACTTCGGGAGATGACCGGCTAATGCCGGTCGTCTCCCGAGTGCCTCGCTCTCGCTCCCGCCAGTTTCACAGGTGCAAGCTCCTCCCCCTCACTTCCGGTGCCCGGGGCTGTTGATAGCTCTCAGCGAAATGGCGGCCGCACGGATCGCCCTCCGCTCCTAGACTGCCCCGAGCCTCCGGGGGCAAGCCCTGTGCTGGACCGCCAGCAGTAGGCCAAGTAGCCCTGAGGACACGGAGCCAGCTGGTGTGCAGCCTGAAAGAAGACAGAGAAGTGTGCAGCCTAGAGGAGGACAGGTGTAACGAGCGGTGATGTCGCCGCTCCAGCCTCCTCTCTCCTCACCCCTCCAGCCGGACCTCTCCTCACTCCTCCAGCGCCACCTCTCCTCACCCCTCCAGCGCCACCTCTCCTCACCTCTCCTCACCCCTCCAACCGCACCTCTCCTCACCCCTCCAACCGCACCTCTCCTCACCCGTCCAGCGCCCACCTCCCCTCACCCCTCCAGCGCCACCTCTCCTCACCCCTCCAGTCGCACCTCTCCTCACTCCTCCAGTCGCACCTCTCCTCACTCCTCCAGCCTCACCTCTCCTCACCCCTCCAACCGCACCTCTCCTCACCCCTCCATATGCAATGTACAGTATGTGTATATATGTGTGTGTATGTAGCCACTTCCGTCACTTTCTCCGCACTTCCGTCACTTTGTCCGCACTTCCCTCACTTTCTACACACACATACACATACACACACACACAAACACACACACACTACACTATACTTACCACTGCCCCTGCGTCCGCCGCCTGGATCCTCAGTCGACATCTCGCCGCCCCCGAACTACTGGATCCAATATAGCGTCCAAGAAGTCTCGCCAAACTTCCCGGACATATTGGATCCAGTCGTCCGCGGCCGCCAACATACTTTCTCCAAGATGGCGTCCGGGAAGTCTCCCCAGGCTTCCCAGACCCAATATTCGATCCAGTCGTCCGGGGGCGGCGACATTTAGACTCCGGATCCACGTGCCGGGGAAGACGCAGGCCCGGTGGTAAGTATAGCAAAGTGTGTGTATGTGTGTGTGTATGTGTCTGCTGACCACTCTGCCCACGGCGCTGCGCTGACCACTCTGCCCATGGCACTGCGCTGACCACTCTGCCCACGGCGCTGCGCTGACCACTCTGCCCACACCGCTGCACTGACCACTCTGCCCTCGCCGCTGCGCTGACCACTCTGCCCACGCCGCTGCGCTGACCACTCTGCCCACGCCGCTGCGCTGACCACTCTGCCCACGCCGCTGCACTGACCACTCTGCCCACGAAGCTGCGCTGACCAATCTCACCGCACTCACTGCTAACCACTGAGCCACCACACTCAATGCTAGCCACTGAGCTACCGCACTCACTGCTAACCACTGAGCTACCGCACTCACTGCTAACCACTGAGCCACCGCACTCACTGCTAACCACTGAGCCACCGCACTCACTGCTAACCACTGAGCCACCGCACTCACTACTAACCACTGAGCCACCGCGCAGTGCTAACCACTATGCCACCGCCCAGTGCTAACCACTCAGCCACCCCGCAGTGCTAAGCACTGACCCACCGCACTGTGCTAACCACTCAGCCACCGCGCAGTGCTAACCACTGAGCCACCTCTATACACACAATTCATTTCACCGCACTCCCCTATTAGTAAATCCCTCTCCCTCTCTCCTGTAAGTGAGGCGCTAAGCTCATTGGTCGGCCACAGCACACACCGACCAATCAGCTTTGCGCCTCCCTTCCTATTCAGATACATGGAGGACTTTGAGTTTCAAATTTACCGCTGTAAGTGAGGCGCGAAGCTCATTGGTCGGCGCCAGCACACACCGACCAATGACCTTCGCGCCTCACTTACACCACTAAATTTCAAACTCAAACTCCTCCATGTATCTCAATGGCCAGTGAGGCGCTTCTCTCATTATAATCATGACAGTAGCAACATTAACCCCTTACATTCCGTTTTTTCTGTAATTTCTATAACACAGTGTGTAGTTGTACTGCCACTACAAAGTTAACCCCTTCTATACCATTTCTCCCTTAACTCCATACTTTGTAGTCTCTATTACTACTCCCAGTAGGAACATTAACCCCTTATATTCCATTATTGCTGTTATTTCTATTACACAGTGTATAGTTGTAATCACACTGCGAAATTAACCCATTATATACCAGTTCAGCATTAACTGCATATTTGGTAGTGTTTATAACTACTGCCACTGCTACATTAACCCCTTGAACACCATTTTGGATATAATTTACAGCGCTGACTCTGTTGTGGGAGTGCCTGTGGGACATTAACTCCTTCAATAACATTTTTGATATCATTATAAGTTCCTACTCTGTTATAATCCTGTTAGTCGGACATTAACTCTTTCTACACCTCCACTATGTGGCTACCCTGACAGTTTTGCCTACATCGCCTACTTAGTCATATATCTGGTGTTTAAGTCTATTATTTACAACTCTTAAAAATATTATATACAGATTCTAGACTCCCGATTCTTTAGAATCGGGCTCACAGCTAGTTCTATATAAAACAGTGTTTAAAAACCGTATTTAAAGAATAAGAAGTAATAAAAGTTATATTTGGAGAATAAAAATTTGATAAAAAATTAATAAAGAATTAAATAAGACTCATATGTACTGTTAGTTATTTCCTTTGACGTGGGTTATATATATCATAAAATATCTATGCTAGATGATCCAGAGAAAAAAACAAGACTATTCTCATGTATGTCTGTGGAGCATCAGGTAGATGAATAGAATGTCAATGAGAGACTGCCGAGTTCTATCCTGCTCTCATGCCAATAAACATGTGGGAAAAAACACACAACAAGACGTATCAGACCACTTAGAATATCCATAAACAGCATCAAAGAAAACAAACATTCAGAGACTGTTCATTTCTTAATAAATTTTCTGGTGTAATATTCACAAATAACCACAAGATGGTGCTCATTCGGAGCCTGTTGCCAAGGTGATGTGAGAAAAAACCTGGTCCCTTGCAGACCTAATTTTCCGCCGGTAGGGGCAGCCTATAGTGAGCGAACTAAGTAGGGATTGCTCAATTCATGAATGTAGTGTCTATTACAGTGCACAAGATAGGTAGTGATTATATGTGAGGGGAAAGAAGAGAGAGAAAGATATATATATAAAGACTCAGTGTTAAACGTACAAAAGTGCATGGTGCAGTATTTATTTGAGCTAGTTTTTATAAAACTAGCCAAATTAGATATAGTGTAATATATATAAAAAGAATGTGTACTCATATTTTAAAATTATAAAAATTTAGTTATTAATGCTATATTAGTTCAGAGACCAGGTTTAACCCCTTAGGTTTTAGTGTATCTAATTTGAACATCCAGAATTTCTCTCTTTTTTTCAATGTCTCGAATCTATTTGGAATATGTGCTCCTATGTGGTCTATGGGTGTAATTCTTATAAGTGTGGGGTCTCTATTGTGATGTATGTCAAAATGGTGTGATACCCCATGAGCTTTATATCCATTCTTTACATTTGACCGGTGTTTATTCAGTCTCTCGTGCAGACATCTAATTGTCCTTCCCACAAATTGATAATTACAAGGACATTCCAAGAGGTAGATTACATATCTGGTAGTGCAGTCCATTTGAGATTTTATTGGAAACATCTCATTATTACTGAAAGAAGTGAAGGAGGTCCTTTGTTGGATACTCCTACAGCCACAAACATCTTTTCTTCCCACATTTCTTAGTGCCTTTTTGTTGAGATCTCCCATCCATCTCAGGCAGAGTCTGCCTTAATCTGCTGGGTGCTATCTTCCCTTTTATATTAGGGGCTCTCCTGAAAGTAATCCCAGGTTTATCTGGAATTACCGTATTCAGTATAGGGTCATTTTTTAGGATATACCAATGTTTCTCTAAACAGTCTCTAATCTTTTTATGGCATTTATTATAAGTGGTTATAAAATTCCACTTTTGTTTGTCTTCTGTTGTGCCTTTTACTTTGGATGTCAGTAGCTTCTCCTGTGGTACCTTTGTATAGTGTTCCTGTGCTTTACATATTAACTCCTTCGGATAACCTCTTTCTATGAATCTATTTACCAAGGTTTCTGATTGTGCGATGTAGTCCTGATTAGATGTGCAGTTCTTCCTAATCCTTCTAAACTGACTGGCAGGGATATTGTTCAGCCATTTTTTGTAATGTCCACTTTTAAAATCTATATACGAATTCCGATCAGATTCTTTAAAGAAAGTTTTTGTACATATCTCACCATATTTCACAAATATGATTAGATCCAACAAATTAATACTGGTCTTATTCATTGTGGATTCGAAACTAAAGCCCCAATTATTGTTCTTTATCTCTTCCATAAATCAAATTATAAATAAATTAAAGATACTGACCAACCGTCTGGCCTCTCGTCTCTGTTGCTTGGTGAGGCCATCTCCTATCCTTACTTCCGGCTCATTCTCCCCGGGGGTCACCGTACCCGGGGATGAGTGCCCGGAAGAGGAGGGAGACGAAAAAAGGTCAGCCATCAGGCCTTCCCGTCCCTTCCATGGTTTTAACAGGTTGATATGGTATATCTGCTCTGGTTTACTCCTTCCTGGCTGAAATACTTTATAGTTGACAACCCCAACCTTTTCCTGGATTTCATACGGCCCCTGCCACTTTGCTAGAAACTTGCTTTCTGCTGTGGGGACCAACACCAACACCCGATCCCCTGGGTTAAAGGACCGTACCGTTGCCTGTCTATTGTACCTGGCATTTTGAGCTGCCTGCGCGTCCTGCAAATGCTCTTTCACTATTGGCATGACTGCGGCTATGCGATTCTGCATCCCCAAAATGTGTTCAATCACACTTTTATGGGGGGTTGGTTCCTGCTCCCATGTTTCCTTGGCCAGGTCAAACAATCCCCGAGGATGTCGCCCGTACAACAGTTCGAATGGCGAAAACCCCGTGGACAATTGGGGTACCTCCCGGACTGCAAACATGAGATAAGGGAGCAACATATCCCAGTCCTTCCCATCTTTGGAGACTACCCTTTTTAACATGGATTTTAAGGTTTTATTGAACTGTTCCACCAACCCGTCCGTTTGAGGATGGTACACAGACGTACGCAACTGCTTAATTTGGAGCAGTCTGCACAGCTCCTTAGTGATTTTGGACATGAATGAGGTCCCCTGGTCCGTAAGGATCTCCTTGGGCAACCCCACCTGACAGAACATGGCAAACAACTCCAGCGCAATAATCTTAGCGGTAAGGTGTCTGAGGGGTATCGCCTCAGGGTAACGGGTGGCGTAATCGACTATCACTAGAATGTGTTGATGTCCTCAGGCAGATTTTACGAGAGGTCCCACCAAATCCATGGCTATCTGCTCAAAAGGGATTTCTATAATGGGCAAGGGGATGAAAGGACTGCGAAAGTGAGCCAGGGGCGCGGTGAGTTGGCACTCCGGGCAAGTCTCGCAGTACTTTTTCACCTCCCCGAGGACCCCGGGCCAATAAAACCATTGCAACAGCCGCTCCTGCATTTTCTTAGCCCCTAGGTGGCCACTCATGAGATGCTTATGAGCCAAGTCGAGGACCCGCCGGCGATACGGCTGGGGCACCAACAATTGCTCCACAACATCCCCCCGTATATTATCCACTTGGTAGAGTAAATCCTGTTTGAGGGCAAAATGGGGGTACCTTACCTAGGGACCTGGCACCTGTGCCACCCCATCAATTTCGATCACCCGACTCCGGGCGTATACTAACGTAGGATCCTGGAGTTGGGCCATCCCGAAAGTACCTGGAGACGCCTCCAATTCCGGGATTGGCTCGTCTGTTCCAATCTCACCTGCCAACACCTCTAAGGACGACCTATCGGTGTCACACTCTGTCCCTGCTGTGGCGACCCCTTCTGCAGGTGTCCTGGACTCGGGGTCATCGGGCTCAGGCCCTGGACTGTCCTTGACCTGAGGGGTCTTGGAGGGTCCTTTGTATAGAGCGCAGAAAAAAGGCAGATCCCTCCCCAAGATTACATCATAGGGAAGGTTATTCATCAGTCCCACTTCATGCTGTATCTGTCCACACGGAGCCGTGATGGTGACCACCCCCGTAGGATAGTCCAGGAGGTCCCCATGTATGCACACCACACCCACGGTACGCCCGGTGTCCTTCACCCCAGTGATCAAGGCTGTCCGCACGAGGGTCACTAAGCTCCCTGAATCCAACAAGCCGGTCACCTGGCATCCGTTCAGCTATACTTGACATAAATGCAGATCAGTCCCTGGAGAAATAAGGCCGGCTGTACACACCGTCTGAGCATACATTGACCCCCGCCGAGGATACTCGCATTCCATGGGCTCTGTGGTGAGGGGACATTGGGCTACCAAATGTCCAACCCGCTGGCAGCGCCAACATCTAATAGGGAAAGAAGCACTCCTAAAAGGTTGTCTTCTAGGGTACAGGCCTTTTCGGACCCCTGGAGTGGCGGGAGAGGACTCCTGTGGAACAGGGGCGGTCTCCTGCACAGGTTCTGGCGAGGGATCTTTAGCAGGGGGTTTGGAGGAGGCCGGCCGCCGAGTGGCACGCAAAGTCCCAGTGTCCCGTATCAAGTCCTGCGTAGCCACATTTCGCTCCACCAGGCACACTAATTGATCCAGGGTACTCGGGTCACCTTGTCCCACCCACCTTTGTATAGGGACAGGAAGAGTGCGCACAAAGCGGTCGACGACCACCCTCTACACCATTTGCGCAGGACTGAGGGTCTCAGGCTGCAACCATTTTTTTACTAAATGCAATAAATCGTAAGCCTGGGAGCGTACGGGCTTGGCTTCCTCAAAGAACCACTGGTTTACCCGCTGAGCTCGTACGTATGTGTTCACCCCCAACCGAGCAAGGATTTCACCCTTCAGGGCTCCATATTCCAGAGCGTCCTCGGTACAGAGGTCCAGATACGCTTTTTGGGACTCCCCAATCAGATAGGGCGCCAATACTTCGGCCCACTGGTCGGTCAGCAGTCTCTCCCTTTCGGTCACCCGCTCAAACACAGACAGGAAAGCTTCCACATCATCCCCCGGGGTCATCTTTTGCAACGCTTGCCTTACCGCTGTCTTGACGCTGTACTCCTCGCCTGGTCCCGGGGATGAAGCCGCTGGCCGGTCCCGGAGCTCCACGGTCAGGAGGTCCAATTGTCGCATCAGGAGCTGATTGGTGTCCTGTTGGGCCTGATGCTGCAGCTGCTGCTGTTGCTGCTGACGGTCCAACGACTGGAGCAGATGTGCATTGGTCTGTTGAGGCTGCACATTAGCCTGCTGTTGCTGGGCATTAGCCAGGGCCAACTGCTTTAGAATGTCCTCCATGGTTGCAGCAGGAATATACCAGAGCCTAGCTGGTTGGATCACGGACATGTGCCACTGGGTATGCCAGGTTGCTACACCTCACTGGGCTGCTGCCCGAATTCTCCACCATATGTGAGGTAGCGCCGTCGGATTGCACGACAGAGGCAAGGAGCCAGGCACAGAAGTTCACAGCACACGGTTTGTTATGCACATGTCCACAGTATACACAAACATCCGGGTTCTGGGATGCAGCCGGGTACACTTCCTATAACCATAAGATAGGTCCACAGTCCTTTATCATGGGTTCTCTCCAGTCCAGGTCTCACCGAGATCAAGCCCTCCGGGCTAGGCCGTGTTGTATCTCCACACAGCCTCTGCACTCTCCTCCTGTCCTGGCCACTCACTAGCCTCATCAGTCTTCCTTCAGACTGAAGTTCCCTTTAGAGAACCACACCCTGTGTTCCTGCCTAGCTTTTAACCCTCTGCTTACCTCTGGGGAAGTCTCTATGAACCCGGAGTGGAGTGCTTCCTATACGTGGAGGGAGCATAACCTGGGAGACACATACCGGCTGTCACAGACCATCCCGGTCACTGTCTCACACAGTGTATTGAGAATGAAACTGAACTGTAAGAACTGTGTTAAACTGTAACTTGACTAAGAACTTGAGAAGTAAACACGGAGAACCCTCAATACGTCTCTCTTGTCTGTCTCTGCCTGAGCACTAATCCTTCCATACAGATTCGCAGCAGCTTCCCACCTGCAGAGCCACAGCGTGCAAGCTCCAACATTGAAGGAGGATTCCTGCAGCAGCTGGACAGTAAGTGAATTGCACTCAGCACCAAGCCTGCACACTACACAATAGACTTTATCCATCATTGCCCCGGGGAATACATTTCTGCCCACGGGAAATAATCATTCTCCACTGCCATTACACCATCCCCGGAGGTTCTGCAGCAGCGGCGGCCCCATTGCTGGCCGCACACAGTGGGTGGCGTGACGACTGACATCCCCTGTAAATATCCCCTATTATTGCCAGGGCCCGGGACACAGTCCGGACCAGGACCACCCGTGACTTCCCCAGCAGCAGACCCGGTCCGGCACCGAGTACCCCCGTCCCAATGGGCTCGACATATGCTATGACACAGCTAAGGATTCCGGGTAACGGTACAATGCTAGGAGAGCAGAAATGGTGCTACCGGGGAAGAGCACATCTAGGGTTCCAGGTAACAGGGTGCAAGGCAAGGAGAGCAGGAATGGCTCTACTAGAGGAAAATACAAAGAAGGCCTGACCAACAGTCAGCAAGGCAAAAGCAAACTAACTTAATAATCAGGCGCCTCCCATCAGTGGAGGTGGCCTGAAATACCAGAGGAAGAGCAGCTAATGGTCAACGGGAGTGTCAAGTTGGACCGTGCCGGCGCCTAGGGTCACAGAGGAGGAGTGCACCGCTGATTGGTCACATGAATACAACCATTGTAATGTGCTCATGTGTGAGCCCAGTGGTCAGCTGACATGAAGGGAAGCCGGCGATGGCTCCGAGACACAGTACGCCTGGATGCTGGATGCCCGGTCGGCAGAGGAGCAGAGGATGCCGACCCCGGAGAGGTGAGCTGGGAAGCGGTGCCAGGGGACCTAACACCCTGCAGCCTAGGGGGGCCCCAAAAGTCCCTTTGGTCTATAGAAAAAGACTAATACTATTAATGAGTTGCAATAATTAGGGGCCCCGTTTGAGCTTTCACATCGGGGCCCCTGGGCCTGAATTACTCCACTATTAAGAAGAGCATTAAAAACACATCTCTTTAGATTACCCTACCACCTCACCTCATCTATGTAATTATTCCCGGGGACGGGCTGGCAGATCTTGCACAGGGGGGCAGTCCAGCTTTCCAAGTCAGCGGCAAGTGAGGACCAGGGGGATGCTGCCGACAAAGTGAGGACCTGGGCCTGGGGGAGCGGGAGTTGCCGCGTGGGGGGGGGGGGTGCTGGCGCTGCTTCGCTCACCTGCCGGCTGGCAGCTCCTGCCGCTCCGATCCCGCATCCTGCCTGCTGCATCCCGGGTCCCGCTATGCAACAAGTGAGTGCGCGGCCGCTCTCACTGTGGGGGCTACCCCTAAACTGGGACTAAACCATCAGCCTGGGGGCAAATGCCTCCCTGCCACCTGGGCCAGTCCGCCCCTGATTATTCCCATTCTGTCCTTCTCCAAATCTGGCCTCTTGTATCATTTTTCTACACCCCCATGTATTTTATAGCACTTGATCTGTATTTGTACAGATCCTGGCTGGTGAACGGTTCATGCAGCATTATGTGAATCCTCTATTTATTATATTGATAGCTGGACCATATACGACATATACTATTATCTACTAGAAATAGGCCCGATGCTATTGCATCGGGAGTGCGGTGAAGTGAACAGGTGCTGTAGAAATAGTCGCTGAATAGTACAGTCTTCTCTCCGGAAAGTACGCTGTTGTTGCGAGATTTATATGGTGTATATGGTGGCTCAGTGGTTAGCACTGTATACGGTGGCACAGTGGTTAGCATTGTATATGGTGACTCAGTGATTAGCACAGTATATGGTGGCTCAGTGGTTAGCAGAGTATGCAGTGGCTCAGTGGTTAGCACTGTATACAGTGGTTCAGTGGTTAGCACTGTATACAGTGGCTCAGTGGTTAGCATTGTATACAGTGGCTGAGTGGTTAGCACTGTATGGTGGCTTAGTGGTTAGCACTGTATATGGTGGCTTAGTGGTTAGCACTCTATGGTGGCTCAGTGGTGAGTACTGTATATGGTAGCTCAGTGGTTAGCACTGTATACGATGGTTCAGTGGTTACCACTGTATATAGTGGCTCAGTGTTTAGCATTGCATATGGTGGCTCAGTGGTTAGCACTGTATGCGGTGGCTCAGTGTTTAGCAGTGTATGCTGGCTCAGTGGTTAGCACTGTATAAGGTGGGTCAGTGGTTAGCACAGGATATGGTGGCTCAGTGGTTAGCACAGTATACACTGGCTTAGTATTTAGCACAGTATACGGTGGGTCAGTGGTTAGCAGAGTATACGTTGGCTTAGTGGTTAGAACTGTATACGCTGGCTCAGTGGTTAGCACAGTATATGGTGGGTCATTGGTTAGTAGAGTATATGGTAGGTCAGTGGTTAGCACAGAATATGGTGGGTTAGTGGTTAGCACAGAAAATGGTGTGTCAGTGGTTAGCACAGAATATGGTGGGTCAGTGGTTAGTAGAGTATACGGTGGGTGAGTGGTTAGCACTGTATATGGTGGGTCTGTGGTTAGCACAGAATATTGTGGGTCAGTGGTTAGCACTGTATATGTTGGGTCCGTGGTTATCACTCTATATGGTGGGTCAGTGGTTAGCACAGTATATGGTGACTCAGTGGATAGCACTGTATATGGTGGGTCAGTGGTTAGTTAGCACAGTATATGGTGGGTCAGTGGTTAGCACAATATATGGTGGCTCAGTGGTTAGTAGAGTATACGTTGGGTGAGTGGTTAGCACTGTATATGGTGGGTCAGTGGTTAGCACAGAATATGGTGGGTCAGTGGTTAGCACTATATGCTGGCTCAGTGGTTAGCACTGTATAAGGTGGGTCAGTGGTTAGCACAGGATATGGTGACTCAGTGGTTAGCACAGCATATGGTGGGTCAGTGGTTAGCACAGTATATGGTGGGTCAGTGGTTAGCACTGTATATGTTGGGTCCATGGTTATCACTGTATATGGTGCGTCAGTGGTTAGCACAGAATATGGTGGGTCAGTGGTTAGTAAGTATACGCTGGTTCAGTGGTTAGCACAGTATACAGTGGGTCAGTGGTTAGCACTGTATAAGGTGGGTCAGTGGTTAGCACAGGATATGGTGGCTCAGTGGTTATCACAGAATATGGTGGGTCAGTGGTTAGTAGAGTATACGGTGAGTCAATGGTTAGCACTGTATATGGTGGGTCAGTGGTTAGCAAAGAATATGGTGGGTCAGTGGTTAGTAGAGTATACGGTGGGTCAGTGGTTAGCACAGCATATGGTGGGTCAGTGGTTAGCACAGAATATGGTGGGTCAGTGGTTAGCACAGGGGCAGAGCGGAGGCAGAATGGAGTGGGGCACAGTGGAGTGAGGCAGATCAGTAGTAGAATGTAGTGGGGCAGAGCAGGGGCAGAATGTAGTGGGGGCAGAGTGGAGTGGGGAAGAGCAGGGGCAGAATGTAGTGGGGGCAGAGTGGAGTGGGGCAGAGTGGAGTGGGGCAGAGCAGGGGCAGAATGGAGTTGGGGCTGAATGGAGTGGGGTAGAGCAGGGGCAGAATGGAATGGGGGCAAATTGTAGTGAGGCAGATCAGGGGTAGAATGTAGTGGAGCAGAGCAGGGGCAGAATGGAGTGGGGGCAGAGTGGAGTGGGGCAGAGCAGGGGCAGAATGGAGCGGGGCAGAGTGGAGTGAGGCAGATCAGGGGCAGAATGTAGTGGGGGCAGAGTGGAGTGAGGCAGATCAGAGATAGAATGGAGTGGGGGCAGAGTGGAGTGGGCAGAGCAGGGGCAGAATGGAGTGGGGCAGAGTGGAGTGGGGCAGAGCAGGCTCAGAATGGAGTGGGCAGATCAGGGATAGAATGGAGTGGGGGCAGAGTGGAGTGGGCAGAGCAAGGGCAGAATGGAGTGGGGCAGAGTGGAGTGAGGCAGATCAGGGGTAGAATGGAGTGGGGCAGAGTGGAGTGAGGCAGATAAGGGGTAGAATGTAGTGGGGGCAGAGTGGAGTGGGCAGAGCAAGGGGCAGAATGAAGTGGGGCAGAGTGGAGGGGGGCAGAATGGAGTGGGGCTGAGCTGGTGTTAGATCAGTGGCCCAAAGCAATTTAACCCCTCAAAAACAGCTGTTACTTATTCAAATCTGTGAAAATGGGCGATTTACCCACTTTGATGCCAGTTTTGATGCCCAGAACCCATTTGGGCCAGGCTGGAGTGACATGAATTTGTTGTGGGGCATCACTAGGTATGTAAATCAGGTGTTAAAACAGTGGCCCAAAGCCATTTAACCCCTTCAATACCATACCTCAGTGCCCACTTTGATGCCCATTTTTGTACCAGTCTTCTAATTTTTGTATCCGTTTTTAAGTGTATTTCCAACAGGGCACATGACTGCATAGTATTATATAAATAGAATGTTTTCTTTTTATTGAAAAACGTGTAAAAATCAGAAAATAAATAATAGCCGAATAAGAAACTGCCGAATAAGAAACCAACTTCAGCATCATAAGATTATCGGAGGGGAGAGATGCGGGAGTCTGCGGGGGCAGCAGGAGAGATGTGGGAGTCTGCGGGGGCAGCAGGAGAAGTGCGGGGGTCTGCGTGGGCAGCAGGGGAGGTGCGCGGGTCTGCGTGGGCAGCAGGAGGAGAGGAGCAGGAGTCTGCGAGGGCAGCAGTAGAAGTGCGGGAGTCTGCAGGGGCAGCAGGAGAGGTGCGGGAGTCTGCGGGGGCAGTAGGAGAGGTGTGGGAGTCTGCGGGGGCAGTAGGAAAGGTGCGGGGGTCTATGGCTGACAGGAAAGGTGCGGTGGGAGGATGGCAGGGGTCTGTAGGCGGCGTGTGCAGCATCGGCTTGTGTTGCCTGTGCCGCCGCCAGCCTGCGCCATGTTGGCATACCTATCACTTGTGTGTGCTAATATGGCGCGGCTTCCGGGGCGGCCCAGTACATTCTGGGATAGCGACATAAGCCCCGGAAGTCTGTGACATACGCGCCGCATCTGAATGGCGGCGACCATTCAGATGCGGTGCGTGTTTGAAAACCGCACGGCATTCAAATCGCGTCTCTGATTGGTCGCCGCCAGCCATGGCGACCAATCAGAGACTTGGCGTGCGGTTTGAATGCCGCGTCTTTGATTGGTCTTCGCGGCTGGCGGAGACCAATCAGAGATTCGGTGCGTGTTTGCCGCGAAATTTGAATACCGCCTTATAGGAGTACCCATACCGTGGGTGTTCCAATATGGCGGTCGGGGTACTACCGTGGCAGTCAGCAGAGAAATGACTGCCTTACACCGGTCATCTCCCGGCTGGCTCATCTACTGCGCCCTGAGGTCCGTGGCGAGCAAGGCAGGAGATGACCAGCTGACGCTGTTCATTTTCCGGCTGGCTCGAGCACGCTGCGGCCACAGTCGGGACATCAGCGACTAACGCCGCTGATCTCCCGACGATGGCCGCGGCCGGACGCGTACATCCCGGCGATAGTGGCGCCAATGTGCCGCTGTCGACGGGTTTCAGCTTGGCGCGAATTTTGGTGGCCGCCAGACAGAGAACCTTAGACGATTATATAGTAGATTTCTAAATGGCCTAAGGTCCCAGTCACACACTGCTTTTTTTGCTGCATATTTTTGCACACAAGCTCAAAAAAATCATCTGTAGGGGCCACTAGGCTTGTATTGCATACTTATGCTATAAATAGAGAAGGCCCAGACAAGGCTATTTGTTGTAGGTAATGTCTATAAGGCTGGGGTCACACACACACAGATATCTGGGCAGATATTGTTCACAGATCTCTGGTTGCAGTAAAATCATGGACAGATTGCTCCATTTGTACACAGCCACAAAATGTAACCATGTGTCCATGATTTCACTGCAACCAGAGATCTGTGAACAATATCTGCACAAATATCTGTGTGTGTGACCCCAGCCTTACAGTGCTGAGTACCAGATGCTAATTGTGAAAAAGGATGTGTGGCACCCCATGGGTTAATGTGCCACAATAACATCACATGGGTTCTCTCCCCCACTACACACTGACAAACACTACCACCTCTGGGCAATAGGGGGAGCACCACCTGCTCCCTTATATACTCTTGCCCACGAGGAAGAGCTCAGACCGTTCAGCTCGGAGCAGGGCTGTAAAGAGGACACAGAGCAGAGTTAGCTCAGTGCAGACCTAGCAAGGGTCAGAGGACCGAGGAGATCTAAAGACTGAGGAACACATCTGGGAGCTGGAGTGACACCATCACTTGCCCCAGAAGTACGCACAGAGACGGACACCGGATCCGGTACTGTGTCTGGCACCCACAGCACAGTGAATCCAGGAACAGTGGGATCTCTAGATGCCCCCTAGTACCAGAGCGAAGCAACACGGAGGGGTCAGCACAGCATAGAGGACTCAAGTTGCCTAACCAAGTGGTACCAGCAGCAGACAGAGAGACGTGAGGAATCCCAGCAGCTTAGCTAGAAGCAGCAGCTCAGGACACACACACAGTGCAGCACAAGGAAGCCAACGACCCGGACAGGATGTGGGAAGAGAGCTCAGCCCCATTACAGACTCCGTGGACTATAATCTGCAATAATATCAGCAGTAAAGCCTTGGAAAACAGCTTTGGAGTCTGTGTATTGATTGCGACCTTTGCTCCAGATTCAGCACAGAGACAATTCCTCCCTACAGATCCAGCCTGTCAGCTCTGCAGCATCAGGAGAAGAAGAGAATTGCAGTGTCTACCAAACGTGAGTGTGTGCCCTCCAACCCTTCTCCACCATCTATAACCCCAATAGACTTTAAACCTTTACTGCCCCGGGGGATACAGTTCCCCCCACTGGAACTATACCACCTCCGCTGCCCTCACATCACCCCCGGAGGTTCTGCAGCAGCGGCGGCCCCCATCGCTGGCCGCACCAAGTGGGTGGCGTCACCAGTGACAAATCCCTTGTAAATACTCCCCTTTTATTGTGAGGTCCCAGGGACACGGTCCGGACCAAGCCACCCGTGACATCCCCAGTACCGTCCGGTCCGGCACCGAGTACCCCAGTCCCACCTGGGGCTCCACAACCTGGCGTCACGAACAGGATCTACCCGGTCCAAAAGAATTGGACCCAGTGCGCCATCTGAACTGTATATTTGAGAATCCGCCATTTTGGAGCGCGCGGCGCGCGGGAAAGAAAGGGGGCGGTACCTTGCATTGGCGCGAACCCAGCCTCCTCCCTTGGTGCTGACGACATCCGGCGTGGAAGAAGATCCCTGCTGCGCCCCGGAACCTCCCAGAGACATCCGGACGGAAGCGGAAGACGGAGGGCGCATATTAACTAAGGGGGCCCAAGATGTCGGAGCCCGGTGCACAAGGCGGCGGCGGAGTAGCCGATGGAGCTGCAGCGCCGGACCCAGCGATAGTACCCGGCGGTGCAGCGGCGCAAGGAACAGCATCCATAATGCCATTCCTGATGCCGTATACTCCAGGGGCAATGTGGCTGCCCCAATACTCCGGTGAGCCTAATACTTTAACTGACTTTATGCAAAAGATTAAAGAGTATTATGTGATGTATCCCCTTACTGAAGCCCAGCGTGTAGGAATGATAATGGGACAATTAACGGGCAATGCACGGCGGGAGGTCGCATCCTGGCTGGACACAGATAAGGACACTGTAGAGCATCTAGCAGCCAGACTGAAAGCAACGTTTGAATCTGCTGTTGATACCCGGGCTAAGATGAGTTTCTTTGCATGCCACCAGAAACCTAAACAGAGTGCCAGAGACTTTGCCTTGAATCTGCAGGAAGCACTCAAAGCCCTTAAGCTGGCAGAACCTGCTTTAGCCCCGGGAGCTGATAAAATGCTATTTGACCAATTTATTGAGGGCCTCCATTCCCCTTCCCATCGAGGACAGTTAAGCATGGTACTGCTGCAGAACCCTGACATGACATTTACTGAGCTGAAGGATAGAGCTATCCGTCTGCAGCAGCTGGAAGAGCCAAGAGAATTAACATCTGTGCTTGACACTGCAGCAGCACCTCAGCAGGCGGCAGCGCCAGCGACATCTGCTATGTCAACGACTGCTGCTGAGGCCGGCGACTATATCTCAAATGCAGCCATCAACCAAAAGCTAGATGCCCTGACAGACACCGTGATCTCCATGGCCAAGGTCATCAAGGAACTGCGAGAGTCAAAACCTGCACCCAAGATCGAGTTGGCGACCAGCAGAGAGAGAGAATGGTCCGTGGATGAGGCCCAGAAGATACCCAGCAGCAAGAGGACGACCCAGCGATCGCTACCAACCAGATGGACAGCCCATTTGCCGCCGTTGCCAGAAATCAGGTCATTTTGCTCGAGAGTGTCCTTTAAATGACGATTCCCTGGGCAGGCGGGCCGCTCCCCAGGAATGAACGATCAAGGCCCCTCAGCCTGGTATGACAAATTCGTGGGAGGAAAGCCGGTGATCCCTATTGTGTTGGATGGCATTCCCTTCAGTGCCTTGCTGGATACCGGATCCCAAATAACATCCATCCCACATGTTCTATATAAAAGGTACTGGGCTGATTCAGACATTACTAATGCGCCAGATGACTTTAATTTTGATATATGGGCTGGTAATGGATTGATAATACCAAAGGTTGGATTTAGAGAAATGAATATTCAGGTTGGGAAGGTAGAATTGCAGAAACAGGGTATTATAATCGTAGATGTCGACCGGCGAGGCCGTGAACCCGTGATGGTGGTGGGAATGAATGTAATTGAGAAATGCTTTTCCGAAGTGTTAAGTGTTTTGCAGCAAATCGCCGAGACTGCCGGAACCGGACAACAGAGGCTTCTGCACAAAGAGATTAAAGCCCTGATGTTGAAGCAGCAGGTAGAAATCTCCGGAGGTGAGATCGGCAGTGTAAGAGTAAGTGACCCAATAGCCATCGTAATTCCTCCCAAAACTGAAATGTTGGTGTGGTGAAGAGCCGCAATAGGCATTAAAGGGCAAGATTATCAGGCCCTGGTAGAACCCGTGTACTCAGACAGTAGACCGACCATACTCACTGCTAGAGGAGTGGTTGACGTACACAGGGGGAGAGTGCCATTACGCCTATTGAACTGTGGAGAAGATGAGGTCACATTACCAAAGTATGCTACCATGGCTAAGTTGTACACGGTTGATAACAACAACATCACCGCCGCCGAGCCCTTGAACCCGTCATGTCAGGCGGATACCAATGGCTCAGAGGAGAAGCTGGAGGATTGGTGCCAAAAGTTGCATGTAGGTACCAGTTCTACACCTCCCCGTCACAAGCATGGAGTACCGGGTAGTGAAAGAATATGAGCAGATATTCAGGAAACACCCGTTAGACTTTGGGCAGATCAAAGGGTAGAGCACACTATACCCACAGGTAACCATCAACCTATAAAAGAAAGGTATAGACCCTTACCACCAGCTCACTACCAAACCACCAAAGACATGCTCAGAGAAATGAAATCTGCAGGGGTAATAAGAGACAGATGTAGCCCCTGGGCAGCACCTCTAGTGTTAGTTAAAAAGAAGGATGGGACCATGAGGATGTGCGTAGATTACCGGCAGATTAATCGCATCACACATAAGGACGCATACCCATTACCTAGGATTGAGGAGTCATTAGCTGCATTAAAATCTGCTAACTACTTTTCCACCCTTGATCTGACTAGTGGGTACTGGCAGGTTCCTGTGGCCGAGGCCGACAAGGAGAAGACAGCGTTTACTACGCCGATGGGCCTCTGTGAGTTCAATTGTATGCCGTTCGGACTCTGCAACGCACCCGGGACCTTCCAACGTCTGATGGAGAGCTGTCTAGGACACAAGAACTTTGAAACTGTCCTCCTGTACCTAGATGACGTCATAGTCTACTCGAAGACGTACGAGCAACATCTAGAAGACCTGGCAGAAGTGTTCGAAGCTTTATCGAAATATGGCATGAAAATCAAGCCATCCAAGTGTCACCTTCTCAAACCAAAGGTACAGTACCTGGGACATGTCGTGAGTTCAGAGGGAGTAGCACCGGATCCTGATAAAGTCACAGCAATAAGGGATTGGCCAAGACCTACGAATGTAAAAGAAGTGAGGCAATTCCTGGGCCTGGTAGGCTATTATAGAAGATTTATCCGAGGATTCACGAAGCTAGCAGCTCCTCTGCAAGACATTCTGGTAGGACGATCAAAGAAGACTTCAAACTGTAATTCCCTGACGTGGTGGGATGAGGAAAGAGAAGATTCCTTCAATAAGCTAAAAAGTGCGCTGACGGGAGAAGAGATCCTGGCATACCCTGATTACCATCAACCATTCATTCTTTACACGGATGCCAGCAACGTGGGACTGGGAGCAGTATTGTCGCAGAAGCAAGGAGGCAAAGAAAGAGTTATTGCCTTTGCAAGCAGGAAGCTCCGGCCTACAGAAAGAAATCCCGAGAACTACAGCTCCTTCAAGTTAGAGCTACTGGCAGTAGTTTGGGCTGTGACTGAACGCTTTAAACATTACTTGGCAGGTGCAGAATTCACCATCTACACGGATAACAACCCGTTGACTCACCTGGACACAGCAAAATTAGGAGCTCTGGAGCAGCGATGGATAGCCCGGCTATCTAACTACAACTTTGTCATCAAATATCGGGCAGGCCGCAAGAATGGGAACGCAGATGCCTTATCTCGGATGCCGCACCTGAAAGACGTGGAAGAGGAACCGGAAGAGTAAGAAGAGATTGAACTACCGGCCTTTCATCATTCAAGGGTAGAAGATTATCGACCCGGCATCTACCAAACGAAACAGGAAGAAAATGTTAACCCGTTAAGACATTACGAATGGGCCGAAACCCAAGATACTGATCCAGCCGTGAAGCTAGTGAAAGAACTGCTTACGCAACAACATGCACACCCTGATCAGAATGCCCCAGCCGAGACCATACAGCTCTGGAAAGAGAAAGGCAAGTTGTTTATGAATCAAGGGAAGCTCTGTAGACGATTTACCAATCCCAAGACGCATGAACTGGTCTGGCAGATAATCGTGCCCAAGCGAGACACCCAGATGGTCTTAGAAGCTTATCATGACAACGCAGGTCATTTTGGATGGAAGAAGTTAGAAGCAATCCTGAGAGACAGATTCTATTGGGTTGGCATGAGAAAATCCATTGAACTATGGTGCAGAAGATGTGCCGCATGTAACCTCAGAAGGAAAGATCTACAGAAAGCTCCGCTTCAACCAATAGTAACCAAGCAACCACTTGAGCTAGTCGCATTAGATCACGTCAAGTTGTCACCAAGCCGGTCAGGCTATGTGTCACGCCCTAGGACGTACCCTGAGATGTGGACCCACTGGACCGCAGCTATTGCGGATGCAGATACCAGGATGACAGAGAACCGGACAACGGAATACTTTTAAAGCTTTATTAAAGCCAAAGGCAAATGCAAGGTGGCCCCAAGGGAAGGCCGCAAGGATACAACACAAGTACCCCTCAGTAAGGTGCCCAGGATAGGTGACCCCATAGGACAGGGATATCACCTGGACCCGCTAACTGAGGTGCCCGGTGGAGCGTTACTTGCAAATCACCGACCCTAGGGGGGGCAAGACATACAATGCAAAATCAAAAAGAACAATGAGCGGACCCAGAAGTAAGAGGAGCCGTCAGCACCAGGACCAGCAGTTGCACTAAGAAGATCGGACCAGAAGCGGCAGAGGGACCAATGCAAGGTCGGATGTGAGACAACAGAGAAGCAGCACGAGGAAGATCCGGGCGCAGTAACGGAACAGCACAACTGCAAAAGGAACAAAAGAGGTATTAGATTAGCAAGCCAAACAACAGACTAACAGGACCAGGACTGGCAGCTTCACAAGGAATGAAGTTGCCCCGGCGAGGTCTGGCAGTGAATGCAGGGTTTATAATCCTGCAGCACAGCAATGATTGGCCAGAGGGCGGGGCAGACTGATCAGCACCCAGACTCTATAAAAGGAGCTGAGAGAGCGGCCCCGCCTCCTAGTGAGATCCCAGAGAGGAAGCAGGAAGCACATTCAGAGCAGCAGGCAGATGTCAGGGCACCCTGGAACCCCGGAGCCGCCTGCGGATGACCGGCACCCTGGAACCCCGACCCTGGGTAGGACAGGTAACAGATCGGGAAGAGGGGAAAACAGGATGTGGAGTGGGGACCCCAGACAACGGAGCGGCTACACTATGTCTATGCCTTAACCATCGTGGACCATTACTCACGCTTCTTAGTGGTGGTACCCGTCAAAGACTTGACAGCAAAGACGGCAGCAAAAGCATTCCAGACGCATTTCTGTAGACCACATGGTTACCCAGAACAAGTCCTTGCCGACCAAGGTCCAGCTTTTGAATCAGAACTATTCAAGGAATTCTGCAATATGTACGGTTGTAAGAAGATTCGCACAACAACATATCATCCCCAAACAAATGGTCTATGCGAGAAAATGAATCATATCGTAATCGAACTGTTAAAGACCTTACCAGAGTCAGAAAGAAACCAGTGGCCAGATAAATTACCTGATTTGGTAGACTTATACAACCATGTCCCCGTGAGTTCTACAAACTGCACTCCAGCATACCTTATGCATGCAAGACCCGGTAAACTACCAATTGATCTAGAAATGGGAATTGAAAAACCAGATACAGAAGTAGAAGAAACAGATTGGGATATCAAACGTCAGAAGCAGTATCACCAAGTGCAAGAATGTGTAGAGAGAAACCTACAACAAGCAAGAGCAAGACAAGAGAAGACCTTTAACAAACATGCTCAAGCAATGCCATTACAAGAAGGTGATCAAGTTCTCAAGAGAAAGAGACGTACAAACAAACTGGATAATCAGTGGGAAACCGTCCCATACACCGTCTTACCATCTAACCAAGACAATGTTAAAACCTATTTGATAAGCAAAGATGAAGGAAGAACTTCACAAGTCGTATCTCGTGATCAACTTAAATTGTGTCCTGAAACCCTGAAGACACCTGAAGTCATAGAACCCGTACAGGTCCAACCTATCCAAGAGAAAGAAAAAGAGGAAGTATTCCACACGGTACTAGGAGATTTTCCTAAAACATGGCCAAATTACCATGGAGCAGTTGTCGTACCAATGATTGCATTCCCTTCAATGATGGACCCAAGACCAGAACCTGTGTTACCAGAACCTGTGTTACCAGAACCCGTGTTACCTGAAGAAGACCCAAGACTTGAAGAACTGGAAGTAGAATCCGAAGAGGAAGAACAAATTCCTGGTCCCAGTGAACTTGCCAGTCCTGGAGTCAGACCTCCATCTGCTATAACACCAAGCACCCCAAATAGGTACACGTCTACTCACACTTTCAGACTAACTCCACCAACATTGCGCAGATCAGAGCGTAGTACGCAAGGTCAGTTACCAGCTAGGTACAAAGAGTAAAATGCGGAATTAAATATGTAATGTAAATATGTTTGTTTAAATGTAAAGTAAATGTAAATTGAGCCCAGTAGACTGTGTCCAAGAGGGTGGAGGAACTGGATTGACCCCCATGTACATTAAGTTAGGGAAAGAAAGTGCCTGGGGGTGGTGTAGCGAATTCAGGCCTCCTAAGCAGAAACGCCCGTGGACAAATGTATATAGTTATTGCAACGTTAAAAAGCCCAGTACCTACAGAGACTATCCTGTATGAACTTTGAACTTTTCTTATTTACTTATGGACCATATATACCACGGACTGGTTGTGGTAAGAACTCTCTTGTATATATTCATCAGCCCGGAGGCAATAGACTAAACCTCCGGAAAGACTGCTTTTTGACTTTTCGAACTCTTTTTCACATTCTAGTGATTTTTGTACTTTTTCATTTTTAAGTTTATGTCAATATTAATGGTGTTTAATTGTTGTTTACTTGTTTTTCTACAGTCCCGGAGTACTGTATTTAACTAAGGGGGAATGTGGCACCCCATGGGTTAATGTGCCACAATAACATCACATGGGTTCTCTCCCCCACTACACACTGACAAACACTACCACCTCTGGGCAATAGGGGGAGCACCACCTGCTCCCTTATATACTCTTGCCCACGAGGAAGAGCTCAGACCGTTCAGCTCGGAGCAGGGCTGTAAAGAGGACACAGAGCAGAGTTAGCTCAGTGAAGACCTAGCAAGGGTCAGAGGACCGAGGAGATCTAAAGACTGAGGAACACATCTGGGAGCTGGAGTGACACCATCACTTGCCCCAGAAGTACGCACAGAGACGGACACCGGATCCGGTACTGTGTCTGGCACCCACAGCACAGTGAATCCAGGAACAGTGGGATCTCTAGATGCCCCCTAGTACCAGAGCGAAGCAACACGGAGGGGTCAGCACAGCATAGAGGACTCAAGTTGCCTAACCAAGTGGTACCAGCAGCAGACAGAGAGACGTGAGGAATCCCAGCAGCTTAGCTAGAAGCAGCAGCTCAGGACACACACACAGTGCAGCACAAGGAAGCCAACGACCCGGACAGGATGTGGGAAGAGAGCTCAGCCCCATTACAGACTCCGTGGACTATAATCTGCAATAATATCAGCAGTAAAGCCTTGGAAAACAGCTTTGGTGTCTGTGTATTGATTGCGACCTTTGCTCCAGATTCAGCACAGAGACAATTCCTCCCTACAGATCCAGCCTGTCAGCTCTGCAGCATCAGGAGAAGAAGAGAATTGCAGTGTCTACCAAACGTGAGTGTGTGCCCTCCAACCCTTCTCCACCATCTATAACCCCAATAGACTTTAAACCTTTACAGGTAACTTACTGGTTGCAGTGAAATCATGGAGAGATTATTCCATTTGTACACAGCAACAAGATAGAACCTTGTCTCCATGATTTCACTGCAACCAGTAAGTTACCTGTAGCCACCCAAGAAATGTAGCCGCGTGTAAAGGGGCACTTAGGGTGCCTTCACACTGCGACGTGATCCAGTCCGGGGCTGTCCGGGATGACCCGGACAGCCGCGGACTGGATCAGCACACAGGACTGGAGGGCTAATATGCCCTCCGGTCCAGTGTTCAGCTGCACGCAGTTCCCGCGATCCTGACCTGTCAGCGGCTGCAGATGCATATTAGCCCTCCAGTCCTGTGTGCTGATCCAGTTTGCGGCTGTCAGGGTCATCCCGGACAGCCCCGGAACGGATCACGCCGCAGTGTGAAGGCACCCTTAGCTTGTTCAAGGAAGGATTAGGGTACCTTTACACATCGCAACATTGCATGCAATTTCACTTGCAACTTACTCGTTGCAGTGAAGTCATGGACACATTGTTACATTTGTACACGGCAACAAAATAGAACAATGTGTCCATGATTTCACTGCAACCAGCAAATTGCAAGTGAAATTGCATGCAATGTTGTGACGTGTAAAGGTACCCTTACTGATCCTGGGAGGAGATTTTAATTTAACGCTGCATCTGAGTCTGGACGCATCTTAAACCCTTGGAGGCTGGCCCATCCCACCAAGAAAGATTACAAATTTTTTCACTACCACATGATTCATACCACAGACTAGATCATCTGCTAATACAGAATTCAGCTATAAAATTAATCTCTACCACTTCTATAGGCTCCATTACATTATCGGATCATGCCCTGATCTTTATGACGATGCGAGTGGACTCCCTCCCCCACCTACCTCCAACATGGAGGCTAAATGAGTCATTACTAGATAATGCTGATAATATTTCTCAGTTAAACGTTTCCCTGGCCAGATTTTTCAGGGAAAATGTCACTGAGGGGAAGATTACCCCCATAATTTGGGAAGCCCATAAGGCAGTTCTCAGGGGGAAACTGATTGCATAAGGATCTTATATTAAAAGGAAGAGAGATAAGGAAATATTCTCTCTTTTGCATCAAATTAGTACTATGGAGCGGATGCTTAAGAGAAGGATGGCCAACTCTGTCCGTGCGGATCTGACGGAACTAAGAGAGAAACTCAAGTGCTTGCTTAACTTGAATTCAGCTAAAATGTTTGCCCATTGTAAACAGAAAATATATGTGCACGGAAACAGAGGGAGTAAATTAACCTCTAGAATGCTAAAAAAAACAAAGAGAGAAATGCTTCATATGACAGATTTGTACGGATAGTGGAGACAGAGTAGTGGAGTCTAGAGAGATAACTGAAGCTTTTTGTAAATATTATCACTCCCTGTACAATTTAGACCCACATGACTCAATGAAAGACCACCCTGTTGCAACACAACATTTACATGATTTTCTCGCTACACTTGCGCAACCAGAGATTTCCACTTTGGGACAGAAAATACTAATGAATAAAATAACCACCCAGGAGGTAAAGAATTTGCTGACTTCGACTCCCAAGGGTAAGACCCCAGGCCTGGACTGTTTTCCAATTATATACTACTAGATGGTGGCATGATTCTAAAGCATCAGGTGTTCTAGAATATGTAGTTTATGTATGAAGATTTAAGAATGATGCAATGTGAAGCTGAGTTTAAATCCCGCGGCAATATCGCTGATTGGTTGCAGCCGGCCGGGCGCAACCAATTAGCGAAGGGTGGTTCAAATCCCACGCCAATTCGCAGCCGGACTACGCCTGTCGTTGATTGGTGGTGGGTGGCTGGTGCGACCAATCAGCGATGTGGGATTTGTGTTACAGACAGAATTAGACGAATATATAGTAGATACCTACAGCAGTGCCAGTGTTCAGAGGTGTCGGTGTACAGCAGTGTCAGTGTTCAGTGGTGTCGATGAACAGCGCTGTCGGTGAACAGCGGTGTCGGTGTGTAGCAATGTGGGTGTGCAGCAGTGTGGGTGTGCAGCAGTGTCAGTGTGTAGCAGTGTCTGTGTTCAGTGATGTCAGTGTACAGCAGTGTTGTTGTATAGCAGTGTTGGTGTCACCAGTGGGCGGCTGTCAGCGGCTCTGGGCGTCCTGGGCGTGCGGTCCAGTCCCCCCGTTGCTCGGTCCCCTGGTCTCCAGTTCCCCACTATCCGGTCCCGAGCTCTGCAGCCAGATCCAGCTGTTGTGGCCGGATTGCCCCTGTCTGTTTGTGTGTAAAGGAAATCTTGTGTCGCTGATTGGTCGCGCCCGGCCGTCCGCAACCAATCAGCGACGTGGATTTCCGTTACAGAGAGACAGACAGACATGATAAGACAATTATATAGTAGATTAAGAAAATTTCACGAAGCGTGTTTAATACTTTTTCCAGGTGTCATTTCTCTGGTTTGATTTCTTTGCCTGTGAGGATGGAGGAGGCTGCGAGGATGGAGGAGGTTGTGAGGATGGAGGAGACTGTGAAGATGGAAAAGGCTATGAGGATGAAGGAGGCTGTGTGAGGATGGAGAAGGCTGGGAGGATGGTGGACGCTGCAAGGATGTAGGAAGCTGTGAGGATGGGGGAGGATTTGAGGATGGGGGAGGCTGCTAGGATGGAGGAGGCTGCAAGAATGGGGGAGGCTGCGAGGATGGGGGAAGATTTGAGGATGTGAGGAGGCTGCGAGAATGGGAGAGGCTGTGAGGGTGGAGGAGGCTGTGAGGATGGAGTAGGCTGTGAGGATGGGGAGGCTGCAAGGATGGAGGAGGCTGAGGGGGTGGAGGAGGCTGTTAGGATGGAAGAGGCTGTTAGGATGGAAGAGGCTGTGAGGATGGAGGAGGCTGTGAGGATGGAGGAGCCTGTCTGGATGGAGGAGACTGTGAGGATGGAGAAGGCTGTCAGGATGGAGGAGGATGTGAGAATGGAGGAGGATGTGAGGATGGAGGAGGCTGCAAGGATGGAGGAGGCTGTAAGGATGGAGGAGGCTGAGGGGATGGAAGAGGCTGTGAGGATGGAGGAGGCTGCAAGGATGGAAGAGGCTGAGGAGATGGAGGAGGCTGTGAGGACTGCGCACGCTCCGAGGACACTCACTGCCGCTTAATTCCCTTGTCTGCCTCTGTGCTCCACCCCCCCGGCCACTCAGGCTGTCCGGCGGCGCCCGCACGCTCCGGACGGGTAGAGGCAGCCGGGGCGAGTCACAGGCTGGGGCTGGGCGCCAGCGCGGAGCTCTCTGCCAGCATGAAGTTCGGCGGCAGAGGCTGGTCTCCACCGCTCCGCCATTTTGGTCATTGTGTCTGTTTCTCTGTAACAAACATCCCGCATCGCTGATTGGTCACGGTTGGCCGCGACCAATCAGCGATGCGGGATTTCTGTTACAGAAAGAAAGATGCGATAAGGCGATTATATAGTAGATAAAAAATTTGCAGACATATTCGTTCCCCATTTGGTGGAGTTGTTTAACTCATTTCTCTTGGGCTCTATCACTCCCCACAAGCACTAGAGGCGCACATCACTGTTATTCCCGTGGAGGGGAGAGACGGCGCCCTCTGCGGTAATTACCAGCCAATTTCCTTGCTTAATGCAGGCGTGAAACTCTGGGCAAAAATTCTAGTCACCAGAATAAATTTGGTTCTAGCTGATTTAGTTCACGCTGACCAGGCTGAATTTGTACGGGGAAGGGAGAGTAAATATAACTACCAGAGTCCTACAGGTGATTTCATATGCAAAACGCATACGTCAGGCCCTTGTAGTCCTCTCCACAGATGCTGAAAAGGCCTTTGATCGTATCAATTGGCACTATTATAACTTGCGTTTTGCAGAAGTTTGCCTCCCCCCCCCTTTCATTGAAGCAATTCTATCACTGTATGCTCATCCTACGGCCAGGGTCAGGGTGAACGGGATCTTATCTGAACCTTTTAAGATATGTAATGGCACTAGAGAGGGTTGCCCTCTCTCCCCTTCTTTGTTTGTATTGGTGATAGAATCTTTCATACAAGCCATTAGGCAAAATATAGAGATTATGGGAGTTAGAGTTAATCAACTGAAGTTGAAGGCGGCTGCCTTCGTGGATGATCTTTTATTATTGATTTCAAACCCGAGTACCGCCATCCCAAATATTCTAGAGCTTTTCTCCCTATTCGGGGAAATCTCCAACTTCAAGATAAACTTTGTTAAATCGGAGGCCCTTAATATCTTAGCCCTGTGAAGGACATTAGGGCACTTAAAGCCTCCACTTCCTTTAAGTGACCAGGCGGGAAAATTAAATATTTAGGGATATACATAACAGATGACGCCCGTGCGCTCTTTCAACAAAATTTTATCCCTTTATTGGGGAAAATCGGTTCCCTATTAAAATCCTATGACCTTATTTTTTTGTCTTAGCTGGGCAGAGTTAACATACTGAAGTCATATGTTTTCCCCAAAATCTTTTTTGTGATGAATATGATCCCGATCCTGCTCCGAGAGTCCTTCCTTTAATCCCTCAACTAACTCATGGCCAAATTTGTCTGGAGGTATAAAAAAGCCTGGCTCCCCTTTCAAACCTTAATATAACCAAAACAAGCAGGAGGTCTAGGTCTACCCGACTTGACTTCTTACCACCAGGCTATTCATTTGGCCAAATGGTTAAAACTAATACAATTGGCAGACAGAGAAAATTATTCTCACATAGAAACGCAACTTCCAGGTGCAGTTGTGAAGAAACTTTTATGGACAAGTTGTCCCCTTCCGGAAGCTAGATTCGGAGACATCCTTTCAACCACCTTAACACTTAGTCGCTTACTGATACCAAACCACATACCTGAGTGCTATTTTCTAGATAAGATACCACTGGAACTAATCCTATACATACTAAAGGTCCCGTCACACGTAGCGACGCACCAGCAATCCCCGACAACGATACGACCTGGTAGGGATAACTGGTACATCACTTTGGGGTCGCTGGTGAGATGTCAAACAGTCAGATCTCACCAGCAACTTCAGCAACGATCTGGAATGATACAGAGGTCGTTGGGTATTGTCACTCTCGGGCGTAGTATTGAGATCGTAGTCCTTTTCAAACACAGCGATTCAGCGTTCCCAGCAAAAGTGCAATGACCAAAAAATTACACAGAGCACTTTGTAACGATCAGCGATCTCACAGCAGGGGCCTGATCGCTGCTAAGTGTCACACATAGCGAGATTGCTGTTACGTCACAAAACCTGTGACGTTACAACCTGAGACGGGGGCTGTAGACCAGGTTTTACAAACCCCATGACTTTCAGTCCTCCCTTCCAAGCAAACCGATCTCTCACCTACTGCAGGGAAAAATACCATGTGAAAACTCGTGGCCCTTGGAAGCTAAGAAATGCCCAATTAATTATCTGCAACAGCTACATGTTTCACACTTTATTACACAGATTAAACTAATGACTGCACTCCCTACCCAGTGGCTTTGGCTGGAGAGCCTAACAAAGGTGCACCACCCTACCCCGAAAATTATTTCAAAAATTTATTCTAATCTTATTAATTCTAAACCCACCAAACCGCCTATATTTTTGCACTCTTGGGAGGTGGAACTTGATATCTCCCTATCACAGTCAGATAGGCAAAAGATATGCTCCAACTCCCATGGGTTGTCAAGATGCATCTTATTACAGGAAACGGCATATAAATTATTCTCGAGGTGGTATTATACAGACATGTAGGTAGGTACGGCACAAGAAGGATCACCAAATCCCACGCTTATATAATCAATACAAAGGGAAGGGAAAGATAGCGTGTAGAATGGACCGGGATCAAGCCAATTAATATATCTCAATAATTTTATTATCCATAGAAAAAAGAAGTACACACATGTGCAATGACAAACATTTAAAAACAGTTAAAATAGCAGACAAGCTGCTAACATCACGAGTGGCTGCAATGAACAGGATGCACTAAATGACATAATGATCAGTGGAATCACAAAAAATCAAATCTATTTCCAGAGCAGACATAAAATCAATAGCACTGATAGACAGGCCTGTATCTGGATTAAACAGGTGGGTAAACCCCCTACAAATTCTTATACATCTTAAAAAACAGGCAGGCTAGTCATCATACATCAGATAATGCATCAAAATCAACTGGAAAAAACAAGTACACACATGTGCAATGACAAACATTTAAAAACAGTTAAAATAGCAGACAAGCTGCTAACATCACGACTGGCTGCAATGAACAGGATGCACTAAATGACATAATGATCAGTGGAATCACAAAAAATCAAATCTATTTCCAGAGCAGACATAAAATCAATAGCACTGATAGACAGGCCTGTATCTGGATTAACCCCTGATTGACCCCTGAGGAAGCCCCCAATATAGGGGGGCGATACTCGTTGGGTGAGGGTCCTTTGGTCCTGACTGGCTGCAAACATATACCCCTCAGTGGGCAATGATGGTAATTTTACAGGGCACCTTTGACAACAATGCATATTAGTTGCTTTTTTGCTCTTTCCTTGGTTTCACATGTATTTTCCAGTTGATTTTGATGCATTATCTGATGTATGATGACTAGCCTGCCTGTTTTTTAAGATGTATACGAATTTGTAGGGGGTTTACCCACCTGTTTAATCCAGATACAGGCCTGTCTATCAATTGCTATTGATGTTATGTCTGCTCTGGAAATAGATTTGATTTTTTGTGATTCCACTGATCATTATGTCATTTAGTGCATCCTGTTCATTGCAGCCAGTCGTGATGTTAGCAGCTTGTCTGCTATTGTAACTGTTTTTAAATGTTTGTCATTGCACATGTGTGTACTTGTTTTTTCTATGGATAATAAAATTATTGAGATATATTAATTGGCTTGATCCCGGTCCATTCTACACGCTATCTTTCCCTTCCCTTTGAGGTGGTATTATACGCCAGAAAAGCTTTTTCACCTGGGATTAGCGGACTCTCCCTTATGCTGGAGATGTGGGATGTCAAGTGGTACCATAACACATATCTTCTGGTCCTGTTGGAATATCCAACAATTTTGGTCTGCTGTCACTGATACTTTGAGAACTCTGGGAGTGGTAGAGTCGGATCTCACAGCTGCAGAAGTACTCCTGTCTCTACCTATGGATAATTTCAAACCTAAAAAAACATGGCTCCTCTAATGCTGGGAGCATCAAAGAAGTTGATCACTTCTAAATGGAAGCAACGAATTCCTCCGACTTTGGAGAAATAGATAGCTAAAATTAAAGAAATTTTTAGATTGGAGAAATTTACAAGCTGGGAGACCTTTGTGGAAACGACCTTGTGGAAACGAGTCATAAACAAATACTCACACTACAATCTGTGGAAGATTAAACTCGTTTTGAAATAATAAAAATTATTAATATGCAATTAATTAATCTCTGCCGATCCTACAGATACACCTATGTAATTATGATGATATGTGGCACCCCACTGGTTGGTGCGCCACGGAGGGTTACTGCACCCAAACCAGTGTGTGTAGTATCCCTGTGACCAGGGGATTGGAATCTTAATTTGAGGCCCTCACCACACGCATTCACACACCTAGAGTCAGGGGATCAATTGGTTAACCTGTTATGGTGGGCGGAGTTAAGTAAGTAGTGAAGAGCGAGAAAGAAGTTAGAGCAGAACGGCTGTGGAGAGAAGCGGGACTCTGCGAGTGGCGCAGAGGGTAAGCACCTAAAGGACGGTGAACCAGGCTGAAGGGGAATCCTTGGTTGTCAGCTAACACCATAATCCGGTCAGGTACGGTACCTGGTCAGAAGGACCCAGACCACCAACGGATGACCGCCTCCAAGAGCGGTGCAGGAGTTCAGCCCTGAGCCGCCAAAACCGGCAAATACGAGCTACCTAAATGGAATCATGCCCTGCATGCCACCCCCAAAGGCTCCTGTATAGGGTTATGAGCCCCTCAGTTAAGGGATAACTCTAGTACAACCCGTGGGGACCGACGAAGGGCTCTCTGCAAGGGGAGAAGCACTAGGAAGGACAGGAGTAACAGCACAGTGCAAGGACAGAGGGAGAATTCTGAAGGAACATCACTGAACGCTTCAAAAAAGACATTCCATCCACTGGTGACTACTCAGGCCAGCTACCCGTGACTGTATACCTGTAAGATGCCTGAAAGTTACCAGTAAACCCATGCAGAGCCTAATCAATGCGTGGTGTCTTATTCTATCACGCTGAGGAAAGCTGCATTCCAATCTCCTCAGGCAGACTGCATCAAGCCTCCACCTGCTGAGCCGCCTTCCTGTGTGTTCTCCATTTCCATCATTGCCCCAGGGATCCTGCTCCACCTGCGGGGAGCATTACCATCTGGCTGCCTACCATCATCCCTGGAGGTCTGAAGCAGCGCTGGTAACATTACCAGGTACCGTGTGTGGCGTCACGAACATTTCATTTTATTTCTTACATTTTATACATTTTTCAGCGACCAACAGGGCCACGGGCCCGGGCACCGGCCACCAGTGACAGCACCGTTAATCAAATGCCCGGGATCCGAGTACCCCACGGCCCTGGGGTCGGTCAAACACACCTGTGGTTTAAGATTTTATTTTTTACGTTGGAGTTTTAACGTTTATTGTTGTATTGTAATTTTATGTATGAACCTCTTTTGCAGGAGACTGTGATCTCCGTGATCTGATACACTTTGAGTTTATATCTCTGTATTGCTGAAAACTTAAATAAAGAATTTAAAAAAAAAGAGAGAGAAAATTACATATTTTTAATTAGAAAGAAATTGACATTTTTGCAATATTTTTTTTTTTTTTTTTTTTTAGTAATTTTATAGAAACAAAACAATTTGATTATTTTTTCACCTCTGGAAGACCCTGTAGCTCTGTGCGCTTTTTATATCTAGAAGCTTCTATGTGGAGACTAAAAAAAAACTGCATGAAAAAACTGCGCTTAATTTTATAAGTACCAAATCAGAACTTTTTTGTAGAATAAAAACACTTAAACACGGTTTTACATCTGCACCAAAAACACCTCAAAAGGCATAAAAAAGCTGCAGTAATCAAAAAAAACAAACAAACACAATATTTCTGAAACATGTGAACACGGCCTTACAGGCTGCAAAAAGGAACATGTCATGTAGTGAAGCTATAGAAAGATGAGAAAGTTCTGGATATTACAACTATGAATGAACAAAAAATAAATCCCATAGGTCACAATAGAGATGAGCTGAACCCACATATGATGTAGTGCCAGGTCTGCATAATAAAAAGCTGCCCTAGGGATGTGGCACCCCAGAATCTTGTTGCCACAATGGCATTGTCTCCCTCGGGGGGTGATGCCGTGCTTGGAAACAAGAGGGAGTACCAACACCAGGTAAGAACACACCACACAACACCTTTCCTGACTCCAGACCAGAAGGGGGAGCTCTAACCCGGGTTCAGGGAACTCCCCTATAAATTCTGGCCTGGAGGCGGGGTTAGTCAGTTCAGTTCCTAGGAGGACTGTGAAGAGGTCTCGTGGACTGGAGCAGAGTAAGGCTCGTCCCGGGACAGAGACTAGCAAGCATGAGGGACCTGTAGGAGAGGGTCTCAGGAAGGAGAGAAGCAGGCCTGGGAGTGGAGCCAGTTATTGGACTCACCCCAGTGCGGAGTGCCAGACGTGGACAGCAGAGCCCAAGGCTGTGAGGGATTCCAGACCCAGCAGCCAAAACCGGTGGGCGGGAGATTCCAAGTCCCCCATCCACAGCAAAGCCCAGGAGGCACAGCAGCACCAGACAGCTCAGGGATAGCGACCAGAGGAGTGGTACCCGGGAAGGGCACCATATAGGTGAGAGACTTACAAGCAGGAGGAGAGGGTTGCAGCTAGCTACAGGCAGCCAGGACCTGCCAAGAATAGCGCAGCAGGGAGGCCCCAGAACTCACTGGATGAGGGGATCCCCAACTTGCTTCCAGGCCACCCGGATTCCCAACATCACCTGTGGACAGTAGCGTGGCTTTTACCTGCATCTACCAGTAAAAGTAAAGGAGACTAAATGCCCCGTTACACGGCACAATATTGTTAACGATATTGCTTAAATGTCACGGGTTTGGAGTCGTTCAAGTGACATTGTTAGGACGTTGTTGCGTGTGACTCTGCGAAGTTGTAACAATAAGTAATTGGATCGTTCATCGCAGGTTAGAGAACATGTTCACAAACCACACGATCAACGATCAGCCAACCTGGTATATCGTTGTGTTTGACACCGCGATAATGATGTCATTCACGACTTCACCCATTCACATCAATGAGCAGGTATCGTTCGCTGGGTTGTGGGAACGATACCTACTCACAACATCGTTGGTGAGTTGTCCACGATATCTAGACATGTGACATCTTACCAACGATGTCAAAACGATGTTGGAAACGACCACGCACACACGAGATCATTGCTAACATCATTCCAATGTTGTGCTGTGTAATGGGGCCTTATGAGCTGTGAGTCTGTCGGTTATTTCGCGCCCTCAGTCCTGCACCCCCAACGGCCTACCACCGCCACAGACTTTCAAGGCTGCCCTGGGGAACTGCGCCAGTGAAACCATCACCATTGCACACCTATCATCTCCAGAGGTCCCACACTGCAGCATTGGCATCTAATAGTGTGGCGCCGTTGCGACCAGGGCAGCCACAGTGTGAACTGCAGTCAGACGAGGTAAGTCGATTGATTTAAAACATCCACAGGGGCAAGGGGTGGCGGGAGAGAAGTGTGGGTGGAGAGAGAGGTAGAACCCAGACAAGTGGGTGGAGGAACAGTACTAAAAACACTGGAACACGAAGTTGGAGGAGTGGATTCCCAGGAGGAGAGGTTCCCTGGAAGCAGCAGTTCCCTGGAGGCAGTATACCCAGGAGAGGACTCGCTCTAGAGAGAAAGGTGAGGGAAGAAGCACCACAAGCCGATACACCCCACAGCTAGACACTGACTATAGTGGGAGAACAACTGGCCCAGCAGCCGCAACCAGTATAGCAGGCCGGAGGACCCAGAACTGACAACCGGGAGACAGAAGCAGCCTGGTGAGCCCAAATTACACCTGGATCACTGGAGGGCTAGGCCAGGACAGCCAGAGAGCCGGCTCTGTAGAGGTGACTGGGGAGACTTCAAGACCCTAATTCCAAGACAACCCGGCGTGGTACAGTGACTATGACCCATGACCTACCTACCGCTATGGAGTAGAAACACAGCCATCGTACTAGGGCTAGTGACCCTAAAGCAGACCAGACCGAACCCGTGAGCAAGGACAGAGAGGAAGAGACAAGCAGGACCTGAAAGGTATCTTGAGGGAAGCGACGCAGAGGAACCGTCTGAGCTGCAGTAGAACCCAGGTTACTGGTAAAGTGTAAGAACTTGAATGTGAACTGTGCTGTAACTTGCTTTTAAGAACAATGGAAAGTAAAGTACCTGGTCAGTTCAGCCTGAGACTGTTTATTGCTAAACTGCAGCAGAACCCCCACCTGCGGAGCCGCCTTGCTGTCCCTGCATGCTGGCTGGAGAAGCTGAAGGAGAAGAGCCGATGCAGCATCCAGAGAATGCAGCCCCCACTACACCTGCCCCAGGGACACCCACCTCTGCCCGTGGAGGGCTTACCAGCTACACTGCCCCTCATCGTCCCCCAGCAGGAATACGGCAGCGGTGGTCACCCTGACCTCATACAACCGGTGGCATCACAAAAAACTCTTTCACCTTCCTTGTAAATACCCCTTTTTATTGCCGCATCTGTGACAATGGGACTGGGCAATGGCACCTTTACACCCCAGAGATAGTAGAGCCCGGTCCTGAGTACCCTGATTCCTGTGGTCGCGTCAATAGCCGCATACCACGGGTGGTGTCACTACAACCAATCCCTAAATCCCAATTCACCAATCCCCAGAAGCTTTTAACTCGACACCCGGGCCACAGAGCCGAGCCCTTGACTCCCATGACTCCCCCAGCACAGAACTGTTAGCCCGGACTCCGGGTACCCCACGACCCTGGGGCGCATCAGGTAAACCAGAAGGTAATAGATTCACATCTCCCATCCAGATGCCAGTTAGCACTGACCTGGACGCTGGACCTGAGTGCCGTGAATCAATCATCTTATCTCTAGTCCAAACTGTCCTGGATGCAGCAGAACAGTCCCGGATTTGGGTCTACATTACACCCTGCAGTCCCAGGTGTCTGCTGACTGTCCGTTACTGCCACTGCCCCTCTGACATCTCCTACTGTCAGGGTAGTAAGAATTGGCAAATGGGTGTGACTAGTGGCGTGGTCAAGAATTGTCACGGAACGCTGTATGTGTTGCATATGTTAACCTTCTTTCTATTCTTACAAAGTTGGGAGGTTTGCAGAGCACACTGTGAGATTCAGCGTATCACAATTGTAGTCACATGATACAAGAGATGATCGAAGCAAAAGCAAACAACTTTACAATTTAACTTTCAGAAGTTCAAATGGATTTCATTATTTTATAAAACACCAACACTGCTGCTCCACCCCGTCTCAGGAGCATCTAAAAACATCAACACTGCTGCTCCACATCAGCTCAGGACTACTAAAAACGCCAACATTGCTGCTCCACACCGATTCAGGGACATCTAAAAACACCCAACACTGTTGTGCCGCACCAGCTCAGGAGCATCTAAAAACATCAACACTACTGCTCCATATCAGCTTAGGACATCTATAAATACCAACACTGCTGCTCCACACCGGTTCAGGGACATCTAAAAATACCAACACTGCTGCTTCACATCAGCTCAAGACATCTATAAATAACAACACTGCTGCTCCACACTGGCTTATGGGTATTTAAAAACAACAACACTGCTGCGCTGCACCAGCTCAGGAGCATCTAAAAACATCAACACTGCTGCTCCATATCAGCTTAGGACATCTAAAAACACCAACAATGCTGCTCCACACTGGATCAGGGACATCTAAAAACACCAACAATGCTGCTCCACATCGGTTCAGGGACATCTAAAAACACCAACAATGCTGCTCTACACCACATCAGGGACATCTACAGTAAAAACACCAACAGTGCTGCTCCACACCAGTTCAGGGACATCTAAAAGCACAAACCAAACACTGCTGCTTCATTCCGATTCAGGGATATCCAGAAACACCAACACTGCTGCTCCCCCCCGGATCAGGAGCATTTAAAAACACCAACACTGCTGCTCCACATTGGCTCAGGGCATCTAGAAACACCAACACTGGTGCTCCACATCAGCTCAGGGCATCTGAAAACATCAACATTGCTGCTCCACCCCAGCTGAGGGCCATCTAGAAACACAAACACTTCTGCTCCTCACTTGCTCAGGGGCAACTAAAAACTCCAACACCAGCTCAGAGGCATGTCCTGTCACTTAGGCCTCCTTCACACATCCATGCAAAAACGCATGTATGTAATCGGCCATTTTTTTCCACATTTGTGTCCATGTGTCTGGCACCGTGATTAATCTGTGTGGTATCTGTTTAACATCCGGATAGCACACAGGCAGCATGACTTTGTATACTCACTTGTCTCCGGCACTGCTGTCCCTCTTGCTTCCGGTTCCGCTGTAGCGGTCAATGCAGTGAATATTATATGAGGCTAATGAGCGGCCCCCGAAGTGAGAGGGACAAGTAGCATCACTGGAGTCAGGTAAGTATGAAATTATTTCTTTTTAACTTAAAGGGGTTTTTCCACGGATACAATATCCTTTCATATGCTTAGGCTCCTTTCACACTATTTTTTCCTGTCCATGGGGATCCTGTTCTTTGCAGGACCCCACATACATGAATGGACAGGCCCGGATGTGAACTCTGGATGTCATTTCTGTGTCCGGATCCGTGATTTTGACAGACCCGGACACAAAAAGAGCTGGGAGGAGCCCAGTGGTATCGGGGCTGTGATGTCACATGGGGGGAGGAAGAATCCTGTGTTTCTCCCCCCATGTGACATGTCAGGGTTGAAGTTTTGCTTTCCCAAAGTGTATTTTTTATCTACATACACTAGGAAAACAAAATAAAACTGAAAACATGTATTAAAAATACTCTGCTTGCTGTCTGGGAACAGAGAAGACGTCTGGATGCTGCCCGGACCTTAAAGATGTGATTGGCCGGTCGCGATCATGTGATATGTGACGTCACATACCACTTGATCGCTTCCGGCCAGCCAGACTTCTTCTCGGTTCCTGGTCAGCTGTTGGAGAGGTAAGTATTTTTTTTATTTTTAACATTCCTTTATTTAATTTCACTTTAGCAGTGTATGTAGATACACTGCTAAAGTGAAATTACACTGAACAGAGCAGTTTTAGTATACTGAACATGCTCAGTACACTAAAATCGGATCCGAGAAATGGTCCTGTTTTTTCCCAGATCCGAGCTCCATAGACCCCCATGTTATTTGAATCCGGTTCTGCCCGCTGTGCCCAAAATCAGAGCAGTGTTCGATTTTGGGGATGGGAAAAGAGAGGACACAATCGGATCCCTGCAAACACGGATGGCTATTAAGCACCAATCCGTGCCCATCCATGCCCAGAGGGATACATGGGGGCCAAATCGGATCTGTGGCTATCAGTTTTACAATGGATAGCAACGGATGCACAAAAATCGTGATGTGAAAGCAGCCTTACAAATGTCAAAACTTTTCTTAATTTGGAGTTTAAAAATAAAACTATAGTTTGTCATCAATCTTCATATGTATGTGATGCTGCTGACCTTTCTCTAAGTCATGTGACAAGTCTGTCCGACCTGTCTGTGCCTCCTAGTAACGGTCGCACATGAAATCTTGCTGAGCACAGCCTACAATCATAGTGTCGAGCCCCAGGCCCTGGGGTACTCGGGTATCAGGCTCGGAGGGGTTCGCGGGGATGTCACGGGTGGCGGTGCCTGAGCCCGTGGCCTGGGTGACACTTCAATAGAGGAGTTATGTACAAGGAAAAGAGTTATTGTCACGTGACAACACCTGTAGTAACTGGTGATGGGTCACCAGCGCCGCCACAGTCCTCCGGAGGGCGATGGTATCGAGGCAAGGATGACAAAGCTCCCTACAGGTGGAGCCAGGCCTCCAGGGCAGCGTTGCTGTAAGCAAGGAGGTCAATGATAAATGGCACAAAGACACGGAGGCAAAGTCACTCTCCCGGGTACTTTACTGTAAACAGTCATCAGCATACAAGTCCACAGTTCAGCAAAAGTTGTTAAAGAAACAGGCAGCTCTACGGGTGGCTGCAAGTGGATGCCAGGTGGTATGGTGGTACCCGTGGTATGTCTTAGTTGACGAACCCGTGTCCTTTCTTCCCCGCCTAGGATGAGTCTAAACCCAATTACTCCTTGAAGGTAGTCTTGGGGCTCCCTTCCCTCGAAGTGAAGAAGCAGGCAGACTGCTCCATCTGGCAGGGTGCCGCAGCCGGTGAACAGACCACAGCAGCCGGTTGCCAATTTCAGAGGTGGACTCTGGCCGTATCCTTGGGTCCGGCATTCCCGTGATGAACTGGGAATTCCCTGGAGTATGGTCGCTCCACGCTGGGGTTCCCCCTTTCTCTCTCGGGCCAAGACTCACGCATCAGGCAACCTCTCAGGATCCCCTCAGGATCCCCTTTCATCTTTCCTCAGGATCAGCCTGGAGGTGTCCTGTTAGACCTCCCGACTCGCTCCACACTCCTCCTTAACTCGACTCCTTGCTAACTCCTCTTTGAATCCCTCTAGAGGTGACTATATCCCTCCCAGGAGTAACCTCCCACCACTACTCTAGTGTAGGAGTGCAGGAATGGGTCCCACCCACCAGCCCAGCATCCACTTGCAGTTGGGGAAGATTACACCACTTTTACAAGTGCAATACCCCGGTGTGACGCCTGACCATGTGGAACGCCACAATAACCGGCTCCTCATTAGCTGTGGAGGGTAGAGCTATTGTATAATCCCGGCTCTATTCCTTCCCTTTCATCTTGTGAGCAGCTCTCCTGACATCTGAAGGGCTGTGTGGCAGGAGCAGGCAAGCTATCAGCTGAGCCAAAGAGATAACTGGATGTGAATTCTCACCACTGTGCTGCTTGGCAGGACAAGTCTCCTGTCAGACTCCTGCACCCCACAATACAGCACTGTGGCTGCTCGCAGACAGCTTTATCTTTCCACTTGCTGTACAAATATTAGTAGAATGGAAAGATAAACCTGCAGAGCCTGGAGCCCCAGCACCAGTGGTGTAACCAGAGTCTAGCGGGCTCCGGTGTGAAATTTAGACCTGGGCCCCTTCCCTCCCCCACATGTTGATGAAATGTATGCACCTCATGTAACGTTCTAAATCCTTTAAAGACTCACAAATTGACCCCTCTCCCCCTTCATTATGTATTAATGTCCCTCATCCTGCTATATATGGTCTTCCTTCTGGAATTTGGCCCTTATCGTGGTATATATGTCCCCCATCCTGGTTTATATGGTCTGCCTCCTTGCATCACCATAGTTGTCCAATTATTATAATGCATCCCCATATTCCTCCATATATTACAATGTACCCCCATAGTCCTCTATTTATCATTCATAAGGTAGGCCCCATAGTCATTCAATTATTATAATGAACCCCCATTATCCACCATATATCATAATGAAGCCTCGTAGCACTCCTTATAGCATAATACAGCCTCATAACCTCTCTCTATAGTATAATGCAGCCTCATAGCCTCTCTGTATAGTATAATACAACCTCATAGCCTCTCCATATAGTATAATACAGCCTCATAACCTCTCCATATAGTATAATACAGCCTCATAACCTCTCCATATAGTATAATTCAGCCTCATATTCTCTCCATATAGTATAATGCAGCCTCATAGCCTCTCCATATAGTTTAATGCAGCCTCATAGCCTCTCCATATAGTATAATACAGCCTCATAGACCCTCCATATAGCATAATACAGCCTCATAGCTCTCCATATAGTGCAGCAGTGTCAGACTGGCCTGCTGGGGAACCGGTTAAACCCCCGGTGGGCCCGAGGTCTTTGTGGCCCTGCCCCCTTTGCCCCACCCCTCACACTACCCTGACAGAGAGGGCCCAAGCGGGTCCCCCAGAGCTAGCGTTCAGGGCTGCAAACAACGCCTCACTGGGCTGCCTCCTATGTGTGAGGGGCCCAGTGACTAGTGGCTAGCAGGGGTGCCCGCAGACGCTTACAGCATGGCCCAGAACCCAGAGCCCGCTAACACTCCACATGGCTAATTTGCGATGCAAATTAGCCATGTGGTGGTGCAATCGGGAGGACTGCATGCTGCCCATTTAGAGAGGTCCTGTGTGAGTGCACAGGACCCTTTTGCTCAGCAATGCCGGGGGTCATGGTGCCTTCTGTGGGGGTCGGAGATCCCCATTGGAAAAACGGTCATTTTACCATCTTCGTTTGAAGGCAGTCCCAGGAATATGCAGCAGCGTCTGGGCAGAAATTCCTCATCCTACCGACTACCCTCAGCTCCATAAAATTGTTATGCAACACATGATATATGGTCCCTGTGGAGAACACAACCCCAACTCTCCCTGTATGGATAATGGAAAGTGTACGAAAAGTTTCCCAAAAGATTTACAACCATCTGCCATCATTGCTAAGGATGCCTATCCTACTTATCGCAGATCCATGGGTCCTTCATTTGAACACCATTCCAAGATGATTAATAATTCGTGGGTAGTGCCATACAATCCTTTCCTATTATTAAAATACAAGTGCCATCTTAATGTCGAAGTTTGTGGTTCCATTCAAAGTGTGAAATATTTATTTAAGTACGTGTATAAAGGACATGATAAAGCCAATCTCGAAATTTGCCAGACCAACATCCAACATGATGAAACACATCAATTCATGGATTCAAGATATGTTAGTGCACCAGAGGCAGCTTGGAGAATCTTTGCTTATCCTATGCATAAACAATCTCATAGCATAATTCGCCTTGCTGTCCATCTGCCTCATTCTCAACAACTCTATTTTCATGAGGATGACTCCATTCCAAGCATCAAACAAAAGCTTCATACCAATTCTACACTTATGGCCTACTTTAATCTTAATAAGGACGACCAACATGCTCATAAGTATTTTTACCGCAAAATTCCTGAATGGTATGTTTGGCAACAAGGATCTTGGGAAAAAAGAAAATGATCAGGTAGCTCTATTATTGGCAAAATGTATACTGTAAGTCTCAAAGACCAGGAACGCTACTATTTACGGTTGTTGTTGTTATTGCATGTGAAAGGTGCAACCAGTTTTGAGAGTCTTAAAACTGTCAATGGAGTCATACATCTAACCTTCAAAGAAGCAGCATTAGCACTTGGATTACTATTCGATGATAGCGTCTGGAGAAATACCTTACTTGATGCCTGTATTCTTAATATGCCTGCACAGCTTCATGACCTCTTTGCCTATATCTGTATATTTGGCCCTCCAGCTAATCCTCTTGAGTTGTGGGATGAATTTAAAGAACACTTTGTACAAGACTACTGCCGTGCATACCACTCCAACACTGAAGAGTGTATAAATTGTGAAGGATATGCTATGACAGATGTCCAAGATGTTCTAAAAGTTCACGGGAAAAGTTATACTGATTTCAATTTACCACGCCCAGCTAAGAAACCATAACTGCTCCCGCAGTATGATAAGGATTATGAGCCAAGAACAGCTGCTGAGATGAAAGCTACTCTCAATGAGGAACAACTTTTGGCCTATGATACCATTAATCAGGCTTTAGAAGACAATAATGTATCACCCAAGTGCTTTTTCCTTGACGGTCCTGGTGGTAGTGGAAAAACCTATCTATATCATCTCCTCCTACATCTTCTAAGGGGACAAGGAAACATTGTATCACCTGCTGCCACTACAGGAATTGCGGCTAATTTACTACAAGGGGGACGAACAATACATTCTCTCTATGGCATTCCAATACCTGTGAATGAAACATCTGTTTCCAGGATTAAAAATGATACCAATGCGGATAAGCATTTGCAGAATACGAAACTTTTTATTATTGATGAGTGCACAATGCTATCTAAACATGCCTTGAATGTCATCGATAGACTTTTACGAGACATCATGACAACGAATGTGGCTAAGAAAGAGTAAACACCATTTGGAGGAAAAGTTATTGTTCTTGGAGGAGACTTTAGACAATGTCTTCCTGTTATTGCTCATGGATCAAGAACAGATATTGTAGAGAGCTGTATTAAATATTCACAAACATGGCAACTTTTTGCTCGACTGCCGCTTATCAACAACATGTGCTCCATTGATCCTGAATACAGCAGTTGGTTGCTTCGACTGGGAAATGGACAGCTGTCAAATGAAGATAACCTTGGAGACGATGTCTTTGAAATTCCTCCAGACATGGTGTGCACTGGCTCTTTAATCACTGATATTTTTGGAGATAAACTTTCTATTGATGTGAATGACACCGAGAGCATAAATATTGCTGCTTCTCATGCTATTTTATGTCCAAAAAATGAAGACGTTGAGAAAGTCAATTCTAACGTCATGGATCGCTTGCCAGGTGACTATAGTGAATATATCAGTAATTATTCCATCGATCCTAATGAAGCTGATGACCTCGACCAATACCCAGTGGAATTTTTAAATTCACTAACACCAACTGGAATGCCTTCACATCGGCTAAAACTTAAAGTTGGCACCATTGTCATGTTATTACGAAACATCAACACCAAGAAAGGTCTCTGCAATGGTACTCGGCTGATTGTCACTGCGTTACATGGCAATATCATACAAGCTAAAGTAATTTGTGGCTCAGCAGCAGAAAATGTGGTATTCATTCCACGAATTGATTTGTGTCTATCAGAGACTGGATTACCTTTCAAATTACGACGTAGACAATTTCCGATTAAGCCAGCATTTGCAATGACCATTAATAAATCCCAAGGGCAAACCCTCAATCGATGGGATATATCTACCAGAACCAGCATTTGCCCATGGTCAACTCTATGTTGCATTTTCCAGAGTCAAGCAGCGTTGCAATGTCAGGGTCAAAGTGGTCAATACACCACTTCAAGGACAATTACTGCCTGACAGTCCCAAAGTTTTTACACGAAATATTGTGTATAAAAATGTTTTAGTTTAAATTTTTTTTATTTTTTAGCTTAGTCAGTTAGATATATTTACTGTATATACTCGCGTATAAGCCGAGTTTTTCAGCCCAAAAATTGGGCTGAAAAGTCCCCCCCTCGGCTTATCCGTGAGTCACTGTATACTGTATACAATGTATACAGTATACAGTGCCCCCCCATCAGTATACAGGCCCCCCCTTGTGTAGCAATCCTGTAAAGGAACAGATTAGTATACTTATCCCTGCTGCTGTCCCACTGCGCTATCGCGCTCCTCCGGCTTCATCCAGCGTCTTCCGTCTTCTTCCGTCTTCCTCCGGTGGGCGCAGGCAATGACGTCATTGTCTGCGCGCCAGAGGAGGAAGCCGGAAGAAGACGGAAGACGCTGGATGAAGCCGGAGGAGCGCGATAGCGGCGGCGGGACAGCGGCAGGGATAAGTATGCTAATCTCTTCCTTTACAGGATTGCTACACAAGGGGGGGGGCCTGTATACTGATATGGGGGGCTGCTGTATATACCTCTGGGGCTGCTGTATATACCTCTGGGGCTGCTGTATACTACCTCTGGGGCTGCTGTATATACCTCTGGGGCAGCTGTATACTACCTCTGGGGCTGTATATACCTCTGGGGCTGCTGTATACTACCTAAGGGCTGCTGTATACTACCTCTGGGGCTGTATATACCTCTGGGGCTGCTGTATACTACCACTGGGGCTGCTGTATACTACCACTGGGGCTGCTGTATACTACCACTGGGGCTGCTGTATACTAACACTGGCGCTGCTGTATACTACCACTGGGGCTGCTGTATATACCTCTGGGGCTGCTGTATACTACCACTGGGGCTGCTGTATACTACCAAAGGGCTGCTGTATACTACCACTGGGGCTGCTGTATACTACCACTGGGGCTGCTGTATACTACCACTGGGGCTGCTGTATATACCTCTGGGGCTGCTGTATACTACCACTGGGGCTGCTGCTGTATATATCACTGGGGCTGCTGTATACTACCACTGGGGCTGCTGTATATACCTCTGGGGCTGCTGTATACTACCACTGGGGCTGCTGCTGTATATACCACTGGGGCTGCTGCTGTATACTACCACTGGGGAGGCTGCTGTATACCACACTGCTGGGGGCTGTATACCTGTGCTGGGGTCCACCCTCGGCTTATACACGAGTCAATAGGTTTTCCCAGGTTTTGGGGGCAAAGTGGGGTCGCTTATACACGGGTCGGCTTATACACGAGTAGTTTAGTAATAGATATATATATATATATAAAAAAAAAAAAATTAGTTTAGCCATAGATATATAGATTTCAAGTACTTATTTAGGAAATAGCCACGTAACATATAGAGTTTTTAGTTTTAGATCTTAATCCGTTATTTAGACAGTTCATAGTATATATATATATATATATATATATATATATATATATATATATACGTATATATATATATATTTATATATGAACCCACATTTAGTAAAAGATGATAGATGTGTATCATCCAAATTTATGGATTTGGTGATATGAACCACAATCTTAAGCTCCAGCACTATATGTTTATATGTTTTTTTTTTTTCACCGGGAGAGGTTTTTGTGAACAGCTGAGAAACGGGTGGGATGGCTGTTCACACACATCTCCATCTCAAGGTGTGTTCTGTACATATAGATAGATAGGTTCATAGATAGATAGAAAATGAGAGATTTAGCTTTAACATCAGCATTTTTTGGCTGTTTGTGGAAGTTTTGGTGGAAAAAAAACACAATTTCTGCACTTGCTGCCTAAGGCCTCATCTACAGCACACTTGCCGTAAGCTGCATGCAATTTATATTGAATTTGTGGTTCACTTGCGGCAGGTGCCACATACGTGGTTACGGCAGTTTCGGCCGCAAAAACCGCACTGACCTGCGGTTTTGTAGCGGCTGCATTTCGTGCACCTGCCGAGGCCATGTGTGCCGCATTTACGGCAGGTTAACCGCAAGTTCCATATACATTGCATCAGAATTGCTGCAAGTGTGTCGCAAGTAAGCCCTTAGGTGTCAAGTGCGGAAATTGTATTTATTATATCCCCACCTTCTACAAATAGCTGAAAAATGCTGCTCTAAAACAGCTTTTAGTCTTCATAAATAGGAATTAGTTAGAGTAGGGACCCATCAGACGTAGGGCCACCTTGACATGGTTTATGGGCAAACACAAACTGGCTGATACGCAGAATATCAATATTCATTTTTTAAATCAAGCTACTTACTGAGTATCAATTATTAACCAGTCGGTGTACCAAGAGCACTACAATATAATAATTCAATTGTCCACAAATGATATTCATCCTACAACTATACATAGTTGATGAATAGATATCATCAATTAATTATATTATTCTTAATTTTTTTTAAATAAACTATATATGGATTCTAGACTACCCGATTCTTTAGAATCGGGCCGCCATCTAGTATATATATATATATATATATCTATAAAATCAAAAAATGGACAGCAGCACATCCTTTTCAGTGATAACATGTGGATTTATTCCTGGAGTGCGACGTTTCGGCTTAGTGATAGCCTTTCTCAAGCAGTACAGTCCAAGTGATCATGTGCACATATATATAGGGCCCACACAGGGGCAATTACATCCAATAGTGATTAAGTCATTAAGAATAAAAACTGTTTTTATACAGTAATAGTTAGTGAAAAGAGTGCTTCATATGCAATAAGGTGCTTTTCCCAGTGACAGTGTAAAAACTATGAATTGTAATATTTAAATATCGATATTAAAGATTAAAACCTTGTACATTCTTATAATTGGTGCATATTACTTGCACCTGTATGCAAATGGCGTTGATATCAGTCCATATACAGCCTGCATATGGCTCACACATACCATCACGTTGTACTTCATGTATCTCCATGTGGGACGCTCGAGCATGCCCAGTTGCGCTCTCATCCCGATCTCGCGCATGCGCAGTGCTCATATGACGGGATTCTCGCACATCCAGCTAATCCGAGATGCCGCACCTGCGCACTGCATCTACGAGATTCTCGGCGGCCATATTCATCATGGTAACGCCATCAACAATCGTACTAGTACTATTAACACATAAAGAGCGTCTTAAATCTTTACAAAATATAATATTAATGCGGTTACCCATGATATTAGTTAACTAGAGGGATCTTCGGAGTATATTAACATTACTTTTTTAGAACTTAGGATGAAGTGTATAAACACAATACCCATACTCCTCACCCCCCATACAGCAAGGGATCCACGGAGTACTTAATCAATACCATTAGAACTAATGAAGATGTGTATACACACTATACTTATACTCCTCATCCTCCATATAATAAGCAGACCACAATGAGAAATCTTTACTTATGCTCTTTATTGTGAAAAAAATCTAATATTCATAATTACATATCAGTACATACAGATAAGCATGATGGAGCCAAAATTGCATAGCATCAAGAGACTGAAACCAATCACCATTTCTACAAAAGGAAAAGAAAAAAGTAAAATATTAATATATTAATACATTACATTTTACAAATTTACTTATAAAATACATTCATATATTAAAAAATATATATTTCTACTTATAATTCAGACTATTATACCTCAAAATAGCAGGGGATTCCAAAATTCCAAAAGGGACTATTTTATAATATGTCTATTATTTTAAATTTATTACATAGCCTGAGTAAGTCTATATTTGACATTAAGTCCCTGGGGTCTCAACGTTCCCAAACGATAAATCCACTCCAATTCTCGTTTTTTTAGGAGACTTATCCTATCTCCTCCCCTCCTCTGTATTGGAATGCAATCTATAATCCTAAATCTCAATTGATGTTCAGCGTGACCTCATTCAAAAAAATGTTTGGATACTGGGAGATTCTTACGTTCTTTCCTTATGGTATGTCTATGGTGATTAATTCGGGTTTTAAAATCCATGTGGTTTCTCCCACATACCATAAGGGACATGGACATTCCAATAGGTATATCACGAATTCTGATGAACAGGTCAAATAATGTTTAATTTCAAAAACTTCACCTGTGGTGTGGTGTCTAAATGAAGAACCCTTGATCATTAGTCTGCAATTTATACAGGAGAGGCATGGGTAACACCCTTTTCTTTTCTTACCTGTAAGGTACAGTTGTTTTTCTTTCTTAAGGGGTCCCAAATCAGAATGTATCAGTATATCACCCAAATTATGAGTTCTTTTGTACGCCAAAAGTGGGGGCAACTTAAATGCTTCTACATGTGGTAGACATTTTGTTAGCATACCCCAATGTTTCTTAACAACTTTGGCTATTAGTCCACTTTCATTACAAAATGAAGTCACAAAGGGTATTCGAGTTGACACCTCCTTGTTTACACTTCTGTTCAATGCACTATTTCTATCCACCAAGTCTACTCTCTTTTTTTGATTTTTCAAGAGCTTCATTGGGTATCGCCTTAGGTTAAATCTTGTTATCATTTCGGCAAGAGATTCTTCCTGTTTTACAGGATCACTCACCATCCACTTTACCCTAAGCATTTGGCTATAGGGGATGGAATCGCGAGTATTTTTTGGATGATGGCTGTCATGTAATAACAGGTCATTTTTATCAGTTTTCTTTCTAAATAATTCTGTACTTAAATTTTTACCATCATATTTAACTAATACGTCAAGGAATTGAATCTTATGTTTTGAATATACCAGGGTAAATTTGATGGTTTCATCCAGCATATTGAGGTGCTCATAAAACTTTAAAAGAGAGTCTTCTGTTCCAGGCCATATGAGGAAGACGTCATCTATATATCTCCACCATATAGCCGCCTGATCAAACATATCGACATTATAGATGACGTCTTCCTCAAGGACCCTCATTACTATATTTGCATAGGCGGGTGCCATATTGGCACCCATTGCCGTACCTCGGCACTGAAGATAAAATTCATCTCCAAAAAGAAAATAATTATTTTTCAAAACCAACTCCAATAATTGTAATATTAATTGGTTTTCCTCCTTAGTAAACTTTGTATCCACCAATTTTTTCTCTACAGCTTTAAGGCCTCTTTCATGATCGATGGAAGTGTACAATGACACCACATCAAAGGATGCCAAGTACACCTCCCCATAGACTGATAATTCCTGTAATTTACATATAAAGTCTGTGGTATCCTGTATATAGGAATCTGCTTTCTGAGCCATCGGATTTAAGATTCTATCTAAAAAAATTCCTATATTTGAAAAAATAGAATTAGATCCTGAAACTATTGGACGACCAGGAGGATCTACAAGAGACTTGTGAATCTTTGATAATTTATATAGCACCGGTGTAGTTGGTGCATCAATTACTATAAAATCATATAAATCCTGGGTTATGATCCTCTTATTCAAAGCTACTTGAAGGATCTGTGCTATGTTTCTAGCTATATCAAATCTGGGATCTTTCACAAGTCTCTTGTATACCTCCTGGTCTCCAAGCTGACGTTTAATTTCTTCGATGTATTTGGACCTATCCATAATGACAATTGTGCCACCTTTGTTCGCTCTCTTAATCACAAGTGTGTCTTCATGTATAAGATCCTTTAAGGCCTCTGCCTCCTCACTTTTCAAGTTCGGTCTAAGATATGATCTATCATTTTTTTTTCACTCTTCTTAAATTTTCCACATCTTTATTTACTGCCTCTATACATGCCTCAATTACCGGAGATATTGTTGGTGGAACAAAGTTACTTTTCTTTTTAAGATTACTTGTCATAGTAAAAAAAATCAGTACTTTCAGTGCTCTTCAGTATTGTTTCTCTAGAACTGAACCACTCCTTTAATTTCAAAATTCTATAAAATTGTTGTAAATCAAGAGAAACTTGAAAAGAATTAGCAAAAGAGTTGGGACTAAAACCTATCCCTTTATTCAACAATGAAACATGACTCTCATTTAACACCTTTTTAGAAAGATTAACCACCAAATTACCTTCTAATTTTTCGAAGGTTATTTGGGGGGATGCTTCCCTTTCCCTTTTCTGTCTTTTTGTTGCCGGTTATGTCTCCATCCTCCTCTCCTTTTTCATCTGGTTTCTTTGGATCTAAATTCAAAATCATTAGTTTTCATATAATGATACAACTTACATTTACAATTTTTACTTTTATAAAAACAACCTTTGTTTTTCCATTTTCCTGCACCATCTCTTTGCCAGTTATATATGTTACCACTGGCATAGTCCTCAGAATCTCTTAACCGTTTCCTCCTTTTTCCTTCCTCAAGGTCAATACGCAATTTTGCAAGCCTTGTTGTTATAGTCTCTTTAAACGAAACAAGATCTTCTTCTTTCAACAATCCCTGCAATATTAGAATTCATAGTTTTTACACTGTCACTGGGAAAAGCACCTTATTGCATATGAAGCACTCTTTTCACTAACTATTACTGTATAAAAACAGTTTTTATTCTTAACCAGCTGTGAGCCCGATGCGATTGCATCGGGATTCTAGAATCTGTGTATAGTTTACTCAGTATATTTCAAATATGGCGGCATAGCGGCCGCCGCTATTCCGATTGTTCGGCTCGCTGAAGGCGGCGACCGATCAGAAGAGCGCCGCTCTGTATGGCGCCATACTTCAAATACATGGAATATTTTGAGTTTCACATTTACCGCTGTAAGTGAGGCGCTATTCTCATTGGTCGCTGTGTGCTGCCGGCGACCAATGAGAATAGCGCCTCACTTTCATCAGTAAATGTGAAACTCAAAGTCGTCCATTATATGTCTAAGATGGCGGCCCGATTCTAAAGAATCGGGAGTCTAGCATGCATATATACATTATTCATTCAAATTTGACAATAATGCACATAAGACATTATTCATTCAAATTTGACAATAATGCACATAAGACATGATATCTATCTATCAACTACCAATGTTTGTATGGTATATGTCAGTGTAGTACATGTCATGATTCTAAGGCAAGGCTTTTCGTACAGATACTGGCACTGATGTTTTGTACAGATTACGTATATTCAATTTATATATGATTGTTAATAATCTATGATTTAGCCAGTACATGTTTCCCACCAACCATGGGAAGGTAGCCTTACAGCTGGTGGGACCTACTCTACTCTATCCCTAATAATTAATAGTTAGACTCCTTTTAAATCAGATATTTTTCGGCTATTTGCAGAAGGTGTGGAATAACAAAATACAATTTCTGCACTTGGCACCAAAGGGCCTACCTACAGCTCACTTTCAGCAAGTAACATGTAATGTATATGGAACTTGCAGTTAGCTTGCAGTAAATACGGCAAGCACAGCTTCGACAGGTTCACTAAATGCAACCACTAAAAATCAGAGCTAACTGCGATTTTGGCGGTTGAAACTGTCGAAACCACATGTACCGCAACTGCCGCAAGTAAACCACAAATTCCATATACATTTCATGCAACTTACAGTAAGAGTGCTGTAGGTCACCATTAGGCAGCAAGTGGCAAAATTGCTTTTTTCCCACTATAAATTCCACAAATAGCAGAATTCAGATTTAAAATCAAAATGTCTATTCTTTCCCTATGTGTCTAAATATGTACCTATGTGTCTAAATATGTACCTATATGTATGTACTTATATGTACAGAACACAGTTCGAGATAGAGATGTGTGTGAACAGGCGTCCCACCCGTCTCTTAGCTGTTCACAAAAACCTCACCCTGTGTAAAAAGAAAATGAAATCTCTCAGCAGCTATAGTGCTGGAGCTTCAGGTTCTTATCACTAAATGCAAGCATTTAGATTATACACATCTACAATCTACTACAAAATGTGTGTTTATATACATACTAGCTGTGAGCCCGATGCGATTGCATCGGGATTCTAGAATCTGTGTAGAGTTTAGTCAGTATATTTCAAATATGTCGGCATAGCGGCCACCGCTATTCTGATTGTACGGCGCACTGAAGGCGGCGACCGATCAGAAGAGCGCCGCGCTGTATGGCGCCATACTTCAAATACATAAAATATTTTAAGTTTCACATTCACCATTGTAAATGAGGCGCTATTCTCATTGGTTGCTGTCTGCTGCTAGCAGGCAATGAGAATAGCGCCTCACTTTCATCAGTAAATGTGAAACTCAAAGTCGTCCATTATATGTCTAAGATGGTGGCCTGATTCTAAATAATAGGGAGTCTAGCATGCATATATACATTATTCATTCAAATTTGACAATAATTCACATAAGACATGATATGCATCTATGAACTACCAATGTTTGTATAGTATATGTCAATGTAGTACATGTCATGATTCTATGGCAAGGCTTTTCGTACAGATACTGACACCGATGTTTTGTACAGATTATTAACATTCATATATAAATTGAATATACATAATCTATGGTTTAGCCAGTACATGTTTCCCCACCAACCACGGGAAGGTAGCCTTACAGCTGGTGGGACCTACTCTACTCTATCCCTAATTATTAATACTTAGACTCCTTTTAAATCAGATATTTTTCGGCTATTTGCAGAAGGTGTGGAATAACAAAATACAATTTCTGCACTTGGCACCAAAGGGCCTACCTACAGATCACTTTCAGCAAGTAACATGTAATGTATATGGAACTTCCAGTTAGCTTGCAGTAAATACGGCAAGCACAGCTTCGACAGGTTCACTAAATGCAACCACTAAAAATCAGAGCTAACTGCGATTTTGGTGGTTGAAACTGTCGAAACCACATGTGCCGCAACTGCCGCAAGTAAACCACAAATTCAATATAAATTTCATGCAACTTACAGTAAGAATGCTGTAAGTCACAATTAGGCAGCAAGTAGCAAAATTGCTTTTTTCCCACTATAAATTCAACAAATAGCAGAAGAATTCAGATTTAAAATCAAAATGTCTATTCTTCCCTATGTGTCTAAATATGTACCTATGTGTCTAAATATGTACCTATATGTATGTAGTACTTATATGTACAGAACACAGTTCGAGATAGAGATGTGTGTGAACAGGCATCCCACCCGTCTCTTAGCTGTTCACAAAAACCTCACCCTTTGTAAAATTTCAGAAGAAAATGAAATCTCTCAGCTGCAGTATACTGCTGAAGCTTCAGGTTCTATACACTAAATAGCAAGCATTTAGAATGATAACACATCGTACAATCTACAACAAAATGTGTTTATATACATATACTATGAAATTAAAAAAATGTTCTAAGCTAAAATTACGACAATATCTTAAAATTTTTATATCTATAACTAATTAAAATGCTTTATCATAACTAAAACAAATTTTTTTTTTTTTTTTATATTCAAATTACCTATTTATGCTAAACGAACATTTTATGTAATTTTTTTTATTCCTATACATTCTATGGCTAAATAATTTATTTTAATATTTGTGTAAATTAGAAAGTAATGAATATCTAAATCTAATATGCATCTAAAGAATATAAATTAAAATATTTTTATACACATATATTTTTATGTAAACTAAATACTAATGACTATATATCTAAATGACTATTTTATAACTAATAAGTAATATTATAATGTTATCTATAACTAAACTAATTTTTTTGGTAATTTGTTTTTTTTTCTATTCCTATACATCTATTGCAAGACTAATTATTTTTGACTTTTTTTTTTTTATTCCTATACATCTATTGGTTAAACTAATTTATTGTAATATGTCGTTTAATTAGAAAGTAACTGTATCTAAATGTAATATGTATCTAAAGAATTTAAAGATATTTTAACTATTTTTTATTGAAAACAAAACAACACTTATATCTTAAATACTTTTTATTAATAGTATATAATCTATATAACTAAACAATTTTTTTGGTATTTAGGTTTTTCTTCTAACACTATGCAAGACTATTTTGATTGTTTTTTATTCCATCATCTATGTAACTAATTATTATATGGTTTAATTGATAACTATGTATTAATGTAATATGTATCTAAAGAATTAAGAAATATTTAAACTATATTTTTTAGTGAAACAACTAACATTTATTTAATGATATTTTATTATATCTAATTCCATAATACATTTATTGCATAACTATAGATATTTTTTGGACTTTTTGTTTTTTATTCCTATACATCTATTGGTAAACTAATTTATTGTAATATGTGCGTTTAATTAGAAAGTAACTATGTATCTAAATGTAATATGTATCTAAAGAATTTAAAGGAAAATATTTCTATATACTATATATTTTTAGTGAAAACTAAAACTAACGACTATATATCTTAAATTACTATTTTATATCTAATAACTAATTATAATGACTTTATCTATAACTAAGCTAATTTTGTTGGCATTTTTTTTTTCTATTCCTATACATCTATGGCTAAACTAATGTATTCAAATATTTGTCTTTAATTAGAAAGTACATATATATCTAAATGTAATATGTATCTAAAGAATTTAAAGTAAAATATTTTTATAGACTATATTTGTAGTGAAAACGAACACTAACGACTATATTTCTTAAATAACTATTTTATATCTAATAAAGAATTATAATGTCTTTATCTATAACTAAACTGGTTTTTTTTGGTATGTTTGTTTTTTTCTATTCCTATACATCTATGGCTAAACTAATTTTTTTTTATTTTTTTTTATTCCTATACATGTATGACTAAACTAATTTATTGTAATATTTTTGTTTAATTAGAAAGTAACTATGTATCTAAATCTAATATGTATCTAAAGAATTTAAAATAAAATATTATTGTAGAGAATATTTTTAGTAAAGAGTTTTTCACTATTGGACAGCAATTTGCCTTGAATGGGTGTATCCAGCACTTTCACCTTAACATTGCATCGTGTTTTCACTCGTGAAAAAGCCACATATAACTGTCCATGTCCAAAAACGGTTCTGGCGAAAAAAATCCCTACTTTCTCCAGTTTTTGGCCTTGGGATTTCTTGATGGTCATGGCAAAAGCAGGCTTCACGGGATTTTGTCGACGTCTTAACTTGAAAGATAAGGCAGTGTCTGATGGAGATAAATGAATCCTTGGAATAAACACCACATTTCCTTCTTCAGACCCAATAATGACTTTTGCTTGAATCATATTGGCAAACAAAGTGATGACAATGAAGCAAGTCACATTTCAAAGACCTTTTCTGCTGTTAAAGTTGCGCAAAAGCATGACAATGGTACCGATTTGTAATTAGAGGCGATGAGAAGGCATTCCCGTTGGTATGAATGATTTTAAAAATTCCACTGGATATTGGTCTGGATCTTCAGTCTCATCAGGATCAATGGAATCATCACTAATGTATTCAGTGTATTCACCAGCAATGCAATCCATAACCTTAGAGTTCACCATATCCACATATCCACATGGTCATTTTTAGAGCAAAGAATGGCATGTAATGCAGCAATTGAAATGCTTTCATTGTTACATACATTATGTATGTAAATGTAATATGTATCTAAAGAATTTAAGATAAAATATTCTTATAGACAATATTTTTAGTAAAGACTTTTTGAGAATTAGGCAGCAATTTGCCTTGAATGGGTGTATCCAGCACTTTCACCTTAACATTGCATCGTCTTTTCACTCGTGAAAAAGCCACATATAACTGTTCATGTCCAAAAACGGGTTCTGGCAAAAAAATCCCTACTTTCTCCAGTGTTTGGCCTTTGGATTTGTTGATGGTCATGGCAAAAGCAGGCTTCACGGGAAATTGTCGACGTCTTAACTTGAAAGGTAAGCCAGTCTCTGATGGAGATAAATCAATCCTTGGAATAAACACCACATTTCCTTCGGCAGACCCAGTAATGACTTTTGCTTGAATCATATTGTCAAACAAAGCGATGACAATCAAGCGAGTCCCATTGCAAAGACCTTTTCTGCTGTTAAAGTTGCGCAAAAGCATGACAATGGTACCGATTTTTAATTTGAGGCGATGAGAAGGCATTCCCGTTGGTGTGAATGAATTTAAAAATTCCACTGGATATTGGTCTGGATCTTCTGTCTCATCAGGATCAATGGAATCATCACTAATGTATTCAGTGTATTCACCAGCAATGCAATCCATAACCTTAGAGTTGACCATATCGACATGGTCATTTTTAGGACAAAGAATGGCATGTGATGCAGCAATCTGAATGCTTTCATTGTTATGTACATCAATGAGAATGTTTTCACCAAATATAGCAAGTATGAGTGAGCCAGTGCAGATCATGTCTTGTGGGATTTCAATGATATCATCTCCAAGGTTGAAATCATTAGACAATTCACCATTTCCCAGTTGAAGTAACCAACTGCTATAATCAGGATCAATGGAACGCATGTTGTTGAAGAGTGGCAATTGAGTGAAAAGCTGCCATTGTCGTGAGTATTTAATACAACTCTCTATAATGTCAGTTCTTGTACCATGAGGGATGATAGGCAGACACTGTCGAAAGTCTCCTCCCAGAACAATGACTTTCCCTCCAAAAGGTGTTGTATTTTTCTTGGAGATATCTGTTGTCATGACATCCCGTAAAAGTTGATCTATCACATGCAATGCATATTTAGATAACAGAGTGGACTCGTCAATAATGAAAATGTTGGTACTTTTCAAATGTTGTGCAGCATCTGTATGATTTTTAATTCTGGAAACGGATGTTTCATTTATTGGAATTGGTATTCCATAAAGCGAATGGATGGTTCTTCCTCCTTGCAGTAAGTTAGCTGCAATCCCTGTACTGGCTGCAGGTGAAACAATTTCGCCTTCTCCTCTTAGTTCATGAATTAATAATTCATACAGATATGTTTTCCCACTGCCACCTGGACCGTCGATGAAAAAGCACTTAGGTTGTAGAGTTCTATCATGTAAAGCTTGATTGATAGCATCATAGGCCAAAAGTTGTTGGTCATTTAAAGTAGCTTTCATTTCCCGAGCTCTTCTTAACTCATCATCCTTGTTGTATTGTGGAGCGATGTGTGGCTTTCTTTTTGGTCGTGGTAGATTAAAATCAGTAAAAGTTTTGGCATGAAATTTTAGAACATTTTGGACATCTGTCATTGCATATCCTTCACAATCCTCACACTCCTCAGTGTTGGAGTGGTATGCATGGCAGTAGTCTTGGATAAAGTCTTGTTTAAATTCTTGCCACAACTCCAATGGATGAGCTGGAGGACCAAAAATACATATATATGCAAACATATCACGAAGCTGTGCAGGCATGTTGAGAACACAGGCATCCAATAAAGTATTTCTCCAAACAGTGTCATCGAAGAGCAATCCAAGAGCTAATGCCGCCTCTTTAAAAGTTGGGTATGTGACTTCATTAACAGTCTTAATGTTGTCAAAACTTGTTGCTCCTTTGACATGCAGTAACAACAACCTTAAATAGTACCGTTCTTGTTCTTTCATACTGACAGTATACATTCTTCCAATCACTGAAGAACCTCCTCGCTTTCTAATTTCCCATGCACCTTGTTTCCAAACATAGTGCTCTGGAATTTGGCGGTATAAGTAATCCTGAGCATGTGGGTCATTCTCATTCAGCTCAAAGTAGGCCATAAGAGTGGATTTTCTGTGCATTGTGTAACTGATGTTTTCAACAGAGTCATCCTCATTAAAATAAAGTGGTTGAGAATGTGGGAGATGTACGGCAAGACGAATAATGGAGTGGGATTGTCTATGCAAAGGGTAAGCAAAGATTCGCCAAGCTGCCTCCGGTGCACTCACGTATCTTGAATCCATGAATTGATGTGTTTCATCATGGTGGATATTAGTTTGGCAAATTTCAAGATTGGCTTTATCATGTCCTTTGTAGACATATTTGAATAGGTATTTAACACTTTGAATGGAAGCACATACCTCAACATTAATATGACACTTGTATTTTAATAGTAGGAAAGGGTTATAGGGAACAACCCAAGAATTATCAATCATCTTTGAATGGTGTTCAAAGGATGATCCTTCCTTTCTTTGATAAGTAGGGTATGCATCCTCAGCTAAGACTGTTTTTGTTTGGAAATCTTTAGGAAAACCTTTCTTACACTTTCCAAGATCCATACATGGAGAATTGGGGTTGTGTTGTCCACAGGGTCCATGAATCATGTGTTGCATCACAATTTGATGGAGCACAGGATAATCTTCTGGATCAGGGATTTCAGCCCAAACTATATTATCCACTTCAACCTCAGTTCTTAGTTTGGATTTGCTATCCAGAATGATCAAAATGTGAGCGTGTGGTAGGCCACGCTTTTGGAATTCAATAACATGAACCATTGCACAAACTTTGCCAAATAATCCAATGTTAATGTCTTTTAATAGGGCTTCCAGTTTAATTCTGAAGACACGGGCGACTAAATCAGGTCTATGTTCCACACGCTGCCATGGCTCTAAATTGATTTTAATCTCCCTCCATTTAGGATTACAGGTCATGGTTACAAAAAGATCTGGTCGTCCAAATTTAGTCACAATAGCCATAGCATCCTTATAGCGTTGCTGCATGTTTCTTGGACTGCCTTCAAAGATAGATGGTAAAATGACCGTCTTGCCAATGGGAATACCTTTCTCAATAGATTTTTTCAGGAGATGTTCCTGGAGTACGCAATAATCCTCCACTTTTAAATCCTTTTGGTGTTGACGGATAAAATTTAAGCGATTAGCCTCGATTTTCACATACGCATCCACTAAGTACTGCTGCGTTAGTTTGCCACCATTCAGGACAGGATTGAACCGATTCCGTACAGACAACAAATAGCAGTAATACTGGAGCTGTGTAACTCTGCGTTGAATTTGGCCTTGATGCTTGAGTCCCTCATGCCAGCCTTGTTCTCCATAAGGGAAAAATAAGGGATACAGTAATGCATCTAAATTGCTGTGTAGAATACTGACTTTTTTGGGGCCAAGGGGTTATTTGGATCAGGTTTCAAATGAAATAAAATGTCTCTATTGAATGGTGGCTCTCCATCAGCATGTTCAAAGACCACAGCAACTTCATTGACAGTAGGATTGTTATAGCGTCTAGGGTCTTGCTGTCTGTCTTGTTTAATGGCCATGATAATATTTGGCATGACGGTGCCATGTTCTACTGCCTTCTGTTGTTCTTCTAATTCAACGTCACGTAGCATTTTGTAGGCCGAAACAAAGGGATTAATATTATCCAATTGTAGAGCAATGATACTCATTAAAGTAGGATGACATTTAACATTTTCTGGAGAGTGTAGCCGTTGTTCTATAGCGGTTGCAGTATCTAAAATGTACAGTTGTGCATATGCTGGAGGTTGATCTTGAGCAGGATGGAGTGTTCCCGTGTGATGATACTGTTTCCGAATTCATGGGCAAATTTAAGGGCCGTGTCCAGGTGGTGGAGAAACATGCGCACCCATGGAGGCAAAAGCAAAAGAACTATTAATGCTCCTGATATTCTCCATCAAATTTTTACTGTACTCACTCTCTCCTTTCAGCAGGCGTTCGAAGACCTCCGGGTATTGAGGTAATGGTACCTTTACTTTTCCCTTGTGGCAACAAAGACTAAACTGTTGATCTGATGGGCGTTCAGCAGTAAAATGCAGAGCCTCACAATGTTCACATATTAACTTCATGGGACCACAGGTATGTTCTACAATAGCATGATCCTGATCAGTAAATCCAATTGGATGTAGGAGAGGTGTACATAAGAAATGTAGATGTTTATTATGTAATCCTACATAGATGAGACGTGGAAGGGACGTAGAATCAAAACATTCCATAAATGAAGAAGTTGAATATATATTCCGTTCTGCCTCTTGCAATGTTGAAATGGAAGAACTTTTGCGTAGGTCATGACGTGATGCAGCCAAATGGGTCAAGTGGAGTTGTTGAGAGGTAGGAGACAGCGTATCTTGACGTATCTGTCTTGTCCTTTTTTTGCGGATAATGTTACACTGTTTGCTGTATGGCGTCTCCTCAGCAGAGTGTTTTCATTTACATGTCGCCTTGCGATGTGGTAAAGGCTGTTCAGTTGTAGTTAACACAGTAGAAGAAGAGGTGGCAGCAGTATGAGGATCAGACGAAGAGGTGGCAGCAGTATGAGGGTCAGACAAAGAGGTGTCAGCAGTATGAGGGTCAGACAGATCTCCTGTAGGCATAAACTTTTGTTGTTTGCGTCTTTGACGCGCAGCCATTGATTTTTTGCCTAATCGTTCCGTCCTTCCTTCCAAAGACTCTTTTGAAAGCCGTGTCTTCAAAGCAGCCTTTTCCTTGTCCAAGCGAAGTCGTCTTTCTTCAGAACTCTCGTCCGCACGCTTCTTGCGCATACGCACAGCCTCCTTGTCAAGCTTTGCTTTTGTTTTTCCCATGGAGGTCATAGGAGGTGTTAAAGGCTGTTCACTTTGTAGAATGTCAGTAGACGAAGAGGCAGGAGTAGTATCTTTGTCAGATGGTTCTTCAGTGTCTCTAAGTTTTTTTTGTTTGCCTCTGCGACACTCAGCCATGGCTCTTTTTGCCATTCGTTGGCTTCTTTCTTCGGAAGACAGTTTAGAAATAAGTTTCTTCGAAGCAGCCTTCGCAGCATCCAACCGAAAACGTCTCAGTGGAGAAGAGAGTTTGGCAATGCGTATCACTTTAGCAGCCTTAGCACGATCTAACCGAAGACGTCTCTTTTCTGAAGTCTCCTCAGAAGTACGTTTCGCCTTAGCAGCCTTATCACTATCTAAGCGAAGACGTCTCTCTTCCGAAGTCTCCTCAGCAGTGCGTTTCGCCTTAGCAGCCTTACGAAGATCTAACCAAAGACGTCTCTCTTCCGAAGTCTCCTCTGCAATGCGTTTCACCTGAGCAGCCTTAACACGATCTAAGCGAAGACATCTCTTTTCTGAAGTCTCCTCAGAAGTGCGTTTCGCCTTAGCAGCCTTATCACTATCTAAGCAAAGACGTCTCTCTTCCGAAGTCTCCTCAGCAGAGCATGTTTCCTTAGCAGCCTTCTCAGGATCTAACGGAAGACGTCTCTCTTCCCAAGTCTCCTCTGCACGCTTCTTCGTTGGCGTAGATACAGCCTCCTTGGCCAGAGGGAGATTTTTGGTTGGAGAGCTCATCTTCATAAGAATAGGCAGTGAATCCAATCCAAAATGAGCTAGAGTGTGTTAGTTAAGGAAACAATCAATAATAACTATTTCTAAATAGGCAAAAACAATAAAAGTAAAGTGTGTACTTCAATAACCTGTGAAAAGCAAATCATGGACTTCTTTAGAGTACGAAATAAATATTTAATGATGTTGACTGTATGGAGTTGTGAATGCAAATCAGTGTGTTTAAAGTCATTAAAAAGAGACTTGAAGGCAAAACAAATGTATGTAAGGGCCCTTTCAGATGCGCGTTGTAAATGCAGAGCTCCAACATTTTAAAAAAAGCGGTTAAAGTACCGATATGACGGCAAGTTCCGCATAACCGCCAGCAGTGGTGGAATTACAGAAGTTGGGGCAAAATGGCAGAGGTAGCGTTCATTTTTACCTTGAACTTAGGGTTTTGTGATTATTGCGGAAGTAGTGGTATTTATTTTTCTCTCTGCAGTTGGGGAAATAGCAGCATTAACAGGGAGCGTCAAATGGCGCAATGTGACCAAGCAGGGTGAAAAAAGAAATAAGGCAACATCCGCAGTACATGGTGAAATAGGCAGGTCAATGTAAAAATTAACATTAATCGGGCGATGTAGCGGGACCTTACGCGACCGCACCCCTGGTGGCGGGGATGGGGAACTTGCATTATTATTCAGAATATTACCACATGTTATAGAATTATGTAAATCTGCATGTACAACGCGCGTGTGAAAGGGGCCCCATTGAGTCATATAGTGCAAAATGCCATGCAACCAATATATTTGGTATGTAAAAGTAGTTAATGTCCCACTGGCACGACAATAAGGCAGTGGTAAGGTAGCATTACATCCAAACTATTAAATATAAGACAGGTAGTAGTCCTACAGACTCATTAGTATGAAATATAATCAAAATGGCATATAATGGGTTAATGTACTCCTAACAGTCTAACGACACACTCCAAGTACAAATAAAATAAAGAACAGTCTGTAAGGGGTTAATGTACCACTGGCACGCGTACAAAATACTGCACGATCAATAAAATGAAAAATAGTATTAAAAAAGTTAGTATTCAAATGCCAGTAGTAGACCACATAGTGACATAGGCAGTGAATAGCCAAGACAATAGAAGGGGTTAATATACTACTTACATCCTATAAAACAGTGTGGATGAGAAAATAAATAACAAATGGTATAGAACAGGTTAATTTTCAAATGTCATGAGTACAGCACATAGTGACAGTGTTACTGAATAGCAAACAGAATGGAAGGGGTTAATGTAGCAGTTTGAACCCTATAAAACAGTGTGACACAAAATTAAAATGGAAATGGCATAGAAGAGGTTAATGTAGAAATGGCCTTAGTACAGCACATAGTGAGATAGCAAGTGGAGCACAAATAGAATAGAAGGGGTTAAAAAGGTATTAAAAAACAGGTAAATATGGTGAAATGTAGGTCATATGAAATTTGTATAAAGAAAGGGTTAATATAAGCATAGGCATTAGGAATATATACTCTGATGATATGAAATTGTACTGTGAAAACAGCTTTTTAGGTTTTAAATACTGAAAAAATTCAAATTTCGCGCTTTAAGATGGCGGACGCGTAATGTTCATTCATAAAATAGCGGCAGACGCCAGCCGCTGTGTGATTGGGCAGCGGAAACTTCAAAAACATGGCGCCGTGAATCCGATTGGTCGGCGCTCAGCGGGGAGACCGGCGACTTGGATGCCCAGTGCCTGGTTCTGTTTTCGGCCAGAGCGCAAGGCTCAGGTCGGTCGTAGCGTGGAAGTATGTAGCTCCGCCCCGCTGTGCTATGATTGGTCTGGCGGCAACTTCAGAAGATGGCGCTAAGCATCCGATTGGTCGGCGCTCAGCGGGGAAAACCGCGCTTTCCCTGCCGAGCGCCTGGTTCTATTTTCGGCCATAGTGGTCGGCGGCATCGGGGTCGCCGCTTTTACCGCGGAACGCCGCGCTTGGAGCGCCAAACTTGGCGCCGAATTCTGGAAGTGTGTGGGAGTGTGTGGCTCAGCTTTCCCCGCTGAGCGCCGCCACACACTCCCACACACTCCCACAATTCGGCGCCGAGTTCGGCGCTCCAAGCGCGGCGCTCCGCGGTAAAAGCGGCGACCCCGATGGCGGCGACCACTATGACCGAAAATCGAACCAGGTGCTCGGCAGGGAAAGCGAGGTTTTCCCACTGAGCGCCGACCAATCGGAATCACAGCTCTACTGTGTGAAGATGCCGCTGTCCAATCACAACACAGTGGGGCGGAGCTACAGACTTCCACCTTCCCGAACGCCGTTGCCGAAAATAGAACCTGGCGCTCGGCAGTGAAAGCGCCGCTATCCCCGCTGAGCGCCGACCAATCGGAATCAGAGTGCCATCTACCGTGACCAATCACAATCGCGGTGCCATTTTTGAAAATACACAGCGGCCAATCACAATCGCGCCTCATTTCTCAATGCATCTCTATGGGAAGGGGCGCTGAGAATGCGATTGGTCGGCGGTCAGCGGGAAGACCGGCAAGTTGTATGGGCGGCGCCTGAATGAGTGTTCGGCCACAGCGGTCTGATGCACCGCGGAGGCCGCTAGAAGCGCCGAAGTTTGCGCTTGTAGCGCAGAAGTCGGCGCTTGCAGCGGCGAAGTGTCCGAACTGTGGCGCAGGCTCCATGCAGCGCCGATTGGCGCTGCATGGTGCAAGATAGTAAAAGTGGTGAAAATAAAACTTAGCATCAGGAATACAGACTCTGATGTGAAAAGGTATCTTTCAAAAAGAATATCTTAGCTGATAAATCGCAGAACCCGATCCGGTGATTGCTTCCCGACGGCCCTCACGAAGGATGGATATCTTGGCTGAAATATAGTCCAACAGATGGTCCGGCGGTAGCTTCTCGTCCTCCCTCAAACAGGATACGCAGAGGTGGAATTATGTGTTGAAAAAGATTCAAATTTCGCGCTATAAATAGCGGCCTTATCTCATTGGTGGGCGGCAACCTCAGAAAGATGGCGCCATGAATGTGATTGGTCGCTGTGTATTTTCAAAAATGGCGCCGTGATTGTGATTGGAGGGCGCCTTTCCATAGGGATACATGGAGGAATGAGGCGCTAATGTGATTGGTCGCTGTGTGCTGCCGGCGACCAATCAGAATAGCGCCTCACTTCCCATAGAGATACATAGCGGTGTTTCGGCGAATTTATGGCCGGGCCCCTGTTTCTATTTTCGGCCACGGGGCTTGGCTCTGATCGGTCGTTCCAGGGGGCTGGAGACTCGCTTCGCGGCCATTGCTCGCGCCTTAGCAATGGCTCGCAATCATTGCGAGCCGTTGCTGATGCGCGAGCAATCGCCGCGAAGCGGCCATTGCGAGTCTACGGCCCCGTGGAACGATCGACCAGAGCCGAGCCCCGGCCATAAATTTGCCGAAACACCGCTATGTATCTCTGTGGGAAGTGAGGCCCTCTTCTGATTGGTCGCTGTGTGCTGCCGGCGACCAATCAGAATAGCGCCTCACTTCCCATAGAGATAGAATGGACGATTTTTCGTCCATTATATGTCTATGGGAAGTGAGGCTCTATTCTGATTGGTCGCTGTGTGGTGACGGCGACCAATCAGAATAGCGCCTCACTTCCCATAGACATATAATGGATGACTTTGAGTTTCAAATTTACCGCTTAAAGTGAGGCGCTATTCTGATTGGTCGCCGGCAGCACACAGCGACCAATCAGAATAGCGCCTCACTTCCCATAGAGATAGAATGGACGATTTTTCGTCCATTCTATCTCTATGGGAAGTAAGGCGCTATTCTGATTGGTCGCCGGCAGCACACAGCGACCAATCAGAATAGCGCCTCACTTTCCATAGAGAATAATAGCGGTCTTTCAAGCGAAGTATAGCCGGGCCCTTGGTTTTTATTTTCGGCCACGGGTCTCGGCTTTCGTCGGTCGTCGCCGGGGCGGGAGACTCGCAATGGCCGCTTCGCGGCCATTGCTCGCGCCCCTGCAACGCCCCGGCGACGACCGACGAAAGCCGAGACCCGTGGCCGAAAATAGAACCAAGGGCCCGGCTATACTTCGCTTGAAACACCGCTATTATTCTCTATAGGAAGTGAGGCGCTATTCTGATTGGTCGCTGTGTGCTGCCGGCGACCAATCAGAATAGCGCCTCACTTCCCATAGACAATAATAGCGGTGTTTCAAGCGAACTATAGCCGATTGGTCGCCGCCAGCACACAGCGACCAATCAGAATAGCGCCTCACTTCCCATAGACAATAATAGCGGTGTTGCAAGCGAACTATAGCCGATTGGTCGCCGCCAGCACACAGCGACCAATCAGAATAGCGCCTCACTTCCCATAGAGATATAATGGATGATTTTTCGTCCATTATATCTCTATGGGAAGTGAGGCGCTATTCTGATTGGTCGCTGTGTGGTGACGGTGACCAATCAGAATAGCGCCTCACTTCCCATAGAGATAGAATGGACGATTTTTCGTCCATTCTATCTCTATGGGAAGTGAGGCGCTATTCTGATTGGTCGCTGGCAGCACACAGCGACCAATCAGAATAGCGCCTCACTTTCCATAGAGAATAATAGCGGTCTTTCAAGCGAAGTATAGCCGGGCCCTTGGTTCTATTTTCGGCCACGGGTCTCGGCTTTCGTCGGTCGTCGCCGGGGCGGGAGACTCGCAAAAGCCGCTTCGCGGCTATTGCTCGCTCCCCTACAACGGCTCGCTTCGCGGCCATTGCGAGTCTCCCGCCCCGGCGTCCATTCTATCTCTATGGGAAGTGAGGCGCTATTCTGATTGGTCGCTGTGTGCTGGCGGCGACCAATCAGAATAGCGCCTCACTTCCCATAAAGATAGAATGGACGAAAAATCGTCCATTATATCTCTATGGGAAGTGAGGCGCTATTCTGATTGGTCGCTGTGGGCTGGCGGCGACCAATGAGAAAAGCGCCTCACTTTAAGCGGTACATTTGAAACTCAAAGTCGTCGATTATATGTCTATGGGAAGTGAGGCGCTATTCTGATTGGTCGCCGTCACCACACAGCGACCAATCAGAATAGCGCCTCACTTCCCATAGAGATATAATGGACGAAAAATCGTCCATTCTATCTCTATGGGAAGTGAGGCGCTATTCTGATTGGTCGCTGTGTGCTGGCGGCGACCAATCAGAAAAGCGCCTCACTTTAAGCGGTAAATTTGAAACTCAAAGTCGTCCATTATATATCTATGGGAAGTGAGGCGCTATTCTGATTGGTCGCTGTGTGCTGATGGCGACCAATCAGAAGAGCGCCTCACTTCCCATAGAGATACTAGCGGTGTTTCGGCGATTATGGCCGGCCCTGGTTCTATTTTCGGCCACGGGGTCGGCTCTGGCGGTCGTTCACGGGGCGGAGACTCGCATGGCCGCTTCGAGGCGATTGCTCGCGCTCAGAACGGCTCGCAACGATGGAGCCATTGTAAGGCGCGAGCAATGCGCAAGCGAGTCTCCGGCCGTGGAACGACTGATCAGAGCGAGCCCGTGGCCGAAATAGAACCAGGGGCCGGCCATAAATTCGATAGGACTCGTCGGACTGAAGTCACTTTGTCGCAGTCGACGAGCAAGCAGACATTGCCCAATGTGTGTACTAAGACTTCGATTTTAAAAAATAAAAGAATTGAGTTTTTGAAAAAAACGTAAGTTAAATTTTTTTCATATATTAGCGTGTCGCATATGTACATCATTGGTAGTAGCTGAGTGCTGCAAGGTTTTTTTCTAGTATATTGACCAGCATCCTGTGGCACCAGTTACATTGTCTGAGAGTGCTGTGCATTTTTTTTATTTTTTTTTTTCTCTTTTGTATCGTGTGAGATGGCTGGCCATTACTGCAATGTGCACCTCGTTGCCCACAGGTGATCTAGGGTCTGATGGTGTCGCCCATTAGTAGTGGGTAGGGACAGGAGGACTTGGGTCGTCAGCGATAGGACTCGTCGGACCTGAAGTCACTTTGTCGCAGTCGACGAGCAAGCAGACATTGGCCAATGTGTGTACTAAGAACTTCAGATTTAAAAAAAAATAAGAAGAATTTTGAGTTTTTTGAAAAAAACGTAAGTTTTTAAATTTTTTCTCATATATATAGCTTGTCAGCATATGTACATCATTGGTAGTAGCTGAGTGCTGCAAGGTTTTTTTCTAGTATATTGACCCAGCATCCCTGCTGGCACCAGTTCACATTGTCTGGAGTGCTGTGCAGTTTTTTTTTTTTTTTTTCTCTTTTGTATCGTGTGGAGTGGCTGGCTCCATTACTGCAATGTGCACCCTCGTTGCACACAGGTGATCTAGGGTCTAGATGGTGTCCGCCCACTTAGTAGTGGGGTAGGGTGGACAAGGAGGACTTGGGTGTCAGCGATAGGACTCGCGACCTGAAGTCGATAGGACTCGTCGGACCTGAAGTCACTTTGTCGCAGTCGACGAGCAAGCAGACATTGGCCAATGTGTGTACTAAGAACTTCAGATTTAAAAAAAAAATAAGAAGAATTTTGAGTTTTTTGAAAAAAACGTAAGTTTTTTAAATTTTTCTCATATATATAGCTTGTCAGCATATGTACATCATTGGTAGTAGCTGAGTGCTGCAAGGTTTTTTCTAGTATATTGACCCAGCATCCCTGCTGGCACCAGTTCACATTGTCTGTGAGTGCTGTGCAGTTTTTTTTTTTTTTTTCTCTTTTGTATCGTGTGGAGTGGCTGGCTCCATTACTGCAATGTGCACCCTCGTTGCACACAGGTGATCTAGGGTCTAGATGGTGTCCGCCCACTTAGTAGTGGGGTAGGGTGGACAAGGAGGACTTGGGTGTCAGCGATAGGACTCGTCGGACCTGAAGTCACTTTGTCGCAGTCGACGAGCAAGCAGACATTGGCCAATGTGTGTAGTAAGAACTTCAGATTTAAAAAAAAATAAGAAGAATTTTGAGTTTTTTGAAAAAAACGTAAGTTTTTAAATTTTTTCTCATATATATAGCTTGTCAGCATATGTACATCATTGGTAGTAGCTGAGTGCTGCAAGGTTTTTTTCTAGTATATATATATATATATATATATATATATATATATACACACTAGATGGTGGCCCGATTCTAACGCATATATACACAATATATATATATATATATATATACAGTTAGGGCCAGAAATATTTGGACAGTGACACAAGTTTTGTTATTTTAGCTGTTTACAAAAACATGTTCAGAAATACAATTATATATATAACTAGCTGTGAGCCCGATGCAAATGCATCGGGATTCTAGAACGTGCATTAATTTGATTATAGTAGTTATAGCTGTTAGCCTGATGCAAATGCATCGGGTATCTAAAATATGTTTATTGTTTTTTTAAAGATTTTTAAATAATAATCGCATCATCAATAGCAATAATATAAGCCATAGCATTATTATTAACAGTAATAGCAGTATTAATAGCATTATTAGCAGTATTATGAGCATTAATAACAGTATTAATAGCATTAATATCATTATTATTAGCATTAATAGAATTAATAATAGCATTATTAGCATTAATAATAGCATTAATAACATTATTAATAGCATTAATAGCATTATTATTAGCATTAATAGCATTAATAATAACATTATTAGCATTAATAATAGCATTAATAACATTATTAATAGCATTAATAGCATTATTAATAGAATTAATAGCATTATTATTAGCATTAATAGCATTAATAGCATAATTAATAGCATTAATAGCATTAATAGCATTATTATTAGCATTAATAGAATTATTATTAGCATTAATAGCATTAATAGGATAAATAGTAGCATTAATAGCATAATTAATAGCATTAATAGCATTATTAATAGCATTAATAGCATTAATTATTAGCATTAATAGCATTAATAATAGCATTATTAGCATTAATAATAGCATTAATAACATTTATTAATTAGCATTAATAGCATTATTATTAGCATTAATAGCATTAATAGCATTATTATTAGCATTAATAGCATTAATAATACCATTTAATAGGATAAATATTAGCATTAATAGCATTAATAGCATTATTAATAGCATTAATAGCATTATTATTAGCATAAATAGCATTATTAGCATTAATAATAGCATTAATAACATTATTAATAGCATTAATAGCATTATTATTAAAATTAATAGAATTAATAATAGCATTATTAGCATTAATAATAGCATTAATAACATTATTAATAGCATTAATAGCATTATTATTAGCATTAATAGCATTAATAGTATTATTAATATAGCATGAATAGCATTATAAATATCATTAATAGGATTATTATTAGCATTAATAGCATTAATAATAGCATTATTAGCAGTATTAATAGCATTAATAACATTATTAATAGCATTAATAGCATTATTATTAGCATTAATAGCATTAATAATAGCATTTATTAGCATTATTAATAGCATTAATAACATTATTAATAGCATTAATAGCATTATTATTAGCATAAATAGCATTAATAATAGGATTATTAGCATTAATAATAGCATTAATAACATTATTAATAGCATTAATAGCATTATTATTAGCATTAATAGAATTAATAATAGCATTATTAGCATTAATAATAGCATTAATAACATTATTAATAGCATTAATAGCATTATTATTAGCATTAATAGCATTATTATTAGCATTAATAGCATTAATAATACCATTAATATGATAAATATTAGCATTAATAGCATTAATAGCATAAATAATAGGATTAATAGCATTATTAATAGCATTAATAGCATTATTATATAGCATTAATAGCATTATTATTAGCATAAATAGCATTAATAATAGCATTATTAGCATTAATAATAGCATTAATAACATTATTAATAGCATTAATAGCATTATTATTAGCATTAATAGCATTAATACATTATTATTAGCATTAATAGCATTAATAATACCATTAATAAAATAAATATTGACATTAATAGCATTAATAATAGCATTATTAGCAATAATAATAGCATTAATAACATTATTAATAGCATTAATAGCATTATTATTAGCATTAATAGAATTAATAATAGCATTATTAGCATTAATAATAGCATTAATAACATTATTAATAGCATTAAGAGCATTATTATTAGCATAAATAGCATTAATAATAGGATTATTAGCATTAATAATAGCATTAATAACTATTATTAATAGCATTAATAGCATTATTATAGCATTAATAGAATTAATAATAGCATTATTAGCATTAATAATAGCATTAATAACATAATTATTAGCATTAATAGCATTATTATTAGCAGTAATATTATTATTAGCATTTTTTTTAAAATTATTATTTATTATTTGTTATTTATTTTTTAATTATGTTTTATTTTTTTTTTGATAATTTTTTAATTATTTTTTAATAATTTTTTTATTATTAAATTTATTATTTAGGCTGAGAGGCAGTTGTCATTAAGGTCCGCTAAAGGGCTGATCTTATTAGCATATATTTTATTTTTTTATTATTATTTTTATTGAATTATTTATTATTTTTAATTAATTTTTTTATTATTTTTTAATTCATTTTTAATTATTTTTTTTATTATTTAATTTATTATTTAGGCTGAGAGGCAGTTCTCATTCAGGTCCGCAAAGGGCTGATGTTATTAGCATATATTTATTTTTTTTTATTATTTTTATTGAATTTTTTATTATTTTAAATTTATTTTTTTATTATTTTTTAATTCTTTTTTAATTATTTTTTTTATTATTTAATTTATTATTTAGGCTGAGAGGCAGTTCTCATTCAGGTCCGCAAAGGGCTGATCTTATTAGCATATATTTTATTTTTTTATTATTATTTTTATAGAATTTTTTTATATTTTAAATTTATTTTTTTATTATTTTTTAATTCTTTTTTAATTATTTTTTTTATTATTTAATTTATTATTTAGGCTGAGAGGCAGTTCTCATTCAGGTCCGCAAAGGGCAGATCTTATTAGCATATAATTTATTTTTTTATTATTATTTTTATTGAATTTTTTATTATTTTTAATTTATTTTTTTATTATTTTTTAATTCTTTTTTAATTATTTTTTTTATTATTTAATTTATTATTTAGGCTGAGAGGCAGTTCTCATTCAGGTCCGCAAAGGGCTGATCTTATTAGCATATATTTTATTTTTTTATTATTATTTTTATAGAATTTTTTATTATTTTTAATTTATTTTTTTATTATTTTTTAATTCTTTTTTAATTATTTTTTTTATTATTTAATTTATTATTTAGGCTGAGAGGCAGTTCTCATTCAGGTCCGCAAAGGGCTGATCTTATTAGCATATATTTTATTTTTTTATTATTATTTTTATAGAATTTTTTATTATTTTTAATTATTTTTTTATTATTTTTTAATTATTTTTTAATTATATTTTTATTATTTAATTTATTATTTAGGCTGAGAGGCAGTTCTCATTCAGGTCCGCAAAGGGCTGATCTTATTTAGCATATTTTATTTTTTTATTATTATTTTTATTGAATTTTTTATTATTTTTAATTTATTTTTTTATTATTTTTTTAATTCTTTTTTAATAATTTTTTTTATTATTTAATTTATTATTTAGGCTGAGAGGCAGTTCTCATTCAGGTCCGCAAAGGGCTGATGTTATTAGCATATAATTTATTTTTTTATTATTATTTTTATTGAATTTTTTATTATTTTTAATTTATTTTTTTTATTTTTTAATTCTTTTTTAATTATTTTTTTTTATTATAAATTTATTATTTAGGCTGAGACGCAGTTCTCACTCCGGTCCGCCTTTCTTTTTTCCCATTGAAATGCATTAGCGGTGTGTCGGCGATTTTATGGCCGACCACCTGGTTCTATTTGTCGGCCTTAAAATCGCGGATACACCGCTAATGCATCTCTATGGGCAGTCAGCCCGATTTCGGATTGAACGCCGACCAATCAGAATTCGAGCTGACTTGCCCATAGACATGCATTAGCGGTGTGTCCGCGATTTTAGGGCCGAGAAATAGAACCAGGTGGCCGGCCATAAAATCGCCGACACACCGCTAATGTATGTCAATGGGAAAAAAGACGGACCTGAATGAGAACTGAATGAAGGGCTCTTCTGATTGGCTGAGGGCAGTAGAGAGCGACCAATCAGAAGAGCCCTTCACATTTCATTGAGATACAATGGCGGATTGATCGTCCATTGTATCTTAATGTTAGTTGAAGAGGACGTGGGAGCTGGAATTTGTCGGAAAGAAGACAGAAGATCCCCGGGGACGGACGAAGAGGCGGAGATGGCGGAAAGAAGAGAGAAGACCCCCGGACCGGAGGAAGAGGACGCCTGGCCGGACGGAGGACTTGAGGATCGGACGGACGATCAGATGACTTGAAGGCATGTAAGTGATGGAGCGGGGACGTTAGGTTAGGGGACGGCGGGGGCTTAGGGTGTAGGGCCTTAGGTGTTAGGGAAAGCGGCGGGGCTTAGAGGGTAGGGGCTTAGGGCGGCAGGGGTTTAGGTGCGGCTTAGGGGGTAGAGGTAGGGGATTAGGTGCGGTTTAGGGGTTAGGGGCTTGCGGCGGCAGGGGTTTAGGTGCGGATGCGGGGTAGTGGCTTACGGGGGTAGGGGGTTAGGTGCGGCTTAGGGGGTAGGGGCTTAGGGCGGCAGGGGTTTAGGTGCGGTTTAGGGGGTAGAGGTAGGGGATTAGGTGCGGCTTAAGGGGTAGGGGCTTGCGGCGGCAGGGGTTTAGGTGCGGATGCGGCGTAGTGGCTTAGGGCGGCAGGGGGTAGGGGGTTAGGTGCGGCTTAGGGGGTAGGGGCTTAGGGCGGCAGGGGTTTAGGTGCGGTTTAGGGGGTAGGGTAGGGGATTAGGTGCAGCTTAGGGGTTAGGGGCTTGCGGCGGCAGGGGTTTAGGTGCGGATGCGGGGTAGTGGCTTACGGCGGCATGGGGTAGGGGGTTCGGTGCAGCTTAGGGGGTAGGGGCTTAGGGCGGCAGGGATTTAGGTGCGGCTTAGGGGGTAGGGGTAGGGATTTAGGTGCGGCTTAGGGGTTAGGGGCTTGCGGCGGCAGGGGTTTATTTGCGGATGCGGGGTAGTGGCTTATGGCGGCAGGGGTAGGGGGTTAGGTGCGGCTTAGGGGGTAGGGGCTTAGGGCGGCAGGGGTTTAGGTGCGGTTTAGGGGGTAGGGGTAGGGGATTAGGTGCGGCTTAGGGGTTAGGGGCTTGCGGCGGCAGGGGTTTAGGTGCGGATGCGGGCTAGTGGGTTACGGCGGCAGGGGGTAGGGGTTTCGGCGGCGGGGTAGTGGCTTAGGGGTTAGGGCGGCAGGGGGTAGGGGCTTGCGGCGGGGTAGTGCGGCAGGGGGTAGGGGCTTGCGGCAGAGGGTAGTGGGTGCGGCGGGGTAGTGCGGCAGGGGGTAGGGGCTTCGGCGTCGGGGTAGTGGCTTAGGGGTTAGGGCGGCAGGGGGTAGGGGCTTGCGGCGGGTACAGGGCGTAGTGGCTTAGAGCGTCAGAGGGCTGTAGTGTACAGCGCGATGGTATACTACAGTCCCATGGCGCTTATGGGCATGGGACTGTAGTATAGTATAGCGGTGTACAGTACAGTAGTAAGGGGTTGTGTGGCTTGGTTAGTGTAGTGTACAGCGCGTAGTGGCTTAGAGCGGCAGGGTCTGTAGTGTACAGCGCGATGGTATACTACAGTCCCATGGCGCTTATGGGCATGGGACTGTAGTATAGTATAGCGGTGTACACTACAGTAGTATGGGCTTCTGTGGCTTGGTTGGTGGGTGTCAGCGACTCGCAATGCCCGCTTCGCGGGCATTGCTTCGCGAGGCTGCAACGACTCGCAATGCCCGCTTTGCGGGCATTGCTTCGGGAGTCGCCGTGGCCGCTACGCGGCCACGGGGAGAGTCCAGGAGAAGCAGCTCGCTCGCGCTAACCAAGCCACCGGAAGCAGCGCCGCTCCGACGGAAGTCGCTACGGCAATTATATAATAGATATGGGCTGAAAGTGCACACTCCCAGCTGCAATATGAGAGTTTCCACATCCAAATCGGAGAAAGGGTTTAGGAATCATAGCTCTGTAATGCATAGCCTCCTCTTTTTCAAGGACCAAAAGTAATTGGACAATGGACTCTAAGGGCTGCAATTAACTCTGAAGGCGTCTCCCTCGTTAACCTGTAATCAATGAAGTAGTTAAAAGGTCAGGGGTGGATTCCAGGTGTGTGGTTTTGCATTTGGAAGCTGTTGCTGTGACCAGACAACATGCGGTCAAAGGAACTCTCAATTGAGGTGAAGCAGAACATCCTGAGGCTGAAAAAAAAGAAAAAATCCATCAGAGAGATAGCAGACATGCTTGGAGTAGCAAAATCAACAGTTGGGTACATTCTGAGAAAAGGAATTGACTGGTGAGCTTGGGAACTCTAAAAGGCCTGGGCGTCCACGGATGACAACAGTGGTGGATGATCGCCGCATACTTTATTTGGTGAAGAAGAACCTGTTCACAACATCAACTGAAGTCCAGAACCCTCTCAGTGAAGTAGGTGTATCTGTCTCTAAGTCAACAGTAAAGAGAAGACTCCATGACAGTAAATACAAAGGGTTCACATCTAGATGCAAACCATTCATCAATTCCAAAAATAGACAGGCCAGAGTTAAATTTGCTGAAAAACACCTCAAGAAGCCAGCTCAGTTCTGGAAAAGTATTCTATGGACAGATGAGACAAAGATCAACCTGCACCAGAATGATGGGAAGAAAAAAGTTTGGAGAAGAAAGGGAACGGCACATGATCCAAGGCACACCACATCCTCTGTAAAACATGGTGGAGGCAACGTGATGGCATGGGCATGCATGGCTTTCAATGGCACTGGGTCACTTGTGTTTATTGATGACATAACAGCAGACAAGAGTAGCCAGATGAATTCTGAAGTATACCGGGATATACTTTCAGCCCAGATTCAGCCAAATGCTGCAAAGTTGATTGGACGGCGCTTCATAGTACAGATGGACAATGACCCCAAGCATACAGCCAAAGCTACCCAGGAGTTCATGAGTGCAAAAAAGTGGAACATTCTGCAATGGCCAAGTCAATCACCAGATGTTAACCCAATTGAGCATGCATTTCACTTGCTCAAATCCAGACTTAAGACGGAAAGACCCACAAACAAGCAAGACCTGAAGGCTGCGGCTGTAAAGGCCTGGCAAAGCATTAAGAAGGAGGAAACCCAGCGTTTGGTGATGTCCATGGGTTTCAGACTTAAGGCAGTGATTGCCTCCAAAGGATTCGCAACAAAATATTGAAAATAAAAATATTTTGTTTGGGTTATGTTTATTTGTCCAATTACTTTTGACCTCCTAAAATGTGGAGTGTTTGTAAAGAAATGTGTACAATTCCTACATTTTCTATCAGATATTTTTGTTCAACCGTTCAAATTAAACGTTACAATCTGCACTTGAATTCTGTTGTAGAGGTTTCATTTCAAATCCAATGTGGTGGCATGCAGACCCCAACTCGCGAAAATTGTGTCACTGTCCAAATATTTCTGGCCCTAACTGTATATATATATATATATATATATATATATATATATTTTTATATATATATACACACATAACTAGAAAAAAAATCTCCGCAGCACTCAGCTACTACCAATGATGCACGCATGCTAAGAAGTGGCATATATTTGAGGAAAAAATTTAAAATCTTACGTTTAAAAAAACTTACGTTTCAAAAAACTCAAAAATCTTATTTTTTTAATTTTCTTGGGGTACTTGGTACACACATTGGCCAATGTCCGTTTGCTCATCAGCCGCAACAAGGCGACCCCAGGTCTGATGAGTCCCAACGCTGACATCCCTGTCCTCCTTTTCCTCACTATCCCACTCTTAAGTGGGTGGACACCATCTCAACCTAAGACCACCTGTGGGTGATGAGGGTGCAAGTTGCAGTCATGGAGCCAGATTCTCCATTCGTTATACACAAAACAGAAAAAAACTGCACAGCACTCACATACTAACGACTCGCATTGGCCGCGAAGCTTCGTTCGTATCCACATGACCACGCCGGAAGTAGCGCCCAGAGGGGCGCTTTTCCGATTCGTGATCATATAATAGATATATATATATATACAAAAAACAGAAAAAAACTGCACAGCACTCACATACATAATGTGAACTGGTGCCAGCAGGGACACTGGGTCAAACAACTAGAAAAAAATTCTATGCAGCACGCAGTGTGTACCAAGGACCCCAAGAAAATTTTAAAAATAAGATTTTTGAGTTTTTTAAAAAAAAAACTTACGGTAAGTTTTTACATTTTTTCCTCAAATATATACCGCTTGTTTAGCATGTGTGCATCATTGGTAGTAGCTAAGTGCTGCAGAGAATTTGTTTCTAGTTGTTTGACCTAGTGTTCCTGCTGGCACCAGTTCACATTATGTCTGTGAGTGCTGTGCAGTTTTTTTCTGTTTTTTGTATATATATATATATATATATATCTATTATATGATCACGAATCGGAAAAGCGCCCCTCTGGGCGCTACTTCCGGCGTGGTCATGTGGATACGAACGAAGCTTCACGGCCAATGCGAGTCGTTAGCCTCGCGAGCAATGGCGCGAGGCCATTGCGAGTCACGGGCTGAGTGCGAGCAATGGCCGCGAAGCGGCCATGCGAGTCGTGCCGAAATCGAACAGAGCTCGCCACAACGTTAGCGATTACGCTCAGGTAGCGCGAGCAATGGCCGCGAGGCCATTGCGAGTCGCTGCCTGAGGCCGCAACTCGCTTCCGGGGACCATGGAGCGGAGGCGGCACAGCCGCCTCCGCTCCCGCTAACCGCAACTCCACCCCAATGTCCGCACAGCCCGCCCATGTCCATACAGCCCCCCCCCATGTCCGCAACTCCCACCCCATGTCCGCACAGCCCCCCCATGTCCACAGCCCCCCCCATGTCCGCACAGCCACCCCCATGTCCGCACAGCCACCCCCATGTCCGCACAGCCACCCCCAACAAACCACCCCCAACAATGTCCGCACAGCCCCCCCATGTCCGCACAGCCACCCCGCAACAAAACCACTCCCAACAATGTCCGCACAGCCCCCCCATGTCCGCACAGCTCCCCATTCCGCACAGCCCCCCCCAATGTCCGCACAGCCCCCCCCATGTCCGCACAGCCCCCCCATGTCCGCACAGCCACCCCGCACATAATCCCACGCCCCCCAATGTCCGCACAGCCCCCCCATGTCCGCACAGCCACCCCGCAACAAAACCATCCCCACCAGCACGCCCATGTCGCACAGCCACCCACAAGCATCCCCACCATGTCCGCAGCACAGCAGCCCCCCCATGTCCGCACAGCCACCCCATGTCCGCACAGCCACCCCACAATGTCCGCACAGCCACCCCGCACCTAAGCCCCTACCCCCTAACTCCGCCGCCCCTAAGTCCCTACCCTCTAAGCCCCGCCGCACCTAAAAGCCCCGCCGCACCTAAGCCCCTACCCCCTAAGCCCCGCCGCACCTAAAAGCCCCGCCGCACCTAAGCCCCTACCCCCTAAGCCCCGCCGCACCTAAGCCCCGACCCGCCGCACCTAAGCCCCTACCCCCTAAGCCCCGCCGCACCTAAGCCCATATCCCCTAAGCCCCGCCGCACCTAAAAGCCCCGCCGCACCTAAGCCCCTACCCCCTAAGCCCCGCCGCACCTAAGCCCCTACCCCCTAAGCCCCGCCGCACCTAAGCCCCGACCCGCCGCACCTAATCCCCTACCCCCTAAGCCACGCCGCACCTAAAAGCCACGCCGCACCTAAGCCCCTACCCCCTAAGCCCCGCCGCAGCTAAGCCCCGACCCGCCGCACCTAATCCCCTACCCCCTAAGCCACGCCGCACCTAAAAGCCCCGCCGCACCTAAGCCCCTACCCCCTAAGCCCCGCCGCACCTAAGCCCCGACCCGCCGCACCTAATCCCCTACCCCCTAAGCCACGCCGCACCTAAAAGCCACGCCACACCTAAGCCCCTACCCCCTACCCCCTAAGCCCCGCCGCACCTAAGCCCCGACCCGCCGCACCTAAGCCCCTACCCCCTAAGTCCCGCCGCACCTAAGCCCCTACCCCATAAGCCCCGCCGCACCTAAGCCCCGACCCGCCGCACCTAAGCCCCTACCCCCTAAGCCCCGCCGCACCTAATGCCCTACCCCCTAAGCCCCGACGCACCTAAAAGCCCCGCCGCACCTAAGCCCCTACCCCCTAAGCCCCGCCGCACCTAAGCCCCGACCCGCCGCACCTAAGCCCCTACCCCCTAAGCCCGCCGCACCTAAGCCCCTATCCCCTAAGCCCTGCCGCACCTAAAAGCCCCGCCGCACCTAAAAGCCCCGCCGCACCTAAACCCCTACCCCTAAGCCCCGCCGCACCTAAGCCCCGACCCGCCGCACCTAAGCCCCTACCCCCTAAGCCCCGCCGCACCTAAGCCCCTATCCCCTAAGCCCCGCCGCCTCCTAAGCTCCCGCCGCTTACCCCCGCCGCTGTCGCTAACACCTAAGGCCCTACACCCGAAGTCCCCGCCGTCCCCTAACCTAACGCCCCCGTCGATCACTTACATGCCTTGTTAGTCATCTGATCGTCCGTCCGATCCACAAGTCCTCCGTCCGCCCAGGCGTCCTCTTCCTCCGGCCCCGCCGCTCTTCTCTCTTCTTTCCGCCATCTCCGGCTCTTCGTCCGGCCCCCGGGGTCTTCTGTCTTCTTTCCGCCAACTTCCAGCTCCGACGTCCTCTTCACTTCTCATTAAGATAGAATGGACGAAAAATCCGCCATTCTATCTCTATGAGATGTGAGCCGCTCTTCTGATTGGTCGCTGTCTACTGCCCTCAGCCAATCAGAAGAGCACCTCATTTCCCATTGACATACATTAGCGGTGTGTCGGCGATTTTATGGCCGCCCCCCTGGTTCTATTTGTCGGCCCTAAAATCGCGGACACACCGCTAATGCATGTCTATGGGCAGTCAGCCCGATTTCTGATTGGTCGCTCTCTGCTGACGCCGACCAATCAGAATTCGACCTCACTGCCCATAGACATACATTAGCGGTGTGTCCGCGATTTTGGGGCCGACAAATAGAACCAGGAGCCCGGCCGTTAATTCGCCGACACACCGCTAATGTATGTCAACAAATAAATTTAACAATAAAAAAAATAATAAAAAAATAATTAAAAATAAATAAATAAATAAATAAATAATTAAATAAAAAATAATAAAAAAAATATTAAATAAATGCTAATAATATCACCCCTTTCAGCGGACCTGAAGGAGAACTGTGTCTCAGCCTCAGGCTCACTTAAAATAACTAATAAATTTAATCATAAAAAAAATAATTAAATAATATTTAAAAAATAATAAAAAAATAATTAAAAAATAATAAAAAAATAAATAAAAAATAATAATAAAAAAATAAAAATAAAATGCTAATAATATCACCCCTTTCAGCGGACCTGAAGGAGAACTGTGTCTCAGCCTCAGGCTTACTTAAAATAACTAATAAATTTTATAATAAAAAAAAAAATTTAATAATATTTAAAAAATAATTAAAAAATAATAAAAAAATAAATAAAAAATAATAATAAAAAAAAAAAAAAAAAAGCTAATAATATGAGCCCTTTCAGCGGACCTGAAGGAGAACTGTTCTCAGCCTCAGGCTCACTTAAAATAACTAATAAATTTAATAATAAAAAAAATAATTAAATAATATTAAAAAATAATACAAAAATAATTAAAACATAATAAAAAAATAAATAAAAAATATATAATAATAAAAAAAAAAAAAAAGCTAATAATATGAGCCATTTCAGCGGACCTGAAGGAGAACTGTGTCTCAGCCTCAGGCTCACTTAAAATAACTAATAAATTTAATATAAAAAAAAAATTTAAATAATATTTAAAAAATAATAAAAAAATAAATTAAAAAATAGTAAAAAAATAAATAAAAAATAATAATAATAAAAAAAAAAAAAAATGCTAATAATATCACCTTTTCAGCGGACCTGAAGGAGAACTGTATCTCAGCCTCAGGCTCACTTAAAATAACTAATAAATTTTATAATAAAAAAAAAAATTTAATAATATTTAAAAAATAATAAAAAAATAATTAAAAAAAAAAAAAAAAAAATTATACATAATAACATAAAAAATAAGAATAAAAAAAAATGCTAATAATAATGCTATTAATGCTAATAATTATGCTATTAATGCTAATAATAATGCTAATAATGCTAATAATTATGGTATTAATGGTAATAATAATGCTATTAATGCAAATAATATTGCTATTATTCTAATTATTAATGCTATTAATGCTAATAATTATGCTATTAATGCTAATAATTATGCTATTAATGGTAATAATAATGCTAATAATGCAAATAATATTGCTATTAATTCTATTATTAATGCTATTAATGGTAATAATAATGCTATTAATGCTAATAATTATCCTATTAATGGTAATATTAATGCTATTAATGCAAATTATATTGCTATTAATGTTATTATTAATGCTATCAATGCTAATAATTATGCTATTAATGCTAATAATTATGCTATTAATGCTAATAATAATGCTATTAATGCAAATAATATTGCTATTAATGCTATTATTAATGCTATTAATGCTAATAATTTATGCTATTAATGCTAATATTTTTGCTATTAATGCTAATAATTATGGTATTAATGGTAATAATAATGCTATTAATGCAAATAATATTGCTATTAATTCTATTATTAATGCTATTAATGCTAATAATTATGCTATTAATGCTAATAATTATGCTATTAATGGTAATAATAATGCTATTAATGCAAATAATATTGCTATTAATTCTATTATTAATGCTATTAATGCTAATAATATTGCTATTAATGCTAATAATTATGCTATTAATGGTAATATTTAATGCTATTAATGCAAATAATATTCTATTTTAATGCTATTATTAATGCTATTAATGCTAATAATTATGCTATCAATGCTAATAATTATGCTATTAATGGTAATAATATGCTATTAATGCTAATATAATGCTATTAATGTAAATAATGCTATTAATGCTAATAATATTTGCTATTAATGCTAATAATTTATGCTATTAATGCTAATAATTATGCTATTAATGGTATAAATAATGCTATTAATGCAAATAATTTGCTATTAATGCTATTAATGCTATTAATGCTATAATATTGCTATTAATGCTATATAATTAATGCTATTAATGCTAATAATTATGCTATTAATGGTAATAATAATGTATTAATGCAAATAATGTTGCTATTAATGCTATTATTAAATGCTATTAATGCTAAATAATTATGCTATTAATGCTAATAATTATGCTATTAATGGTAATAATATGCTATTAATGCATAATCAATGATATGCTATTAATGTATTATATGCTATTAATGCTAATAATTATGCTATTAATGTAATAATTAATGCTATTAATGCTAAATAATATGCTATTAATGTAATTATTAATGCTATTAATGCTAATAATATGCTATTAATGCTAATATTAATGCTAATTATGCTAATAATATATGATTAATGGTATTAATAATGCTATTAAGTCAAATAATTTGCTATTATGCTATTATTAATGCTATTAATGCTAATAATTTGCTATTAATGCTTATGAATATATGTATTAAATGTTATGTAATAATGCATTATTATGCAATTAATATTGCTATTAATGCTAATTAATTATGCTATTAATTAATAATTAATGCTATTAATGCTAATTAATATGCTATTTAATGGTAATAATAATGCTATTAATGCAATATATATTGCTATTAATGCTATATAATAATGCTATTAATGCTAATAATTATGCTATTAATGCTATATTAATGCTAATTATGCTAATAATAATCATATTAACGCTATTAATAATGCTATTAAGGCTAATTAATCATGCTATTATTGATTTTAAAATGCTTTAATAATATGCTAATAATATTGCTATTAATGCTCTTATGCTAATAGTAATTAATTAATGCAATTATTTATGCTATAAATTCTATTATTATGCTATTAATGCTATTAATAATGCTATTAATGCTTTAATAATGTTATTATGCTATTAATAATACTATTAATGCTAATATTATGCATTAATTGTATTATAATGCTATTAAATGCTTAATGCTAATATAATCTATTACTGCTTAATAATGCTATTAATGCTAATAATATGCTATTAATGCTATTATCAAATCAATAATATCATATTACGCTATTAATAATGCTATTAAGCTAATATCATGCTATTTAGCTATTAAATGCTATTAGCTAATAATATTGCTATTAATGCTCTTATGCTAATATATGCTATTAATGCGATTATTATGCTATTAATTCTATTGTTTATGCTATTAATGCTATTAATAATGCTATTAATGCTATTAATAATGTTATTCATGCTATTAATAATACTATTATGCTATTAATGCTAAATTAATGCTATTAATGTATTATAATGCATATTTAATATAATGCTATTAATGCTAATAATTTGCTATTAATGCTAATTAATGCTATTAATCTAATAATAATCTAATTAACGCTTATTAATATATAAAATGCTATTAATAGCTAAATAACATCTATTATATGCTATTAATATGTGTTAATAATGCTATAATATTGCTAATATAATGCTCTTTATGCTAATAATCATGCTATTAATGAATATTATGTATTAATGCATTAATTATTGCATTCTGATGAGCTTCATGTAAGCTATAATATATGATTAATTATTAATAATGCTATGTATAATGATGTACTAATATTAATGCTATTAATTCTAATAATCATGCTATTAATCCTATTAATAATGCTATTAATGCTATTTTTAATTCTATTAATGCTATTAATAATTTTATTAATGCTAATAAATGCTAATTACATCTCAAATAAATGCTATTAACGCTATTATTAATGCTATTTATGGTAATAATGCTATTAATACTAATAACAATACTATTAATAGTACTATTATTGCTGTTAATAATGCTATTAATGCTAATAATAATGCTGTTAATGCTAATAATTATGCTATTAATGGTAATAATAATGCTATTAATGCAAATAATATTGCCACGTTCTAGAATCCCGATGCATTTGCATCGGGCTCACAGCTAGTATATATATATATATATAGCAGCGCTATGGTATATGGTGGTACATTACAGCACATGTATAGCAGCACTATAGTATAGGGCAGTACAGTACAGTACATGTATAGCAGCGCTATGGTATATGGTGGTAAATTACAGTACATGTATAGCAGCACTATAGTATATGGCCGTACATTACAGTGCATGTATAGCAACACTATAGTTTAGGGCAGTACAGTACAGTACATGTATAGCAGCGCTATGGTATATGGTGGTACATTACAGTACATGTATAGCAGCACTATGGTATATGGCGGTACATTACAGTACATGTACAGCAGCGCTATGGTATATGGTTGTACATTACAGTACGTGTATAGCAGCACTATGGTATATGGCGATACTCTGCTCCCCGTGGCCCCTTCGCTCCTCCTGGCCCCCGCTCCTCCACATTAAAAGTAAAAATAGGGTAAGTATCCTCACTGAGGTTTTTTTATATTTATTATCACCATGTGAGAGTGGGGGGACCGCGGGGAGCAGAGGGGCAGGAGCAGCGGCGGGGGCAGGAGTAGCAGAGGGGGGCAGGAAGAGCGGGGGGGCCGCAGGGAGCGGCAGGAGTAGTGGAGGGGGAAGGAGGAGCGAAGGGGGGCAGGAGGAGCAGGGGGGCCGCAGGGAGCGCGGCCAGGAGGAACGCGGGGCTGTGAGGAGAGACAATGTATCCTGGCTACACCGCTGTAGCCGGGCTGCAAATTGGTGCGGAATTCGAACTTTGAATTCTCGCGCCTATTTGCATAGTCTGTGCTCACCAATGAGCGGCCTCTGTCTGTCGCACGATTTCGGCGACAGACACACTCAAAAAACCCTTAGACAATTATATAATAGATGTGTGTGCCATCGCATATATATATATATATATATATATATATATATATATACTAGATGGTGGCCCGATTCTAACGCATCGGGTAATCTAGAATATATATGTAGTTGACATACTGTGACTGACAGAACTTGTTCAGTCAACGTGAGTGAACAACATATACATACATATATATATATATATATATACAGTATGTAGCAGCGCTATGATACAGTGTTGGCCAAAAGTATTGACACCCCTGCAATTCTGTCAGATAATACTCAGTTTCTTCCTGAAAATGATTACAATCACAAATTCTTTGGTATTATTATCTTCATTTAATTTGTCTTCAATGAAAAAACACAAAAGAGAATGAAGCAAAAAGCAAAACATTGATCATTTCACACAAAACTCCAAAAATGGGCCGGACAAAAGTATTGGCACCCTCAGCCTAATACTTGGTTGCACAACCTTTAGCCTAATAACTGCGATCAACTGCTTCCGGTAACCATCAATGAGTTTCTTACAATGCTCTTCTGGAATTTTAGACCATTCTTCTTTGGCAAGCTGCTCCAGGTCCCTGATATTTGAAGGGTGCCTTCTCCAAACTGCCATTTTTAGATCTCTCCACAGGTGTTCTATGGGATTCAGGTGTGGACTCATTGCTGGCCACCTTAGAAGTCTCCAGTGCTTTCTCTCAAACCATTTTCTAGTGCTTTTTGAAGTGTGTTTTGGGTCATTGTCCTGCTGGAAGACCCATGACCTCTGAGGGAGACCCAGCTTTCTCACACTGGGCCCTACATTATGCTGCAAAATTTGTTGGTAGTCCTCAGACTTCATAATGCCATGCACACGGTCAAGCAGTCCAGTGCCAGAGGCAGCAAAGCAACCCCAAAACATCAGGGAACCTCCGCCATGGTTGACTGTAGGGACCGTGTTCTTTTCTTTGAATGCCTCTTATTTTCTCCTGTAAACTCTATGTTGATGCCTTTGCCCAAAAAGAGAGAACATTCTTCCAAAACGTTTTAGGCTTTCTCAGGTACGTTTTGGCAAACTCCAGCCTGGCTTTTTTATGTTTCGGGGTAAGAAGTGGGGTCTTCCTGGGTCTCCTACTATACAGTCCCTTTGCATTCAGACGCCGACAGATAGTACGGGTTGACCCTGTTGTACCCTCGGACTGCAGGGCAGCTTGAAATTGTTTGGATGTTAGTCGAGGTTCTTTATCCACCATCCGCACAATCTTGCGTTGAAATCTCTCGTCAATTTTTCTTTGTCCACATCTAGGGAGGTTAGCCACAGTGCCATGGAATTTAAAGTTCTTGATGACACTGCACACGGTAGACACAGGAACATTCAGGTCTTTGGAGATGGACTTGTAGCCTTGAGATTGCTCATGCTTCCTCACAATTTGGTTTCTCAAGTCCTCAGACAGTTCTTTGGTCTTCTTTCTTTTCTCCATGCTCAATGTGATACACACAAGGACACAGGACAGAGGTTGAGTCAACTTTAATCCATGTCAACTGGCAGCAAGTGTGATTTAGTTATTGCCAACACGTGTTAGGTGCCACAGGTAAATTACAGGTGCTGTTAATTACACAAATTAGAGAAGCATCACATGATTTTTCTAAGGGTGCCAATACTTTTGTCCATCCCCTTTTTTACGTTTGGTGTGGAATTATATCCAATTTGGCTATTGGACAAATCTTTTTGTGTTTTTTTCATTGAAGACAAATTAAATGAAGATAATAATACCAAAGAATTTGTGATTGCAATCATTTTCAGGAAGAAACTGAGTATTATCTGACAGAATTGCAGGGGTGTCAATACTTTTGGCCATGACTGTATATGGTGGTACATTACATTACATGTATAGCAGCGCTATAGTATATGGTGGTACATTACAGCACGTGTATAAGCAGTACTATGGTATATGGCGATACGATACATTACAGCACATGTAAAGTAACACTATAGTATATGGCGGTACAGTATAGCACATGTATAGCAGCACTATAGTAAATGCCAGTATATTACAGTATATGTACAGGTGCACTATAGTATATTGTGGTCAGTGGCGTATCTAGGGGGGTGCAGCCGGATCCTTTGCCCCGGGCGCAAATCAGAGAGGGCGCCAGCGCCATCATCAGGCGTCCGGCGGCACTACAGCACCGGCACTAATCTCCTCTGCTCTGCCTGCCCCTGCCTGCAAATTGTGCACGCGCGTGCATTAATGAATTGAACCCCTGCCCTGCTGGTCTACTCCGCCGCCCCCTGGCAGCAGTTCCCACCCCCGGCCCCGGGTCATGGCGCGCTGCGGCTGATGTCACCCGGCGCGCCGCATTCAGTGAGCCCGCGTCGCGTGCAGTGGAGTGAGTGTACAATCTAAGAAAAGGAGCTGCTCCTGCCGCCTGCCTCCTCTCCTCCTGACTGAGTCGTCGCGTCCTGCCTGGATTAGGTAAAAACCTAAACAGGCTGGGAGGGGGGTGTCTGTCCTGGGCTGGGAGGGAGAGTTATGAGGTCACAGGTGTATATATGTATATAATACATCAGGCAGGCACACTCACACTATAAGGTGTATAGATGTATACATCTATACACTTTATAGTGTGGCTGCCTGATGTATACATCTATACACCTCATAGTGTGTGCCTGCTTGATGATGTATACATATATATACCGTATATATATGTATACATCATCAGGCAGGCACACTATAAGGTGTATATATGTATACATCAGGCAGCCACACACTATGAGGTATATTATATACCTCATAGTGTGTGCCTGCCTGAAGTATACATATATACACCTCATAGTGTGTGCCTGCCTGATGTATACATATATACACCTCATAGTGTGTGCCTGCCTGATGTATACATATACGTATATATACCGTACATATATGTATGCATCATCAGGCAGGCACACACTATGAGGTGTATAGATGTATACACCAGGCAGGCACACACTATAAGGTGTATATACTGTATATATGAGAGACACACTGTATATATAAGGTATGTATTATATATATATTTATATATATATAATGTGTATATATATAAAAATTGGCCGCGGCGGCGGGGGGGGGGGGGGGGGGGGGCCAAAATAAATCTTTGCCCCGGGTGCCAGAAAACATAGTTACACCTCTGATTGTGGTATTTTATAGCACATGTATAGCAGCACTATAGTATATGGAGGTACATTAGAGTACATGTATAGCAGCGCTATGGTATATGGTAGTACATTACATTACATGTATAGCAGCACTATAGTATATGGCGGTACATTACAGCACATGTATAGCATCACTATGGTATATGGCGATACATTACAGCACATGTACAGCAGCACTATGGTATATGGCGGTACATTACAGTATATGTACAGGTGCACTATTATATATGGTGGTATTTTATAGCACATGTATAGCAGCACTATAGTATATGGCGGTACATTACAGTACATGTGTAGCAGCACTATGGTATATGCGATACTCCGCTCCCCGCGGCCCCCCGCTCCTCCACAGTAAAAGTTAAAAAATCCTCAGTGAGGATACTCACCTGTCCGCCGGCTCGCTCCACCTCCGTCTTCTAGGTCCTACAGGCGTTTAGGACCCGTCGTTGCCTGGGAAACAGATCAGCTGATCAATCACATGACCGCTAACTGCCGGGGGGGGGCACGATGGAAGCGGGGGACAGGATGGAGGGAGCGGGGCAGGATGGAGGGAGCGGGGCAGGATTAGGGATGGGCGAATCTACTCGCTAGGACTCGTTACTCGGCGAGTAGTAAGGGACTCGCAGGACTCGGTACTCTGCGAGTTTCCCAGTGATTACTCGCACGAGTCCAATGCAAATCAATATCAATCCTAGTTTTGTCAGAAACGCTGACAAAACTAGGATTGCCATTGTTTGCATTAGACTCGGCTACTGTGCCAGTGATAGCAGGGAAACTCGCAAATAACTGCTGTTACATTGCGAGCCGAGTCCAGCTGTCTTCTCTGTGCAGCTCCAGGGTCCTAGAGCCCGCCTGCTCACAGAGATGATGTAGCAGTGCTGAGATTGTTCTCAGTCTGCTCATTCCCTGTGCATAGACATCTATCTATTCACAGGGATGAGCAGAGAGGACATCGCGTTTTGGACTACGTCGGACGGAAGAGGATTTTTTTAATTAAAGATGGAGTCCCTAATGGCTTTTTTTTTTATTTCAAATAAAAATTTTTCTCTGTGTTTTTTTAACCCTTTATTGGAGATTCTTAGTGGCTGGGTCAAATGTGGCCTGACATTAAGAATCTCGGGCTTAATACCAGCTTGTATAACAAAGCTGGTATTAACCCCTTTATTACCCAGCGTGCTACCGCCACCAGGGCCGCTGGAAGAGCGGGGTTCAGCACCAGAGGATGGCGCTTCAATGAACGCGCCATCTTCTTGGGCGGCTGCGGGCTGCAATTTGCAGTGGGGGGTGCCCAGAAAGCTTGGGCATCCCTGCGCTGCGGATTCCAGCCCCCAGCTGCTTAGCTGTACCTGGCTAGACATAGAAATTGCGTGGAGCCCCACGCATTTTTTTAAAATTATTTCATGAATTTCAGAGTCAGAGTCTCAGAGTCAGAGTCAGAATCTCAGAATTTCATGAAATAATTTAAAAAAAATGCGTGGGGCTCCGCGCAATTTCTATGTCTAGCCAGGTACAGCTAAGCAGCTGGGGGCTGGAATCCACAGCGCAGGGATGCCCAAGCTTTCTGGGCACCCCCCGCTGCAAATTGCAGCCCGCAGCCGCCCCAGACGATGGCGCGTTCATTGAAGCGCCATCCTCTGGCGCTGAACCCCGCTCTTCCAGCGGCCCTGGTAGCGGTGGCACGCTGGGTAATAAAGGGGTTAGGGCCAGGTTTGTATTATCAGCTGGCCCTAAGCCCGAAATTTATGGCGGTCACGCCAATATTAGACATGACCGCCATGAATTTCTATTAAATTGTTTTAAAAAAACACAACACAAAGAAAATTTTTTATTAGAAATAAAAAAAAAAAGCCATTAGGGACTCCATCTTTAATTAAAAAAATCCTCTTCCGTCCGACGCAATCCAAAACGCGATGTCCTCTCTGCTCATCCCCTGTGCATATATATAGATCTCTATGCACAGGGAATGAGCAGACTGAGAACAATCTCAGCTCTGCTACATCATCTCTGTGCACAGACATTCATGTCTGTACACAGGGAATGAGCAGACTGAGAACAATCTCAGCACTGCTACATCAGGCAGCAGGCAGGCTCTAGGACCCTGGAGCTGGGGCAGCCAGAACACAGAGAAGACAGGATCTTATCTGTGCGAGTCAGCGATTACTTACAAAGTAAAAGTCCAATGCAAATAAATGACAAAACTAGGATTGCTTCAGGCTGAAGCTAACGAGACACATCTGCGATTTGTAAATCTCACACTACTCGCTATTACTCGCTTCCCCATTCATTAACATTGGACTCGCTAGACTCGCAACGAGTAGCGAGTCCTGGGCTCGGACTCGCTAGAGTCAAGCGATTCCGAGTAATTTAGGATTCGCCCATCACTAGGCAGGATGGAGCGAGCGGGGCAGGATGGAGCGAGCGGGGCAGGATGGAGCGAGCGGGGCAGGATGGAGCCGGAGGAGCAGGATAGAGCAGGAGGAGCAGGATGGTGGCGGGGAGGGGTACAGGATGGTTGCGGGGGGGGGGGGGAGAAACAGGATGGTGGCGAGCGGGGCAGGATGGAGCTGGAGGAGCAGGATGGAGCCGGAGGAGCAGGATGGGGCGCAAGGGGAACAGGATGGTGGCGAGCGGGGCAGGATGGAGCGAGCAGGGCAGGATGGAGTCGGGAGCAGGATGGAGGGGAGGAGCAGGATGGTGGCAGGGTGGGCAGCATGGGGGGGCAGGATGGAAGCGAGAGGGGCAGGATGGTGGCGAGCGGGGCAGGATGGTGGGGGGGGCAGGATGGCGCGAGCAGGGCAGGATGGAGCGAGCGGGGCAGGATGGAGCGAGCGGGGCAGGATGTGGTGGGGGGGGACAGGATAGAGCGAGGGAGGCAGGATAGTGGAGCTCGAGGAGCAGGATGGAGGCGGAGGAGCAGGATGGTGGCAGGGTGGAGCAGCATGGGGGGGCAGGATGAAGCGAGAGGGGCAGGATGGTGGCGAGCGGGGCAGGATGGTGGTGGGGGGGCAGGATGGCGCGAGCAGGGCAGGATGGAGCGAGCGGGGCAGGATGGAGCGAGCGGGGCAGGATGGTGGTGGGGGGGGACAGGATAGAGCGAGGGAGGCAGGATAGTGGCGGGGGACAGGGTGGAGGGAGCGGGGCAGGATGGAGCGAGCGGGGCAGGATGGAGCAAGCGGGGCAGGATGGAGCCGGAGGAGCAGGATAGAGCAGGAGGAGCAGGATGGTGGCGGGGGAGGGGTACAGGATGGTTGCGGGGGGGGGGGGGAAACAGGATGGTGGCGAGCGGGGCAGGATGGAGCTGGAGGAGCAGGATGGAGCCGGAGGAGCAGGATGGTGGCGCAAGGGGGAACAGGATGGTGGCGAGCGGGGCAGGATGGAGCGAGCAGGGCAGGATGGAGCTCGAGGAGCAGGATGGAGGCGGAGGAGCAGGATGGTGGCAGGGTGGAGCAGCATGGGGGGGCAGGATGAAGCGAGAGGGGCAGGATGGTGGCGAGCGGGGCAGGATGGTGGTGGGGGGGCAGGATGGCGCGAGCAGGGCAGGATGGAGCGAGCGGGGCAGGATGGAGCGAGCGGGGCAGGATGGTGGTGGGGGGGGACAGGATAGAGCGAGGGAGGCAGGATAGTGGCGGGGGACAGGGTGGAGGGAGCGGGGCAGGATGGAGCGAGCGGGGCAGGATGGAGCCGGAGGAGCAGGGTGGTGGCGGGGGGGTGGGTGTTTGGGTCAGGATGGTTGCGGGGGGGGAACAGGATGGTGGCGACCGGGGCAGGATGGAGCGAGCGGGGCAGGATGGTGCCGGAGGAGCAGGATGGTGGCGCAGGGGGGAACAGGATGGTGGCGAGCGGGGCAGCATGGAGCGAGCGGGGAAGGATGGTGGCGGGGGGGGCAGGATGTAGCGAACGGGGCAGGATGGAGCGAGCAGGGCAGGATGGAGCTCGAGGAGCAGGATGGAGGCGGAGGAGCAGGATGGTGGCAGGGTGGAGCAGCATGGGGGGGCAGGATGGAGCGAGAGGGGCAGGATGGTGGCGAGCGGGGCAGGATGGTGGGGGGGGTAGGATGGAGCGAGCGGGGAGGATGGAGCGAGCGGGGCAGGATGGAGCGAGCAGGGCAGGATGGTGGTGGTGGGGGGGACAGGATAGAGCGAGGGAGGCAGGATAGTGGCGGGGGACAGGGTGGAGGGAGCGGGGCAGGATGGAGCGTGCGGGGCAGGATGGAGCTGGAGGAGCAGGGTGGTGGCAGGGGGTGGGTGTTTGGGTCAGGATGGTTGCGGGGGGGGAACAGGATGGTGGCGAGCGGGGCAGGATGGAGCGAGCGGGGCAGGATGGTGCCGGAGGAGCAGGATGGTGGCGCAGGGGGGAACAGGATGGTGGCGAGCGGGGCAGCATGGAGCGAGCGGGGAAGGATGGTGGCGGGGGGGCAGGATGTAGCGAACGGGGCAGGATGGAGCCGGAGGAGCAGGATGGAGCCGGAGGAGCAGGATGGTGGCATGGTGGAGCAGGATGGGGAGGCAGGATGGTGGCGAGCGGGGCAGGATGGTGGTGGGGGGGGCAGGATGGAGCGAGCAGGGCAGGATGGAGCGAGCAGGGCAGGATGGAGCATGCAGGGCAGGATGGAGCCGGAGGGGCAGGATGGTGGTGGAGGGGGGGCAGGATGGAGAGGCAGGATGGAGCCAGGGGGGCAGGATGGAGCAAGATGGAGCCGGGGGGCAGGATGGAGTGATAGGGGTAGGATGGAGTGAGCGGAGCAGATTGGTGGCGGGGGGGACAGGATAGAGTGAGGGAGGCAGGATGGTTGTGGGGGGGAACCGGATTGTGGCGAGCGGGGCAGGATGGAGCGAGCGGGGGCAGGATGGAGCGAGCGGGGCAGGATGGAGCCGGAGGAGCAGGATGGAGCCGGAGGAGCAGGATGGTGGCGGGGGGATCAGGATGGAGCCGGCGGGGCAGGATGGAGCCAGCAAGGCAGGATGGAGCCAGCAAGGCAGGATGGAGCAAGTGGGGCAGGATGGAGCAAGCAGGGCAGGATGGTGGTGGGAGAGCAGGATGGAGCAAGCGGGGCAGGATGGAGCCGGAGGAGCAGAATGGAACTAGAGGAGCGGGATGGTGGCGGGGGGAAGCAGGATGGTGGCGGGGGGTAGGATGGTGGTGGAGGGCAGGATGGAGCCAGGGGGCAGGATGGAGCAAGATGGAGCCGGGGGGGCAGGATGCAGTGATCGGGGCAGGATGGAGCGAGAGGGGCAGGATGGTGGTGGGGGGCAGGATGGAGCCGGCGGGGCAGGATGGAGCCGGCAAGGCAGGATGGAGCAAGCGGGGCAGGATGGTGGCGGGGGGGGTAGGATGGAGCGAGCGGGGCAGGATGGAGCCAGGGGGCAAGATGGAGCGAGCGGGGCAGGATGGAGCCGGGGGAAGGGGGGGCAGGATGGAGAGAGCGGGGCAGGATGGAGTGAGCGGGGCAGGATGGAGCCGGGGGGGGGGGACAAGATGGAGCCGAGGGGGGGGCAGGATGGAGCGAGCGTGGCAGGATGGAGCTGAGGGAGCAGGATGGAGCTGGGGGGGTGGATGGAGCCGGAGGGGGGGGGGGGGGCAGGATGGAGCCGGAGGGACAGCATGGATGCGGGGGGGGCAGGTTGGATGTGGGGGGGGGGGGCAGGATGGTGGCGGGGGGGCAGGATGGAGGTGGGGGGGCAGGATGGAGTGAGTGGGGCAGGATGGAGCCAGGGGGGCAGGATGGAGCCAGGAGGGCAGGATGGAGCCAGGAGGGCAGGATGGAGCGAGCGGGGCAGGATGGAGCCGAGATAAGGGGGGGCAGGATGGAGCGAGCAGGGCAGGATGGAGCGAGCGGGGCAGGTTGGAGCCGGGGGGGACAAGATGGAGCCGAGGGGGGCAGGATGGAGCCGAGGGGGCAGGATGGAGCCGGAGGGACAGCATGGAGCCGGGGGGGCAGGATGGATGCGGGGGGGGGCAGGATGGAGCCAGGAGGGCAGGATGGAGCGAGCGGGGCAGGATGGAGCCGAGATAAGGGGGGGCAGGATGGAGCGAGCAGGGCAGGATGGAGCGAGCGGGGCAGGATGGAGCCGGGGGGGACAAGATGGAGCCGAGGGGGGCAGGATGGAGCCGAGGGGGGCAGGATGGAGCCGAGGGGGGCAGGATGGAGCCGAGGGGGGCAGGATGGAGCCGAGGGGGCAGGATGGAGCCGGAGGGACAGCATGGAGCCGGGGGGGGGGGCAGGATGGATGTGGGGGGGCAGGATGGATCCGGGGGGGGGGCATGATGGAGGCGGGGCAGGATCCCCCTCGCCCTCCTCTGTTCTCACCAGTCTGGTCGTCATGTGACAGGGCGGGCTGTGTGATGTCACATCAGCCCGCCCTGTCACATGACCGCAGTGACGGAGAAGACGGGTGAGAACAGCAGGAGGCGAGGGGGGGGCAGTAAGGATGTGGGTGGGGTGGGAGGCGGGGGGCAGTATCCCTCTCGCCTCCCGCTGTTCTCACCCACCTGTATTCAGGACGGGCTGATGTGACATCACACAGCCCGCCCTGTGTACAGACGGGTGAGAACAGCGGGAGGCGAGGGGGAAGGCGAGGTGGGGGCGGCGGGTTTCCTGTGTATCACGGCAACAGTGGCGTGTTAGCGCCTGTCGGTGGGCTTCAGTGACAGCGGCGCTAACACACCACTGTCGCCGGGCTGCAAATTGGCGCGCAATTCGAACTTTGAATTTGCGCGCCAATTTGCATAGTCTGTGCTCACTGAGCGGCCTCTGTGTGGCGCGCGATTTCTGTGACCGACAGACGCCTTAGACAATTATATAGTAGACTAAATGGTGGCCCGATTCTAATGCATCGGGTATTCTAGAATATGTATGTAGTTTATTTATGAAGATTTAAGAATAATGTAATGAGCGATCAGTAAGGTACTGTCACACTTGGCGACGCTACAGCGATCCTGAAATTGATACGACCTGGTAGGGATCGCTGGAGCATCACTACGTGGTCGCTGGTGAGATGTCAAACAGTCAAATCTCACCAGCAAGGCAGCAACGATATGGCGGTCGTTGGGACCCTGTCACTCTAGGGTGTAGTATTGAGGTCGTTGGTCGTTGTCCTGCGCGACTTGGCAGGGGATCTGAATCCCGGCTGCCATATCGGAATACCCATAACTTGGGTGTTCCAATATGGTGGTCGGGGTACAATATGGTGGTCGGGGTACTTTCACTGCGAGCAGCCTGATGACCGGCTGGTGCCTGTCATCTCCCGGCTGCGTCGCCGCTGTCCTCTGTGGGGCAGGAGATGACCCGCAGCTACCTTCAGGAGATCAGCGGCTAGCACTGCTGATCTCCCGACTGTAGCGTTGGCGTGCGTGGTTCAAATCCCGTGCCAATTCGTGGCCAGACTGCGCCTGTTGCTGATTGGTCACGGGCGGCTGGTGCAACCAATCAGCGACGCGGGATTTCCGTTACAGACAGAATTAAATTATTAAATATTAGATACAACTATACGCATACATATAGTGTATTTATTTACTACAGGATATATGCACATTATCACTGTGTTATAGAACAGCAGGTGACATCTGAAATCATGGACACATTGTTACATTTGTACACGGCCACAAAATGGAACAATGTGTCCATGATTTCACTGCAACCAGAGATCTGCAAACAATATCTGCACAGATAGCTATGTGTGTGATGTGGCCCTAAGGATGCAGTCACACGGTTCAATTTGCAGAACGATATTGTTAGCGATCACATGCACGCACGATCGCTAACAATATCGTTCACATTGCTTGTGAGCTGTCACACGGGCAAACTCACCAGCGATGTGGACCAGCGAGATCGCTGGTAACCATGGTACACATCGGGTTACTAGGCGCCGCGCGGCGCTTAGTAACCCGAAGTTTACCATAGATACCATCTCCCAGCATAGGCTCTGCCGCTGGGAGATCGTTCATTGTGGTGTCACACACCACGATGATGCAGATTGATCAAGCGACTATCGCTTGATTTGAGGTCCTGCTCACAAATCTGCGATCAAACAATCAAGCGATTTTACATTGTAAAATCGCTTGATTACACGCAGCGACGCACAGACTATATCGATTAAGCGATCAAAATAGGAGATCGCTCAAGCGATATCGTTCTGAAAATCGATGCGTGTGACGTGGCCCTTAATCGTATTCAGAGAGAGATCACCGTTATCTGTGGTGCTACATAAGGCTGGTTTCACACTGCAGTTTTTTCCCTGATCAGGTTCGATCAGGTTTGTGTACCAAAACCAGAAGTGTCTCCAAAACTCAGAACAGGTGTCAATCTTACAATAAGGGTAAGTGCACACTGGCCGGGTTTTCGGCGGTTTACCTGTGTAAACCGCCGTTTTGTTTACATTAGTTTTATGTTAATTTATGTTAATCCAAACCGGCGTTTGGATTAACATTAAAACTAATGTAAACAGCCCAAGGCAGTGCACACACCGGCGGTTACCCAGCGTCATCCGTTGCTAACCCGCAGGTTTCCCAGCGGGTTAGCAAAGAATGACCATGTTCTAAAAAACGGCGGTTCTGCAGCGGCTGCAAGCAGAATCATGTGCTGCTTCCAGCCGCTGCAGAATCGCCACCGAGAACCCGCTGGGCAGCCGCCGGATACCGCCCGGCTCCCGCCGCACATACCCGCCAGGAAGCCGGTGGACGGCGCCGGAGCTTCCTGGCGGGTTCCGCAAGCTGCCGCCGACGAAACCGCCGGGTAAGTGTGCACTTACCCTTATACTTTTTCTCTCCTGGTTCCTCTCTTGGTTTTGGCACACAAACTGGATTGACACTGATCAGTGAAAAAACTGCAGTGTGAAGACAACCTAAAGCCGGTTTCACACATCCGTGCCTCCGGCACGTGTGCGGTCCGTGCCGAGACATGCCAGAGGCACGGACATACGGGGACACATGTTCCCCTATGGGCAAATTCACACTTCCGTGTTTCCGCACGGACCATGTCTCCATGTGGAGCACATGCGTGTCCGTGTGCTCCACACAGCGACAAGTCTGTTTTTTGCAGACACACGCACGACTTTCGCCGTGAAGCGTCCATGCACATGGATGTCATCCGTGTGACATCTGTGTGCACGGACCACGGACGAAAGTGACAACCCTAAAAATAAAGAATTTTATACTCCCCTCACTCCAGCGGTGTCTGCTCCTCTCTCTTCCGATGCCGCTCATTAGGCTCATGAATATTCACTTCACTGAGCCCAACAGCGGACCGGAAGTGAGAGGGACTGTCAGCGCTGGAGCGAGGTGAGTATGCGGTGACAGACTGTTCGTGTGCTATCCGTGGATGCACGAATAGCACACTGACAGCACCCATCGTGTCACACGGCTGTGACACATGAGTCTATGCCCCACCCCCAAACGGACTTGTTCCACACGTCCGTGGTGACACGGATGTGTGAAACCAGCGCTGGCTTCACACTGCAGTTTTTCACTGATCAGTGTTTGTGTGCCAAAATCAGGGGTGTCTCCAAACCTCAGAACAGGTGTCAATCTTTCAATTATAGTTTTTCTCTGCAAGTTCCTTTCCTGGTTCCTCTCCTGAATTTGGTCACAGTGTGAACATCCGTGTGCAGGACGTTAGGACGTAGATGCGGTCCCTGGCTCTGCATGAAAACGGACTTGTCGCCGTGTGGAGCACACGGACACGCATGTGCTCCACACGAAGACCCGGTCCGTGCGGAATCACGGACGTCTGCATGGGTCCACAGGGAAACATGTGTCCCCGTATGTCCGTGCCTCCGGCATGTGTCTGCACATACTGCTTACGTGCCTGAGGTACGGACATGTAAACGAGGCCCTACACGTCAGTGTTTTGCACAGATGTGTGAAACAGGGCATGATGCAGAACACAAAAAATGGCCCCTCACACGTGCGGTTTTGCACGGATGTGTGAAAGAGTGCAGCCATGGTCTGTCCGTGTGATAAAGGGCATTCATTCAGTAGAAGGATAATCACAAGCAGACCGACATTCCTCAGGGTGTTATACTGCATGTGACCACTAAATGGAAGAAGTCGCTCCCCTTAGCTCACATGAGATTCCTGTGCGCCCTGAGGGGAGAGCAAGGACTCCAACAAGATGGCTTCTGTGATTGCAGACATGGCTGGATCACGTGTTTTTCTCCTGCCGGGTAGGTAATGAGACGGAAAGTAGAGTGCTGTGTAGGCGCCTTGGAGTATCCAGCTGCAGAGCCGGCGTGTACAGGTGATATCCCTCCCGAGTGTTCCTGCAGAGCGGGGTCCCTGAGTTGTCACCAGGGAAGTGCTACTATCGGGTATGGAGAATACGGGGGATTTCTATGGCGTTGCCTCTAGCGACCATATTGAGTGACTTGTGCAGTGTGGGGCGGGTTAAGGCAAGCAGTAGTGTGTGTTGCTGACAGATCCAGTAAAACATACAAATGTATCCCAGGCAGTGAAGCTAATTTTTTTTCAATAATTAAACATTACGATTGTTAATATTTTTCCAAAAACACAAACTTTAGCTTCCATCTTCATTCTGTTTTGAACTGATGCATTTTTTTACATCACATGTCTCCGAGCATCTCTAGTTTTTAGGGGACGTGCATTGCTTAGGCTACTTTCACATTACGATTTTGAAGGGAGCCGATGCTGTCCGATAAATTCGGACAGCATCGGCTCCCTTCTGATGCCTGGAATTGGATGCCAAATAGGCATCCGATTCCGGCATTAAATCGGAGCTTCCGGGCTGAAAGAAAAAAAAACAAAAACCTTATGCTCACCTCTCCCCGAGCCCCCGCCGTCTCCCGCCGTCTTCCTGCAGGCTCCCGGTGGCTCCCGCAGGCTGTAGAGGTCTTCTTCATGTGTACAGGACCTACGGTGATGTCACAGTCACGTGACAGCAGGTTCCACCATGGTACCCCGCGGTCACATGACTGTGACATCACCGCAGGTCCTATACAGCAGAAGACGACCTCTGCAGCCTGCGGGAGCCACCAGGAGCCTGCAGGGAGACGGCGTGGGCTCGGGGGGAGGTGAGCATTAACTTTTTTTTTATTTTTTAACCCTTGCGCTCCCAGTTTGGAGCATTTTTATTGTACTGAGCATGCTCAGTACAGTAAAATCAGGTCCGAGGAGACATCAGATGTTTCCTCGGACCCTTCTCCATAGGGCCCCATGTTAAATTGATTGGGTCGGATCGGATGTGCACTAAATGCCATCCGATTTGATCCGATCCGATTCTGTCAGATTTTATTTTTGGTGCAAAAATCGGAGCAGGATCGGACCAAATCGGATGGCATTTAGTGCACATCCGATTCGGTCCGATGCCCATAGGGCTGCATGGGGCCAAATTCGGATCCGATGCTGTCCGATTTTTATCGGACAGCATCGGATTTTAAAAATCCGTAGTGTGAAAGCAGCCTTAAACAAGTTATATTTTGTTTAAAAAATGTGCCTCAGCACTAAGAGGCAGGTATCTGCCACCTACCTGCCCGCTGTGCCCAGCGCTATTCACTGCCATTCACCCCTGGCACAGAGTGGTCACAGACCACTTCTACCAGGACAGCAGAGCGGCCTCTGTAAACTTCACAATCTAATATATATTCCACCTGTCAATTACAGTGATTGCTTACTTCCCTGCTGCCCACTCCCTAGGAAATGAATAGTCATGTAGTCACATCACTGCCCCCCTGTGAAATCACCCACATTGGGAGGTGGGTGGGGGAGTCTGTATCCTGTGTGTGTTGCTCTCCAGGCACTCACTGAAGAGGAGATAGGAGGGGGAGTGCTGCAGCTCTGACATCTTCATTTCCTTCCAGTGTTAAAGGGATCCTGTCACCTCCAAAACGCCTCCTAAGCTAGCAAAACATGTCCCTGCAGCATCCCATCACTAATCTCAGACTCCTTTTGTCTCCTAAAAGCATCCTGTGAGAGTGCATAAAAACGTTTTAATACTCATTAGTGATTATAATTAGCAGGGGCCATATTCTTTAGTCACCAGGGGGTACACTGGATTTTTCATGTCTGTATGCCGATGGATATCTGCTGTAGGTCTAAAGAGAAAGAAAGTGGTGTAGAACATTTTTTTCTTTTCTTGCTGGACTATTCAAGGGTACTATTAATATCACTTAAAGGGAACCTGTCGCCTGATAGCAATGCTATCCCCTGCTCCCCCACAGTCCCCTCTGGTTCCCTGCCACCAGTGTCACTAGCCTTGGCTCCTCCACCTCCCTCTCCCGCCCTAGTACCCACGCAGCCGCCGCCTCCTCTGAAACTTTATCCTATCTGAAGTGATCAAATGTCAGACTACATGGAGTTTTCGGACCCAAACCTCCCCCCATCCTCCTCCAGTGCCCTAGTCTTCGCCCTCCGGTCCCCCAGTCAGGTCCTCCTTTTCTCTCGCCTCTCTTACCTGCCCTGGTCCCACATCCAGGTGTGTGTACACGCCCTCCCAGGGAAATGATAGGTCATGAACTCAGCGAGTTCATGACCCATCATGATCCTGCAGTCACACAGGCGTTAACTATGATCTTCATGATCATGTGCTTTGGAGATAATTTTGAAGATTAGTTAACCCCTGTGTGACCCCAGGATTGTGGTAGCTCATGAACTCACTGAGTTCATGATGGGTCACGATCCTGGGGTCACATAGTTGTTCATCCGAATTCATTTGCGGAGATTCCCAGTGTCCCCGCAGGAGAGGAGACCCTGCGTCAAGGACAAAGTGTCTCCAGTTCGTGTGCACATACCCTACACGTGAGAAATTTAGTGTGAAAAGAAGAAAATGTTCAATATGACAACCTATTGTTATCAAATTCTGTGAAGTACCTGTAGGTTCAAAATGCTCAATATACCCATGGAAAAAAATCCTTGAGGGGTCTTGTTTCCCAAATGGGGTCATTTGTGTGGGATTTCTGCTGTTTAGCCCCCTAGCGGCCATGCAAATGCGACATGGTGCTGGCAATCTCTTTCAGCTTTTCCAAAATTAAAATATTGCTCCTTCTGTTCCGAGCCTTCCCATTTATCTAAACAAAACGTTTTGTCTACATGTGGGGTATTGTTGCACTCATAAGAAAGTCTGTAACAAACTGTAGGGTCCAAGTTTGGCATTACCACTTGTAAAAGTGAAAAATTTGGCGCTAAAGCAACACTTTGTGAAAAAGTAAAGAAAGTTTTTAATATGATGACCTATTGTTATCTAATTCTGTTAAGTACCTGTGGGTTCAAAATGCTCTCTATACCCCTATATATAATCTTTGAGAGGTCTAGTTTTCAAAATGGGGTCACTTGTGGGGGGTTTCTGCTGTTTAGGTACCTTAGGGGTCTGGGATATGCAAGATAGTGCCCATCATCTATTTCACCCAAATTTTCTTTACAAAATACAAATATTGCTCTGTCCGTTCTGAGTCCTGCTGTTTATCCAAACGATACTTATAAGTTCCTCCGGAAGGTGCATGGAACTGCACCGAAACGCGTAGGAAATAAAGAAGAATACTGCTACAAGATATATCTTGCATTCCTTGTGTTTCCTGTGGACTCAGCAGCGCGGACTGTTACACACCTTGCTTCCCAAAATTTTGTGATGCTTTTACTGAAGTCACTCTTTAGCTATCACTGCTCCACAAGTGGTCCTTTGAGTCCACTTTACATCTCCACGCCCTTCGGGGTAACCTCTTGCAAGATGTGATGTCTGGGGGTCTTGCGGGGACGAAAAAAATGTGCATTTCCCATTAATGAGGTGGGTAAGGTGATTAAAGAACAGTGGGAGAAGCCTGACAAGAGACTTTCTAGATCTTCTTCCCTCAAACGCAAATACCCTTTTGTTGAAGCTGCTTCATCCGCATGGGATAAGGGTCCCAAAATTGATGTGGCAGTAGCCAAGTCATCTAGGAAGTTTGCTTTGTCCTTTGAGGGACCTGGCTTCTTTCCACGATCAGCTTCCCAGGAAGGCAGATAGTTTCCTGTTTCAACCAGCCATTGTAGTGGCACACTACAGTGTTGGTCTGGCTCCAAGAGTTGGAGGACCATGCTGGAAAGGAGACGTACTGGCTAAGTTAAAGTTTTGTTCCATGCCCTGCGAGGGTGAATTCGTCTTTGGTAAAGCTTTAGACGAGTTGCTGGAGAAAGCCTTTAACAAGAAAAAAGAGTTTCTGGTCCTTCCAACCCCTACGTTCCATAATCTGTCTTTTGGGAGAAAACAGTTTCTTAAAAGACGTTAAACTATTGGGTAACACTGGAGCTGGCTATACTTTGGACTAGCTGGGATAGCTTTTTGGGCCCCTGTTGCTGCTTCTAGGTCCTTAAAGAGTCCTGTGAAACGACACTTTTTTTTATTGTTCATAGAACTTTATTAATTAGTTGTATTGATAGGACTCAACGCAACTATTGTTATTCACCATGAGCTAATGAGACACTGAGGAGATGAAATTTAAAAACAAAACTTTAATGATAAAAATTCATATACGAATCCTTTCACATGTCATACAGTGTAAAAAAAAAAAAAAAAGGAGGGGGGATTAATTTTAAAATGAAATTCCTAAAACGCACTATGTGTAGTATATATAAGGGGGGAGGGGGAAGAATAGTTTGTTAGCTTTTCTTAAAAAAAACTTCCTGGTTATTATTATTATTTATTTATATAATGCCATTAGGTTCCATGGCGCTTTACATGAGGATAGGGGAGACCAGCACAATTACAATAACTCTAGGCAATCCCACACCTCGGGAGAAGGTCACAGGTCATCCCAGAAGTCTGTCATACTGGATCCAGACCCAAAGCAGCCTCTGAAGCCGGTACACTAACATTCCTGGGTGAGTTCGCTGGAATGTTGTAGTGTTCTTATATGCTATTTTCTTCTTGCTCCTTATTCTTTGCAATATAAAAAGAAGTTAAACAAAAAGAATAGGGAATGTGCCATTTGCAAAGCCCCTTTTTCTCCAGGCCCCTTCCACGACAGCATAGGAGGTTGCCTCTCCACACCCTAATTGGGACAGGAAGCACAAGAGAGGTTAAAAGGCCCCTCCCACCTCCCACAAGCCAGTGTCTTTCCTGTCCTCATGGGGCATGGAGAGGTTTTTTCTCTGTGCTGTGGCGGCCAGCAAGCTTCAGCATACCCTTTTTTCCTTTTGATGATAGGCAGTCTTGGTCGGGCTTGGCTCTTCCTCTACTGCTCCCATGGTGTTATGCTATGGGACCAATGCCTGGCCCTCCGGATCCCCGGTGGGGGTGATGCGGGCTATGGTCTCCCTGGTCGGCGGCCTCCTCTGCTGGGGGAGCCTGCCGGCTGCTTCCCGCGCATGTGCGCGTTGTCCCGCGCGGACGGAATTGACGCCGGTGGGCGGGACTTCCGGTCAGGTGCTCTCCCGGGTCCCGGCGTCGGGACTCGGCGGGGCAGCGTGCGGGCACGTCTCCCCTGAGGCGGCCTGCCCAGCACCCGGCGCGGGAGGTGGGGATCCCTTTTTGGACACTGGGAGGGGCAGGCCTTTCTGGTTGTAGGCTGCCCTGAAACCGGCTGAACCACGGTAAGTCTGGTGCGGTGGTGCTCTTGTCAGGCACAACCCAGTGTTCCCCCCCCTGCCTCAGAGCTGGGGGGGGTCCTGATGGTCCGGCTGTCGGTTCTTTATCCTCTGGGTTGTTCTGGAGAGACGACACTGTCTCTGGGAATGCTTTTGCATGCCAGCTGGGAGGAACTTCCCATTTTGTGGGATGTCGCAGTGTCAGAGCTGCGTGGACGACATGGGTCTCCCTTGCCTGGTGAGATGGTCCAGGGTAGTCCAGAGCGTCTGGCTTCCCTGTCCTCCCTCGCCCCAGAGGCTCCTAAGCCAGGCCTTCTTCCCCTACGGGAAGCTCCTGGCTGCCCTTCTGGCTGTGGATTCTCTGGTCAGCCGCTAATATGCCCTCTGTGACAGCCTCTGCTTTCTGACAGGCTGGGCTTGGACAATTCCTCGTTACCATGGAGGTCTTGTTTGGGGCTGTTCGGAGCACTAGGGGGTGAGAAGAGCGAGTCCTCTCCTCCGTCTGGTCGAGCGGTTTGCTGGGCTTACATATGCTAAGCTGCCTGTTTTTCCGGTTCATTCCTCCTTTTTTTTTGGTGGACTGGGATTGCCGGTGTACCATTTCCAGAGTGATCTCAGTCGCAGATTTCTCCTGAGTTCCCCTGGTTTGTCCCACGTGGTGGATGTGAGGGGGTGCAGCCACTCTCCTTTTGTACATAGGAGCTCTCTGTGGCGCAGTTGGTACTCCAACTGGTGAAAGTCTGATCGGTTCTGTTAGCATCCTCTCTTTACGGGCCTGCTGGACCGATCGATTGAGTGCCTTCTGAAGTATGGTGGGGCCTCCTCCGCCTGCTTTCGGGCGACTTTCGCTTCTTGTGTGTCTAGATCCCTCCTTACCTGGCTGGATCTGTGGGTTTTCCATGTTTCCCTAGGCATCCTTGGGAAGCTCTCCTTGCTTCCTTTCCCTTGGCCTGCCAGCTCCCTATGGGGGGTTCTCGGTTTCTGCAGGCCGGCTGTGTGGCAGTCGGGTGGAGTGGAGTTCCCACTTCCGAACTACTGCTGGGCTCGATCCCCTTAACAGTTGATTTGGTATTCGGGCTGGCTTTGGTGGAGATCCTGGGGAAGGCGCCTGTCCACGGGGCTCTTGCGGTGCACGAGCCCCCCTGGTCACGGACCTTTTGTTCTTCGGTGCCTCAGTACTCCCAGCCCCACGGGACTGGGTATTCCGGATGGAGTTCCCAGGTGGGTAGAGGGGACCATGTCCTTGCCCCTTCTCCGTTTGCAGCAGCAACAGCCTGCCTACGGGTGACTCGTGTCAGCAGCCATAGTAAACCCATTGTGCATGCCCTTGACACTCTGTTCATGCTAAGTAGCAGGAGCCTCGGTCAAGGGCTGGATGGGAGACCTCATGAGAGACCCCGTGGGAATCTCCATGAGTTCTGGTGAGGGAGGGGAAGCAGGATCGCGGCCTTTCTCCCCTCTTGGCGGCAGATTTTGTTGGCATTGGATGGTAGGGGTCCTTTCGGTTCTTCTTCAAGTTCAGGTCTCCAGGTCCCCGGTCTGCCTCCGCGGGGCGCGCACGGTATTCTTTATGCAAAGGTGAGGGATTTCCTGCTTGCATAGCCTCATTTCCTACCCTTGGAGTGGTGTTAGGGCTACTCCTGCCTCTTCTTGGTCAGGGTGCCATCTGGGGCCTCCCGGGTCCTTATCTGCCTGACACGCTCAACCTGCATGTCAGGTACGCGCGTTTCTGGATGGTGTCTTTTCTCTCAGCGATTCCGTTGATGGGCGACACCTCCAGTTGGCTACAACAGATTTGATGGGCTCTTGCTTCCCCGTTCCCTTCATCCTCGGCGCCGGAAGTTCTTCATCTTCAAACTTCCGGTTCACTGTCCTTCCCTTCGGGCTCTCCTTGACTCCCTGAATTTTCTCGGAGCTATTGACGATGTCAGCTGACATTGTACACCCATTGTGCATGCCCTTGCCTTTCTGTTGAAACTAGGCAGCAGTAGCCTTGGTCTCTGGCTGGATAGGAGTCCTCGTGAGAGGAATGGGAGTCTCTATGGGTTTCCCAATAGGAATCTCAGTAGGAGAGCCTGGGGCTCTTTCTTGGGGAAACTTTGGCGGCATTGACTTTCTAAGGCGGTGGTGGCCTTCCTGTGGGGTCGGGGCAGTTGGTTGTTGCCATGTCGGAATGTCTACCTTCTAGTTGCTCCCTTCCCTCTCGCCTGCCTGCCTGGAGCCACGGCAGTCGTCCGTTGCCTCCCTCCCTTCGGTCGCCACTTTCGGCTCTGGGATCCTCGTCGTCCGGCATTCCATCTGTCTTGTGGACTCGGGCCCGCTCTCGAGCCTTCCCGCCCACATCCTGTCTCAATGGGACGGATTCCTTTGTCCCGGACTTCCGGGTTTCGCCTCCTCTGGTGGTTGACCCTCTCGGCCTGTTGCCAGGGGTTTCCTCGGTTCAGTTCCGGGTCATCCCTCTGACTTTGGCCGCCGGCCGGGTTCAGGGATTATGGGGTCGTGCCATTTGTTCCCAGTCCTCCTTTTCTCGGGGGCTGGGGGGGGTCGCGGAATACCTCCTTGCTGCTCGCGGTCTGCATGGCATTTCTCGTTCTGGGGTCTTCAGTTGTTGTCGCCTCAGTGACTCCCCTCCATCATCGGGGGGTCCAGGGTCCTGCGCCCTGTTGTCGGGGTCCTCACAGTTCTTCCTCTGGGCAGACCTGTTCCTGTTTTTTCCTTCGCCTGCTCCCCTGATGAGGTCATTGCGCCTTCTGGCGGATTTCCTCCGCCGCCTGGTTTTCCACCCAGGCGTGTGGAACTTGGACCAGGTGAGTTCTACTCTCTGTTGGCATGCTTGGGTCCCCAGCCTTCGTCCTGTTCACTTCCCGCCTATTTCCCTTCAGGCAGGTCCTCTGAGGAAGTTCGGGAACGGCGATGTTCTAACCATCCTTGTGGCTCCTCGGTGGCCGAGGAGAGGCTGGTTTCGCCCTGAGTATATCTCTCAATCTCGAGGGTCCGGTCGTGTTGGGCTCTGACCCCCTCCTTACTGTTTCTGGGTTCGTTTGTCCTCCAGATCTTCGGTGGCTCAGCTTCGCTGCTTGGCTTCTGAGCCCCTGTACTGAGGCCTCCGGGCCTGTCTGGACGATTCGTGGCTGCTTTGCCGGGGTCCGTTGGCCGGTCCCTTCTGCGCACTGCGGTGGGGCTGCGATTCTTCTCTTGGTATGGGTCTCGTCTTTCCAGATGTCTCGCGCTTTCTGGTTTTTCTCCAGGTGGGTTGGTCCTGGCGCCTGCCACATTGTGGGCTGGTTTCGGCGGCCCGCTCTTGGGTGCAGTTGGGCATCTCTGCCCTGGGTTCACCGTTTTTTGGTGTCTGCTTCCGGACTTTGTCCGCGAGGGGTCCTTGCTCCTGCCTGGGCTCTCGTTGTGGTCCTGTTTGGCCTGTCGCGTTCTCCCTCGGGGCCGCTCTCTTCCAGTGCTGTCCGCTTGTTGTCTCACAAGACTCCTTTTCTTGTAGCATTACTGTCTGCTCGATGGGTCGGGATGCTTCTGGCTTTGTCCTTCCGGCACCCATAATTCTCTGTCTGTGCTGACAGCATGGTCCCTCAGCTGGTCCCTTACTTCTTCCCCATGTGGGTCTTGATGTTCATTCCTTCCTGATCGCAGGACCGGGCTTGGTTGTCTTGGGGTGGTGATACCCTGGGGCATAGTTCCCTACCTTTTTTTTCTTGCGCCCTTTGGGCGTCAGGTGAGCTCGTCCGGGGCTTTGATTCCCGTGGCCCCCTGGACAACCCGTGCCCTTCCTGTTCTGGCCTCGCCTGGCAGGTTCTGTCACCTTCCGGGTTTTTCCTGCCCTTCCGCCTGAGCTTCCGCAGTCTTCAGGGCACGTTGAGCAGGGGCTTTGCCATAGCAGCTCTGCGTGGCTGCTGCGTGGTCCTCCCTGTGTACCTTCCCGACTCCTTATCGTCTGGATCTGGGATTCCCCGGGGATTTGGCTTTTTGCAGGTTGTCCTGCAGGCTGTGATTTTCCCCCTAGGTATCAATTCGTTGGTATTCCTCCTATGCTGTCGTGGAAGGGGCCTGGAGAAAACAGAATTATTCTTACCGTTAATTCCTTTTCTGGGGCCCTTCCACGACAGCACTTATTACCCTCCCTATTTCCTGGTGTTTCCTGGAATGTGTTCCTATTCCTCCTGCTATGGTTCTTTGTAAGACACTGGCTTGTGCGAGGTGGGAGGGGCCTTTTAACCTCTCTTGTGCTTCCTGTCCCAATTAGGGTGTGGAGAGGCAACCTCCTATGCTGTCGTGGAAGGGCCCAGAAAAGGAATTAACGGTAAGAATAATTCTGTTTTCAGTGGATTATATGAAGGAACTATGTCCTACATGCATTGATAGGACTGTGAGAGGGGAGGTTTCCAGCCTTTGCATCAAGTCTTAGGGATTTGGTGAAGGAAAAATTCAGATCTCCAGAAAAATGAGAGAAAGACGGGGAAAAAGAGGAAGACGTCCCGTGACTCTTCCTCAGACTCAGAGCAGGAACCAGCAAAGCTTCATAAAAGGGCTTATAAGTCTAGCTCTTCATCCTCTTCCTCCTCTTCTTCAGACTCCTCCTCCTCCTCAAAAGATAGTGCTGAGGGGCAACCTCGTTTCCCTAAAAGGGATACAGATTATTTAATAAGGCAGTCTATGTACCATGGAGTTGGTAGACACCCGTGATCCATCCTCTGTGGAGGATTTGATGTTTGGGGGGCTGGCAGGTAAAAAGAAGCGTACCTTCCCTATTAATCAAAAAGTTCAGGCTCTTATTACTGAGCATTGGAAGACACCTGATAAGAAGGGGTCTCTTCCCTCAGTAGCAAGAACGAAATACCCCTTTGACCAAGACGCCACCACTTCATGGGATAAAAGTCCTAAGATAGATGTAGCGGTGGCTAAAGCGACCACAAAATCGACTCTGCCCTTTGAAGATTTGGGCGATCTAAAAGACCCAATTGGATAGAAAAGATGTTTCCTATTTGAGGGGTTCATGGGAGACTACTGTTAACATTTTTAGGCCAGCCATATCAGTCACCTGTGTTGCCGTTCACTGATGATTGGTTGCAGCAGTTGGAGCCCCAGGTGTGGGATGATGTTCTAAAAGCTGAGATCTTATCATCTTTTCCACTAGCTCATTCTGCAGCACCTTATCTGGCAGATTCCTCCGCTGACTTCCTGAAATTGGCTGTAAAATCTACCTCATTATCCAACTCAGCTAGACAGGCCTTATGGTTGAAGAACTGGCCAGGAGATGCACAGTCGAAAGCCAAACTATGTGCCATGCCTTGTGAGGGAGACTTCTTATTTGGTAAACCACTGGATGACATCCTAGAAAAAGCAAGTGATAAGAAAAAGAACTTTCCATTATTCCCAGCATCTACTTTCAGGAGTCGTTCTTTTCGGAGGCAGAAGTTTTCAAGGAAAAAGTTCCCTAAGAGATCACTAGATTCCTGGTATAAAAGGAAGAACAAACGTCATGGATTTCTGTTCAAGGAATCTTCCATGGATAGCAAGAAATCTTCAAAGTGACGCCTTGCACCAGGTGGGAGGAAGACTCTCCCTATTTCTCCCAGCCTGGTCCCAGATAGATGCCTGCGAGTGGGCAAAAAATCATCAGAGAAGGGTTACGGCTGGAGTTTACTTCGACCCCTGTGGGGACTCTGGTAATAACATCTGTCAGCAAACCCACACAATCCATCATTCTGATGGACGAAGTTCATTCCTTAATCCAGAAGAATGTTGTGACACCAGTTCCAAAAGAAGGAAGAGGAAAGAGTTTCTACTCCACTCTATTTCTAGTCCCAAAACCAGATGGGTCCTTCTGGACTATTATCAATCTAAAAAAGCTGAACAGATTTCTGGTGCACCGGACTTTCAAAATGGAGACAATGAAGTCAGCTATAAAACACCTGTTTCCCAGCTGTTTCATGGTAGCACTGGATCTCAAAGATGCGTACTACCATGTTCCGATCCATCTGAACCATCAATGTAAGGCGGCCGTCACACACTTCAATATCGAGAGCGATATTTTTAGCGATCACGTGCACGTGCGATCGCTAACAATATCGTTCACATCGCTGGTGAGATGTCACACAGGCAGACTCACCAGCGATGTGGACCAGCTTGATTGCACGCAGCGTCGCACAAACGATATCGCTTAAGCGATCAAAAAGCAGATCGCTTAAGCGATATCGTCCATTAAATTGAAGCGTGTGACGGCCGCCTTACTTCACTTTGCTCTGTATATAAACGGGATTCTCAGCCACTGTCCATTTTGGGCTCTTCCTTTCGGCATGGCCATGGCTCTGAGGATCTTCACGAAACTGATATCAGAAATGATTGCTCATCTGAGGCTGAAATAGGGCTGGGCGATTTTGGGAAAAATCAAAATCTCGATTTTATTTAACCCTATGGACGATTTTCGATTTAAATCTCGATTTTTTTTTTTATATATACAGTATATATCATACACACTGTAAACATGTATACAGCATACACAGTATATATGTATATACCATACACACACCCCATACACACACACACACACACACCCATACACACACACACACACACACACCCCACACACCCCACACACACCCCACACCCCACACACACACCACGTACACACCCCACACCCCACACACACACCACGTACACACCCCACACCCCACACACACACCACGTACACACCACACACACACACACACCACGTACACACCACACACACACACACACACACACCACGTATACACCACACACACACACACACCACGTATACACCACACACACACACACACCACGTATACACCACACACACACACACACCACGTATACACCACACACACACACACACCACGTATACACCACACACACACACACCACGTATACACCACACACACAACACACACCACGTATACACCACACACACCCATGTATACACCACACACACACACACCATGTATACACCACACACACACACACACCATGTATACACCACACACACACACACACCATGTATAACACACACACACACATGTATACACCCCACACACACCATGTATACACCACACACACACCATGTATACACCACACACACACCATGTATACACCACACACACACCATGTATACACCACACACACACCATGTATACACCCACACACACACCATGTATACACCACACACACACCATGTATACACCACACACACACCATGTATACACCACACACACACCATGTATAACCCCAACACACACAACACCCCACATGTATACACCACACACACACCATGTATACACCACACACACACCATGTATACACCACACACACACCATGTATACACCACACACACACATGTATACACACACAACACACACCATTAACACACAACACAACACACACAGTATACACCAACACACACATATACACCATACACACACCACTACCACACACACAGTATACACCATACACACACAGCATACACACACATACACACCACAGTATACACCATACACACACAGTATACACCATACACACACAGTATACACCATACACACAGTATACACATACACACACAGTATACACCATACACACACAGTATACACCATACACACACAGTATACACATACACACACAGTATACACCATACACACACAGTATACACCATACACACACAGTATACACCATACACACACAGTATACACCATACACACACAGTATACACCATACACACACAGTATACACCATACACACACAGTATACACCATACACACACAGTATACACCATACACCCAACCCACACAGTATACACATACACACACAGTATACACTACACAACAGTATACACCAACACACACAGTATTACCACCATCACACCACCACCACACACTCCACACGTATACACCATACACACAGTGCACTGGACACTCACAGAACTCGGCGATGTATACTCACAGGACACGGCGTAGTTCTCCTCGCACCAGTCGGCGGCCCCCAGTGTCCGGGCCTGTCAAGCGCCGGACGGGGAGGAGGCGGAGGGCGGAGGTCGGCGGCCCCCAGTGTCCGGGCCTGCCCAGCACCGGCATGGGAGGAGGCGGAGGTCGGCGGCCCCCAGTGTCCGGGCCTGTCAAGCGCCGGACGGGGAGGAGGCGGAGGTCGGCGGCCCCAGTGTCCGGGCCTGCCCAGCACCGGCATGGGAGGAGGCGGAGGTCGGCGGCCCCCAGTGTCCGGGCCTGTCAAGCGCCGGACGGGGAGGAGGCGGAGGTCGGCGGCCCCCAGTGTCCGGGCCTGCCCAGCACCGGCATGGGAGGAGGCGGAGGTCGGCGGCCCCCAGTGTCCGGGCCTGTCAAGCGCCGGACGGGGAGGAGGCGGAGGTCGGCGGCCCCCAGTGTCCGGGCCTGCCCAGCACCGGCATGGGAGGAGGCGGAGGTCGGCGGCCCCCAGTGTCCGGGCCTGTCAAGCGCCGGACGGGGAGGAGGCGGAGGTCGGCGGCCCCCAGTGTCCGGGCCTGCCCAGCACCGGCATGGGAGGAGGCGGAGGTCGGCGGCCCCCAGTGTCCGGGCCTGTCAAGCGCCGGACGGGGAGGAGGCGGAGGTCGGCGGCCCCCAGTGTCCGGGCCTGTCCAGCACCGGCCGGGGAGGAGGCGGAGCGCACCGCAGTGTGCACCGGCCCACCGGAAGTACCTGGTGACGCCGGACCGGAAATGCCGCCATTTTAAATCGAATTTCACGATTGTTACTAAAACAACAATCGTGGCCAAAGCAGGGGGCGAATTAATCGAATTAATTCGATTAATCGCCCAGCCCTAGGCTGAAACAAATATTGATCATACATACTTAAACAACCTTCTCATTGTGGGGACCACCAGAGATCAGTGCGCATTTCTCCTACAGATTGTACGGTCACCTTATCAGACCTGGGGGGAAGAACATCAATCTGGAGAAGTTCAGGCTAGCACCCACCACACATCAGACCTTCCTGGGATACATTTTGAACTCGCAGTCTCAACTTTGCCTGCTTCCTACAGACAAACTGCAAAAGATTCAGACCTTAATTCTGGCAGCTATAGAGAATCCCCATGTGACCTTGCAAAGGGCAATGTCTCTCCTAGGTTCCCTCACATCCTGTATCCCTTCAGTTCCCTTGGCTCCGTTGCACACAAGGGTTCTACAGTGGGAAGTTTTGCGACAACAGATTCTCCTAGGCTCCTCTTTTGGAAGGAAAGTTAGTTCTTTCAGCAGGCACTATAAAGTCTCTAAAGTGGTGGCTAGTACAGGACAACCTCACAAAGGGTATTCCGTGGATTCTTCCAGACATTATTACCACAGATGCAAGTTCCTGGGGGTGGGGTGCCCATCTTTGGGATTTCTCAGCACAGGGAGTTTGGGACTTGCATCTCTTGTGGATGTCCTCAAATATGCGGGAACTTCGAAGTGTAAAGGAAGCTATTTTAGACTTCTTCCCAGTCTTCGGGGTCAGCACCTCCGAGTTCACTTAGACAACGTGTCGGTCGCATGCTTGAACCATCAGGGGGAACAAGGTCTTGAGCTCTAATGAACCTCAGGAGATTTTTCAGATTTTGCAAGCACATCGAATATCTCTTTCTGCACTTCACATAAGAGGGAGGTAAATTGCAGACCAGACTTCCTCAGCAGGGTGCAGCTACATCAGAGGGAATGGGCTCTGGATCCAGGGGTCTTTGCTCAGGTTGTAGCCAGATGGGGACAACCAGAGAGAGATCTTTTTTCAACACACACAAACCGACAGGTGCAGTGGTTTTGTTCTCTGGTTCCCAGATACAGGACCTTTTGCAGTAGATTCTCTTCAGATTCCCTGGTCCTCGAGTATACTGTACGCCTTTCCCACTTAGTGTTAATTCCAACAGTCCTCCAGAACATCAGGAACGACAGTCAGGGTCATCTTGATAGCTCCCTTATGGCCCAGGAGGGCTTAGTTCTTTTGGCTACGTCAGATGTCCCTAACAGATTCCTGGACCCTGCCAGTGTCTCCGACTCTTCTCTCCCAGGGGCCGATCCATTATCCGCAAGTCTCGGGTCTCAGATTGACGGCATGGAACTTGAGCGGTGGCTCCTGAGGCATAGAGGGTTCTCCACGGGCTTGGTGCATACCTTGATGTCCAGTAGAAAACCTGTCACAGCTAACATCTACGGTAAAGAGGGGGAAGCCCGGTGACAGCTATATTGGAGTTTCTCCAGAAGGGATGGGAGATGGTTCTCTCTGTTAACATGCTAAAAGTGCAGGTTTCAGCGCTTGGGACCCTGTATATCTGTAACTTGGCTAGTTTTCCCTGCATGTCATGTTTTATTCAGTCCTGCAAGCGAGCCACTCCAGTTCTCTGTCCTAAGATGCCTCAGTGGGATCTCAATTTGGTGTTAGATGCCCTAACCAAGCCCCCTTTAAACCCCTTTATGAGGCCTCTCCTACAGTTCTCACCCTGAAGATGGTCTTGTTGGTGGCTTTATAGAAAGGAATGGAGAGGTCTTATGGTGGGGTTACACGTCCCGATATCGCGGCGATATCGGAGGCAACTGCGCGGGAGCGTGCATTTTTTCAGCCCTTTTCCCGATATCGCATCGGCGGTTTACACGCTGCGATATCGGGAAACAACGTCCCTCCGATGTGTACGCCCACCAACCCAGTAACGACCATTTAACATGGGAGTTAATGGGTAGCGTCGGCGTACAGATAGGAGTTGGGCTGTCACACGCTGCGATGCTGCTACAACGGCCATGCGATATCGGGGAGTTGAATAGCTCGGCTATTCAACCCCGATATCGTTTTAGCATCGTTCCAGCATCGCGTTGTACGCTCAAACCGTACAACGCGCAAACGATATCGGGTCCAACTCGCGACCCACGTGACTTTTTGTCGGAGTTGGGTCGGAGTTGGACGCCGATATCGCGGCGTGTAAACCCGCCATTAGAGGAGTGCTATGGGTTAGAGCAGAATAAATCTTATCCAGATTATGGGGTTACAGACCTTTAGTGCCTCTCACTTCCCACAATGTGTTTGTCTTCAAAAGGTGGAGCCTGCTCTAAACCCTAGCGCTCCTCTAAAGGTACCTTCACATGCTTTAATATTGCTGGCAATTTCACTGGCAATTTGCAATTTGGTTGCAGTGACATCATGGACACATTGTTCCATTTGTACACAGCAACAAAATAGAATAATGTGTCCATGATTTCACTGCAACCAGCAAATTGCCAGTGAAATTGCCTAGCAATATTGCTGCGTGTGACGGAACCTTTAGACTGCTCAATTCCTTTCTATGTACCTTGTTGCCTCGCCGAGGGATAGCCGGCTGGAGCAGCTCTGGGTTAAATCACCTCCCCTGAAGGACCTGGCATTGGCCAGGTTACTATACACCGATAGCTGAAGGACCTGCCGTGATGTCACCGCTAACCCGATCACGTGATGCAGACCCGGAAGTTATGCAGGGGGAATTCACCGTCGGCTGGAGGAGACATTCTGGACCAGAACGGGTCCAGCGTCCATTTAGCTAAAACTGGGGTTGTGCAGAGTTGCACAACCTCAATAGGTGAGTGGCCTCGCCCCCCCCCCCCTAATATCGCCACTGCCATTAGAAGCTTCACAGTGCGCCCCTATCTTTTCTGCTTTCTTTGTTGGTGGCTTTGACTTCAGCCAGAAGGCTGTGACCTGCAGGTCCTGTCAGAGGTGAGACATTGTACTCAAATATTGGATGATAGGGTCATTCTCAGACTAGACCCTTCCTATCTCCCAAAAGTAGCAAAAAATTTTCATAGGGTTCGGGAAACTGTCCGTCCTTCCTTCCTTTTGCGACCATCCAACTAATCCTAAAGAAGTGATCTTAAGGTACCGTCACATGCCGCAATCTCGGCTGGCGATCTGAAAGGCAATGTGTCGCCCCAGTGAAATCGCTGTGAAATTGCCTCACGGTGGCGGTGTATGATTGGGCGATTTTACGGCGATAAATCGCCCATTGGCTGTCGCCTGATTGTTGAACAGTACTCAGTAATCAGGCGGAATCGGCAAGGCGATTTTTTTTTTTTTTCGTTTTTTGGCGTGTGACAGGGCGATAGTGATGGAAAGAGCATTTTCTGTGATTTCCCGTAGGCGTGTCTCAGCGTGCTGTAGTCCGCGTCCCGTCTGAGATGATTGGTGTGTGCTACTGTGTTCCCAATGGCTGTCAGTTGACACCGCGCCATATTTGAAGAGCTGTCCGTCAGCACACACATCTGCTACACAACCGTCTGCAAACTCAGTGCAATTACGCACGCCATTGAATAGTGCAAGCTATGTTGTCCGCGTGTATTAAGTTGCGCTTTGTGGAGTATAGTGCCACACATGACAGCTCAGATGTTGAGCTACACATCATAGATGGGTGCCATTGGCCACGCACTACAATCACCCTACGTGTGTGAATTTGGTGTCGCTGCTGGGTACATTCTACTGCACCTACTCGGCGGACCTTGTTAGTGCCCTGAGCCTTGTTTGGCGGTGTCAGTGTGCGTGGTGACGTCATCACGTTTCTGCCCGTTGTTCCCTGCCTGCCAGGTGCCTGCCCTTCTCCTGCACATAGTACAAGAGTCATAGCGGCCGCATGACCCGCTGCCACATGGGGTGTCGCAGAACTACAGATCCTCATCGAACTGTGTGACTGGCATGACTACTGGTGCCACCAGCATCACCACCACCCACGGCTCCGAAAAGTGGGTGTGGAGAGGACCCGCAAGCAAATACAGAAAAAGATGGCAGACCTGAAGCACAAGTCCCCAGGGCGGATTGTGGACATTCGTGCCCGGATTGCCAGGCTGCGTGGTGAGTATGTGGCAATGCCAGACACACACATGCCAATCCTACTCAAGACACTACCCAACCATCATGTGGTATTGTGCCATGGCACATTGTTGACAGCTCTACATGCTGGTTTATGTCACACTATGTGCATCTGCATGTTGGTCACACTGCAACATGAAGGTGCAGAATACACTCATGTTTTGTTAATGCTGACGGCTATAGTGGTCCTTGACCTGTGTGTGGCCGAACATAGGTGTGTAATGACAGCAGAGTTGACCATAACATATTAATGCAAATTTGAAGGGCCACATCACACCTGGCAGCACATATGTGCGCATTCTGACACATAGCATTTCACAAGACATTGATCACAATCCGGAAAAGTGACTACATGCTGACTGTTAGGTGTTTGCCCCCATGGTGACACCACCAGATGCTCACTGTCTGCTCTTGTGTTTTGTGTAAAAATCCATCCTCTGGCAATCCAAGGGTGTTTGACCTCCCAAATATGTGATCACTGGTGTTGTGGTCATGTCCAAAAACCAGACTGGCCCCTATTACATTGATATACACACAGTAGGTTTTTGCCCTATGTTGCCTACATTTTTTTAAAATCGGTGTCTTGTCATTTTTGATATTCCAGATGAGGAGGACTCCATGTCTGAGGAGGCCTGACTGTCCCCTACACCACCAGGCTTCCCTCCCCCCCCCCCCTCAGGAACAGCCAGCCCAGGACCCGTGGGACCAGGAAGCCCGGTCCTCTTGCTAGGCCACCAAGTGCAGACCCCAAGCCCGGGCTCCTTCTGGCGGATTTCCTCCGCCGCCTGGTTTTCCACCCAGGCGTGTGGAACTTGGACCAGGTGAGTTCTACTCTCTGTTGGCATGCTTGGGTCCCCGGCCTTCGTCCTGTTCACTTCCCGCCTATTTCCCTTCAGGCAGGTCCTCTGAGGAAGTTCGGGAACGGCGATGTTCTAACCATCCTTGTGGCTCCTCGGTGGCCGAGGAGAGGCTGGTTTCGCCCTGAGTATATCTCTCAATCTCGAGGGTCCGGTCGTGTTGGGCTCTGACCCCCTCCTTACTGTTTCTGGGTTCGTTTGTCCTCCAGATCTTCGGTGGCTCAGCTTCGCTGCTTGGCTTCTGAGCCCCTGTACTGAGGCCTCCGGGCCTGTCTGGACGATTCGTGGCTGCTTTGCCGGGGTCCGTTGGCCGGTCCCTTCTGCGCACTGCGGTGGGGCTGCGATTCTTCTCTTGGTATGGGTCTCGTCTTTCCAGATGTCTCGCGCTTTCTGGTTTTTCTCCAGGTGGGTTGGTCCTGGCGCCTGCCACATTGTGGGCTGGTTTCGGCGGCCCGCTCTTGGGTGCAGTTGGGCATCTCTGCCCTGGGTTCACCGTTTTTTGGTGTCTGCTTCCGGACTTTGTCCGCGAGGGGTCCTTGCTCCTGCCTGGGCTCTCGTTGTGGTCCTGTTTGGCCTGTCGCGTTCTCCCTCGGGGCCGCTCTCTTCCAGTGCTGTCCGCTTGTTGTCTCACAAGACTCCTTTTCTTGTAGCATTACTGTCTGCTCGATGGGTCGGGATGCTTCTGGCTTTGTCCTTCCGGCACCCATAATTCTCTGTCTGTGCTGACAGCATGGTCCCTCAGCTGGTCCCTTACTTCTTCCCCATGTGGGTCTTGATGTTCATTCCTTCCTGATCGCAGGACCGGGCTTGGTTGTCTTGGGGTGGTGATACCCTGGGGCATAGTTCCCTACCTTTTTTTTCTTGCGCCCTTTGGGCGTCAGGTGAGCTCGTCCGGGGCTTTGATTCCCGTGGCCCCCTGGACAACCCGTGCCCTTCCTGTTCTGGCCTTGCCTGGCAGGTTCTGTCACCTTCCGGGTTTTTCCTGCCCTTCCGCCTGAGCTTCCGCAGTCTTCAGGGCACGTTGAGCAGGGGCTTTGCCATAGCAGCTCTGCGTGGCTGCTGCGTGGTCCTCCCTGTGTACCTTCCCGACTCCTTATCGTCTGGATCTGGGATTCCCCGGGGATTTGGCTTTTTGCAGGTTGTCCTGCAGGCTGTGATTTTCCCCCTAGGTATCAATTCGTTGGTATTCCTCCTATGCTGTCGTGGAAGGGGCCTGGAGAAAACAGAATTATTCTTACCGTTAATTCCTTTTCTGGGGCCCTTCCACGACAGCACTTATTACCCTCCCTATTTCCTGGTGTTTCCTGGAATGTGTTCCTATTCCTCCTGCTATGGTTCTTTGTAAGACACTGGCTTGTGCGAGGTGGGAGGGGCCTTTTAACCTCTCTTGTGCTTCCTGTCCCAATTAGGGTGTGGAGAGGCAACCTCCTATGCTGTCGTGGAAGGGCCCCAGAAAAGGAATTAACGGTAAGAATAATTCTGTTTTCAGTGGATTATATGAAGGAACTATGTCCTACATGCATTGATAGGACTGTGAGAGGGGAGGTTTCCAGCCTTTGCATCAAGTCTTAGGGATTTGGTGAAGGAAAAATTCAGATCTCCAGAAAAATGAGAGAAAGACGGGGAAAAAGAGGAAGACGTCCCGTGACTCTTCCTCAGACTCAGAGCAGGAACCAGCAAAGCTTCATAAAAGGGCTTATAAGTCTAGCTCTTCATCCTCTTCCTCCTCTTCTTCAGACTCCTCCTCCTCAAAAGATAGTGCTGAGGGGCAACCTCGTTTCCCTAAAAGGGATACAGATTATTTAATAAGGCAGTCTATGTACCATGGAGTTGGTAGACACCCGTGATCCATCCTCTGTGGAGGATTTGATGTTTGGGGGGCTGGCAGGTAAAAAGAAGCGTACCTTCCCTATTAATCAAAAAGTTCAGGCTCTTATTACTGAGCATTGGAAGACACCTGATAAGAAGGGGTCTCTTCCCTCAGTAGCAAGAACGAAATACCCCTTTGACCAAGACGCCACCACTTCATGGGATAAAAGTCCTAAGATAGATGTAGCGGTGGCTAAAGCGACCACAAAATCGACTCTGCCCTTTGAAGATTTGGGCGATCTAAAAGACCCAATTGGATAGAAAAGATGTTTCCTATTTGAGGGGTTCATGGGAACTACTGTTAACATTTTTAGGCCAGCCATATCAGTCACCTGTGTTGCCGTTCACTGATGATCTGGTTGCAGCAGTTGGAGCCCCAGGTGTGGGATGATGTTCTAAAAGCTGAGATCTTATCATCTTTTCCACTAGCTCATTCTGCAGCACCTTATCTGGCAGATTCCTCCGCTGACTTCCTGAAATTGGCTGTAAAATCTACCTCATTATCCAACTCAGCTAGACAGGCCTTATGGTTGAAGAACTGGCCAGGAGATGCACAGTCGAAAGCCAAACTATGTGCCATGCCTTGTGAGGGAGACTTCTTATTTGGTAAACCACTGGATGACATCCTAGAAAAAGCAAGTGATAAGAAAAAGAACTTTCCATTATTCCCAGCATCTACTTTCAGGAGTCGTTCTTTTCGGAGGCAGAAGTTTTCAAGGAAAAAGTTCCCTAAGAGATCACTAGATTCCTGGTATAAAAGGAAGAACAAACGTCATGGATTTCTGTTCAAGGAATCTTCCATGGATAGCAAGAAATCTTCAAAGTGACGCCTTGCACCAGGTGGGAGGAAGACTCTCCCTATTTCTCCCAGCCTGGTCCCAGATAGATGCCTGCGAGTGGGCAAAAAATCATCAGAGAAGGGTTACGGCTGGAGTTTACTTCGACCCCTGTGGGGACTCTGGTAATAACATCTGTCAGCAAACCCACACAATCCATCATTCTGATGGACGAAGTTCATTCCTTAATCCAGAAGAATGTTGTGACACCAGTTCCAAAAGAAGGAAGAGGAAAGAGTTTCTACTCCACTCTATTTCTAGTCCCAAAACCAGATGGGTCCTTCTGGACTATTATCAATCTAAAAAAGCTGAACAGATTTCTGGTGCACCGGACTTTCAAAATGGAGACAATGAAGTCAGCTATAAAACACCTGTTTCCCAGCTGTTTCATGGTAGCACTGGATCTCAAAGATGCGTACTACCATGTTCCGATCCATCTGAACCATCAATGTAAGGCGGCCGTCACACACTTCAATATCGAGAGCGATATTTTTAGCGATCACGTGCACGTGCGATCGCTAACAATATCGTTCACATCGCTGGTGAGATGTCACACAGGCAGACTCACCAGCGATGTGGACCAGCTTGATTGCACGCAGCGTCGCACAAACGATATCGCTTAAGCGATCAAAAAGCAGATCGCTTAAGCGATATCGTCCATTAAATTGAAGCGTGTGACGGCCGCCTTACTTCACTTTGCTCTGTATATAAACGGGATTCTCAGCCACTGTCCATTTTGGGCTCTTCCTTTCGGCATGGCCATGGCTCTGAGGATCTTCACGAAACTGATATCAGAAATGATTGCTCATCTGAGGCTGAAACAAATATTGATCATACATACTTAAACAACCTTCTCATTGTGGGGACCACCAGAGATCAGTGCGCATTTCTCCTACAGATTGTACGGTCACCTTATCAGACCTGGGGGGAAGAACATCAATCTGGAGAAGTTCAGGCTAGCACCCACCACACATCAGACCTTCCTGGGATACATTTTGAACTCGCAGTCTCAACTTTGCCTGCTTCCTACAGACAAACTGCAAAAGATTCAGACCTTAATTCTGGCAGCTATAGAGAATCCCCATGTAACCTTGCAAAGGGCAATGTCTCTCCTAGGTTCCCTCACATCCTGTATCCCTTCAGTTCCCTTGGCTCCGTTGCACACAAGGGTTCTACAGTGGGAAGTTTTGCGACAACAGATTCTCCTAGGCTCCTCTTTTGGAAGGAAAGTTAGTTCTTTCAGCAGGCACTATAAAGTCTCTAAAGTGGTGGCTAGTACAGGACAACCTCACAAAGGGTATTCCGTGGATTCTTCCAGACATTATTACCACAGATGCAAGTTCCTGGGGGTGGGGTGCCCATCTTTGGGATTTCTCAGCACAGGGAGTTTGGGACTTGCATCTCTTGTGGATGTCCTCAAATATGCGGGAACTTCGAAGTGTAAAGGAAGCTATTTTAGACTTCTTCCCAGTCTTCGGGGTCAGCACCTCCGAGTTCACTTAGACAACGTGTCGGTCGCATGCTTGAACCATCAGGGGGAACAAGGTCTTGAGCTCTAATGAACCTCAGGAGATTTTTCAGATTTTGCAAGCACATCGAATATCTCTTTCTGCACTTCACATAAGAGGGAGGTAAATTGCAGACCAGACTTCCTCAGCAGGGTGCAGCTACATCAGAGGGAATGGGCTCTGGATCCAGGGGTCTTTGCTCAGGTTGTAGCCAGATGGGGACAACCAGAGAGAGATCTTTTTTCAACACACACAAACCGACAGGTGCAGTGGTTTTGTTCTCTGGTTCCCAGATACAGGACCTTTTGCAGTAGATTCTCTTCAGATTCCCTGGTCCTCGAGTATACTGTACGCCTTTCCCACTTAGTGTTAATTCCAACAGTCCTCCAGAACATCAGGAACGACAGTCAGGGTCATCTTGATAGCTCCCTTATGGCCCAGGAGGGCTTAGTTCTTTTGGCTACGTCAGATGTCCCTAACAGATTCCTGGACCCTGCCAGTGTCTCCGACTCTTCTCTCCCAGGGGCCGATCCATTATCCGCAAGTCTCGGGTCTCAGATTGACGGCATGGAACTTGAGCGGTGGCTCCTGAGGCATAGAGGGTTCTCCACGGGCTTGGTGCATACCTTGATGTCCAGTAGAAAACCTGTCACAGCTAACATCTACGGTAAAGAGGGGGAAGCCCCGGTGACAGCTATATTGGAGTTTCTCCAGAAGGGATGGGAGATGGTTCTCTCTGTTAACATGCTAAAAGTGCAGGTTTCAGCGCTTGGGACCCTGTATATCTGTAACTTGGCTAGTTTTCCCTGCATGTCATGTTTTATTCAGTCCTGCAAGCGAGCCACTCCAGTTCTCTGTCCTAAGATGCCTCAGTGGGATCTCAATTTGGTGTTAGATGCCCTAACCAAGCCCCCTTTAAACCCCTTTATGAGGCCTCTCCTACAGTTCTCACCCTGAAGATGGTCTTGTTGGTGGCTTTATAGAAAGGAATGGAGAGGTCTTATGGTGGGGTTACACGTCCCGATATCGCGGCGATATCGGAGGCAACTGCGCGGGAGCGTGCATTTTTTCAGCCCTTTTCCCGATATCGCATCGGCGGTTTACACGCTGCGATATCGGGAAACAACGTCCCTCCGATGTCTACGCCCACCAACCCAGTAACGACCATTTAACATGGGAGTTAATGGGTAGCGTCGGCGTACAGATAGGAGTTGGGCTGTCACACGCTGCGATGCTGCTACAACGGCCATGCGATATCGGGGAGTTGAATAGCTCGGCTATTCAACCCCGATATCGTTTTAGCATCGTTCCAGCATCGCGTTGTACGCTCAAACCGTACAACGCGCAAACGATATCGGGTCCAACTCGCGACCCACGTGACTTTTTGTCGGAGTTGGGTCGGAGTTGGACGCCGATATCGCGGCGTGTAAACCCGCCATTAGAGGAGTGCTATGGGTTAGAGCAGAATAAATCTTATCCAGATTATGGGGTTACAGACCTTTAGTGCCTCTCACTTCCCACAATGTGTTTGTCTTCAAAAGGTGGAGCCTGCTCTAAACCCTAGCGCTCCTCTAAAGGTACCTTCACATGCTTTAATATTGCTGGCAATTTCACTGGCAATTTGCAATTTGGTTGCAGTGACATCATGGACACATTGTTCCATTTGTACACAGCAACAAAATAGAATAATGTGTCCATGATTTCACTGCAACCAGCAAATTGCCAGTGAAATTGCCTAGCAATATTGCTGCGTGTGACGGAACCTTTAGACTGCTCAATTCCTTTCTATGTACCTTGTTGCCTCGCCGAGGGATAGCCGGCTGGAGCAGCTCTGGGTTAAATCACCTCCCCTGAAGGACCTGGCATTGGCCAGGTTACTATACACCGATAGCTGAAGGACCTGCCGTGATGTCACCGCTAACCCGATCACGTGATGCAGACCCGGAAGTTATGCAGGGGGAATTCACCGTCGGCTGGAGGAGACATTCTGGACCAGAACGGGTCCAGCGTCCATTTAGCTAAAACTGGGGTTGTGCAGAGTTGCACAACCTCAATAGGTGAGTGGCCTCGCCCCCCCCCCCCTAATATCGCCACTGCCATTAGAAGCTTCACAGTGCGCCCCTATCTTTTCTGCTTTCTTTGTTGGTGGCTTTGACTTCAGCCAGAAGGCTGTGACCTGCAGGTCCTGTCAGAGGTGAGACATTGTACTCAAATATTGGATGATAGGGTCATTCTCAGACTAGACCCTTCCTATCTCCCAAAAGTAGCAAAAAATTTTCATAGGGTTCGGGAAACTGTCCGTCCTTCCTTCCTTTTGCGACCATCCAACTAATCCTAAAGAAGTGATCTTAAGGTACCGTCACATGCCGCAATCTCGGCTGGCGATCTGAAAGGCAATGTGTCGCCCCAGTGAAATCGCTGTGAAATTGCCTCACGGTGGCGGTGTATGATTGGGCGATTTTACGGCGATAAATCGCCCATTGGCTGTCGCCTGATTGTTGAACAGTACTCAGTAATCAGGCGGAATCGGCAAGGCGATTTTTTTTTTTTTTCGTTTTTTGGCGTGTGACAGGGCGATAGTGATGGAAAGAGCATTTTCTGTGATTTCCCGTAGGCGTGTCTCAGCGTGCTGTAGTCCGCGTCCCGTCTGAGATGATTGGTGTGTGCTACTGTGTTCCCAATGGCTGTCAGTTGACACCGCGCCATATTTGAAGAGCTGTCCGTCAGCACACACATCTGCTACACAACCGTCTGCAAACTCAGTGCAATTACGCACGCCATTGAATAGTGCAAGCTATGTTGTCCGCGTGTATTAAGTTGCGCTTTGTGGAGTATAGTGCCACACATGACAGCTCAGATGTTGAGCTACACATCATAGATGGGTGCCATTGGCCACGCACTACAATCACCCTACGTGTGTGAATTTGGTGTCGCTGCTGGGTACATTCTACTGCACCTACTCGGCGGACCTTGTTAGTGCCCTGAGCCTTGTTTGGCGGTGTCAGTGTGCGTGGTGACGTCATCACGTTTCTGCCCGTTGTTCCCTGCCTGCCAGGTGCCTGCCCTTCTCCTGCACATAGTACAAGAGTCATAGCGGCCGCATGACCCGCTGCCACATGGGGTGTCGCAGAACTACAGATCCTCATCGAACTGTGTGACTGGCATGACTACTGGTGCCACCAGCATCACCACCACCCACGGCTCCGAAAAGTGGGTGTGGAGAGGACCCGCAAGCAAATACAGAAAAAGATGGCAGACCTGAAGCACAAGTCCCCAGGGCGGATTGTGGACATTCGTGCCCGGATTGCCAGGCTGCGTGGTGAGTATGTGGCAATGCCAGACACACACATGCCAATCCTACTCAAGACACTACCCAACCATCATGTGGTATTGTGCCATGGCACATTGTTGACAGCTCTACATGCTGGTTTATGTCACACTATGTGCATCTGCATGTTGGTCACACTGCAACATGAAGGTGCAGAATACACTCATGTTTTGTTAATGCTGACGGCTATAGTGGTCCTTGACCTGTGTGTGGCCGAACATAGGTGTGTAATGACAGCAGAGTTGACCATAACATATTAATGCAAATTTGAAGGGCCACATCACACCTGGCAGCACATATGTGCGCATTCTGACACATAGCATTTCACAAGACATTGATCACAATCCGGAAAAGTGACTACATGCTGACTGTTAGGTGTTTGCCCCCATGGTGACACCACCAGATGCTCACTGTCTGCTCTTGTGTTTTGTGTAAAAATCCATCCTCTGGCAATCCAAGGGTGTTTGACCTCCCAAATATGTGATCACTGGTGTTGTGGTCATGTCCAAAAACCAGACTGGCCCCTATTACATTGATATACACACAGTAGGTTTTTGCCCTATGTTGCCTACATTTTTTTAAAATCGGTGTCTTGTCATTTTTGATATTCCAGATGAGGAGGACTCCATGTCTGAGGAGGCCTGACTGTCCCCTACACCACCAGGCTTCCCTCCCCCCCCCCCCCCTCAGGAACAGCCAGCCCAGGACCCGTGGGACCAGGAAGCCCGGTCCTCTTGCTAGGCCACCAAGTGCAGACCCCAAGCCCGGGCTCAACCCCTTCCCCCCCCCCCCCCCCCCCCCCCCCAAACATCTCCAGCTCCCGGGCCAGCCCTGCTGTGTTGTGTTCACCACACAGTGACATTGAACCTAATGGAGAAGTGATTGATGGTAAGTGTTGGCAATGGGCTACAAGCTTTGTAATATACATGTTGGTGTGTGTCCCTGACATCAGTATGTGAGTCATGATTTTTTTTTTGTCCTTTCTTTGTCAAGGGGCAAGAGCTCACGCTGCTGGCTGGGCTGTCAGCGCGTCACCATCTTCTCAATATGGAAACTGGGATGGGGATATGCTCCATAAGTGCAATCCTGACCAATGACGTCACCCACCCACCCACACCTACACATGTCACTGACTAATGTCCTTATTTCCCATACAGGGATACCAACTATTGATGACCTGCTGCAGGCACACAGGGACGCACAGCAGCACATGGACCTTGCCCACCGAGAAGGGCAGCAACATCTGGCCTGGTTGGGTGCGATGATACTGTGCCTCCAGGAAGCCCAGTCCGCCATTGCCCCTACTCCTGCATATCCCCCCCAATAATATGGCCAATGGCCCTTGTATGTAGTTGTCCATGTTGGACATGTTTGTTTTGCCATGTTGGCACCCTTCTTTTTATACCCCGTTGGCCTTATTTCTTATAGTATCCCACATTGGGAAAGTGGGTAGTATGCTTTGCCTACAACTCATCAGAAAAAACATCATTTACCAAACAAGATTTGGAAACAATAAATGTAAGTGCAAACTAAAATACTGTCTGATCCCTGTCTCACCACGCACAGGGACTCCTTGGGGAGGTGAAATTTTTTAACACAACACATGTCTAATGAATTTGCGTAGGTGTGCAGTGTGACATGATAAAGATCTGACTATACTGTACCATTTCAAAACAGATGAAGCCCTATTTTACATCAATGTCTCCAATATCACACCCACATTAATAAATACACAGACACAAACATACTCGCCAATGTCGGCCAGAGAAGACTCGTAATCTCTCAAAACTCACACGTCACCTAGGGATAGGCTGTCTGCTACAATGACACCACTATGTTATTGTGGATATGAGGCCTCTCCTTCTGCCACACAAACATCACCGATATACCCACAACACACTACACACACAGCGATACTGCTGAACCTGACACATATGTGGACGTAGTTATGGCAAATAAGTCAGGTTTATTCACCCAAAATAAAAATACAAACACACTTGGTTTTTACAAAAAAATCCACAAAAAAGGCCAGTACGCAATGTAGTGCATTGCTTAGTAGCGTCTTTCTTCTTCGTCCTCTGCTGGATCAGACAATGGCTCCTCCCCCTCATCCCCGTAGTCCCACACATTGGGGGCCCTTCTGTGGTGGAGTCTTCGTGGGAGATGTTGAGGATCCTGATTTTTGGCGAGCTCTAGCCATGTGTTGTTGGGGCTCAGGGGGCACTGGGGGTGTCTTCTTGGGGTGGTTAAATCGCCATCCCCATCTCAGTGCCCCATTCATGCCCGCTTCCAGGACCCGAATGATGGCCCTCTCGGCGATGGCACGTTGTTCTGGCTCCATGTGGCACACCCACTGACTGGCCATGTGCCCGATTGAAGTGGTGGGGGTCCTCTCTCTGTCCTATAGGACCCGTTTTGCCCAGGTACCCAGCTCAGTGTTGGGTGGGGCAGGTGTTCGACGCTGTTGTATGCCTGAGCTGGGCCCTGGGCATGCCTCCCCCCACCACTGGGATCAGGCACCTTCTCCCCCAAAGATGATGATGGTGGAGCCTGGCCAGCGGGTGGGTCCTCTGCACTGGAGCCACACTCACGAGGGGCATGTAAACCAAACATTGAAATAAAAAAGTTACCAAGAGTAGCAATGTACTGACATCAATTACCACAACCAACCCAGCACCAGATGGCGCATATCTGAGCATGCCAAACACCAAAATCAACAGTAGCAGGGTTGGAAACAGAGATGAAGAAAGAAGTAGACCGGTGCTCTGTACTCACCTGAGGCTCCAAATTGATATGCCAAGTGCCCCAACATAACACAGCACTATCCGTACCAAGAGCCACGAGCCGACACACAGCAGAACACACAGAAGAATGGTGAAAATCCAACACGATTGCGCCTTCTACATGTCCACCAACCCACACATCAGTGCAACCACCAAGGTGTGGACATAGGTAACAAAACAACAATTACGCACCTCCTGTGACGGGGCAGGCTCTTGGCTTGTGGCCGAAGACGGTTGGCCAAGGCGGCTGCTGCACCGTGTTGGGCGAGAAGCCTCCTGGCCCAGGATAAAGGTGAGGAGGTCATAATACCACAGACGTGGCTTAGGAACCTCCTCAGCTCCAGCCCCAGACCGAGCCATCAACACCTTCTTATGTTCTTTTGTGAACACGGGGTGCAGCCGCTTGATTTTTTTTCAACAACCATTGGCACCGTCCAGGTCTTACTTTGGTCGAGCCGGTTTGCCAGCTCGACAAGGTGCCCGTAGGCCACAGCCCTCGCCACCCTGTTCTTGTAATCGGGCGACGCAACCCGCCACTTGCATTCATGGTCCTGGTACATGGCTAGGAGTTCACGCACAAAATTAGGACTCTCAGCCATGTAGCAAAAAACAACATGGTGTGTTACCAAAACACATGTACATATCAGGTCACACCCTACTCTGTGTGGGCAATCCATGTCCAGCACTAGCAATGACAGGTGGTCTGGTAGTTAGCTTGTGCATGCAGAAGCATTAATGGCCTTTTATATGTGTACACAGATGTGACATGCTGCACATGACACTGGGAATATGTGTTTATGGCCTGGGCAGGCAAAGTTACAAAGCTGTATCATGTTGAAATAGCGCACATGGCGTACCACACAAAATTTAGACACAGGAATGACCTCAGCACATATTTATGGAACGATGTAGTGCTGAATGACACATTGTCATGTCATTGGTGGCAAGGATCATTATGTGTGAAACAGGACACGGAGGGGGTTAACGATGTATAGGCGCGTCGTAAACCACAGATCTACATGACGCTACAAGAAGCTGTACATAACCCGCCCATACATCTGGCAAAATATGGCTCGGAAGCTTAAAATAAGATGCCATACATGAGAAGCACAATAGCATATCCACCGACTTGCCGTCTGTCCAACAGAGTTCTGTTGATGAGACGCTACTAGAACAATGCAAATTGAAGTAGGAGCATGGGTGGCGGACCAGCTGGCCACTTTTTCACAACATGACCAATCAGAAAGCAGCACCGGTGCCTAATCAGTAGTCGCACGTGGCAACATCCAGGCGGCTACGTGAATTAGATGACGCAGATGCTCTGTGATTGGATGCTTACCACATAAAAACCGCTAGCGACCGAGCTACGGCACGCTTGCTGGCAAGATTCATTAAGTACATACTGATGTTCATACATGATTTGTAATATGTCTAGGTATAGCGTTTGATACATCTTGGCATTACGGATCATTCTTGTGTACTGTAGCAGACGCCCAAGTCCTGGTGTATGTAGTTTGTAATGATGATGTGTTTGATCTATTGTGTGCCGCAAAATGGATGGATGGCTTTCCTTGCCACAAAACACCCTCCTCACTGACAATCCATTTTGCCTTCAACATACTAGATCATGTACCAAGGAGGCCTCTGTGGTTAGTTTAATGGAACATTTGAAATGTGGGCACATAGTACTGGCCTTTACCAGACAGAATGGAAGTATTCTGGCGATACTGAGATGTGGAGTGGCCCATGTGGCTTGGGAATGTCTGCCACATGGGCAACTCCACAACAGGGATGTCTGGTGGACATGATGAATATGCGATTGTCAGCTGCGTGGGATGATGATTTGTCAATAGCACACCGCTCTGGTACGTTTAGCATGTTCTTGTATTTAATTGGTAACAAGCATCTGTCTGTGTGGTTGAGCTTTGTATTTTCCTAGGCCTTGTGGTAGTACATATACATTATAGGCAGCTATATGGGGTATTATTATTATTATTATTATTATTAGGTATTTATATAGCGCTATTAGGATACATAGCGCTGTACAAGTTAGGGGGTAGACAAAGACAAGTGGTCGAAAAACTACGACAAATCGACAAAACAATCGTACGGGTACAATGGGGCCAGGGATCCTGTCCACGAGGGCTCACAGTCTAGAGATGGTAATGATGTCACCATTTGGACGATGGAGATATAGTTGTGGAGGAGGCCCATGGGTGTAGTGATGACAGGTGTTGTTGTGAGGCAGTGTAATGTTGTTTGTGACCGTTCAATGGTGCCAAATATCTGTGGGTGGCCATATGAGCAGAGTCTGCTAGGATGTGGGTAACTGGCTAGGAGATGTGTAGGGAAGGAGGTAGTGGTTACTTTTGATGCCTGATAACGTGTTCTTTTGATGATAGGCTTTTTTTGTTCCTTTTGCAGGGGTTGGTAGGTGAGATCATCATGGACCCTGATGGAAAGGTTATTGTGGCTCTTGCCTTGGTGGAAGAAGACTTGTGGCTGGGGGAGAGAGCTGAGAGGTTGCGGGCTCGCAGACCACGGCGTGTGTGGGTTAGGGATTGGCTTCGGCCACGGGACAACCTGAGTCACATGCGCCTGCTGCATCAGCTGGAGGATAGTAGTCCACATGATTTTAGGAACTATCTCCATTTGTCCGAGGACTCTTTCACATTTTTCTTGGAACGCATAAAGCCATTGATAGCCCAACAGGACACTTTGATGCGTCGAGCTGTGCCACCTGAGGATCGTTTGGCTGTAACTTTGAGGTTCCTGGCAACAGGTTGTTCGAGGACAGACCTGCAATACTCTGCAGCAGTCTCATGGCCACTGCTGAGCCGCCTGATACCTGAGATGTGTGAAGCCATCGTGAGTTGTCTGCTGCCATCCTACATTAAGTTACCAACAACCCCCGCTGGGTGAATGGATGTTGCCAGAGGTTTTGTCGATTTATGGCACTTTCCAAACTGCGGAGGTGCATTGGATGGTAAGCACGTGAGGATCACGCAACCCCCCAACACGGGGTCCTTGTATTTTAATTATAAAGGATATTTTAGTGTGGTCCTCATGGCCCTGTTGGATGCTCGCTATGAGTTCCTCTATGTGGACGTTGGCATGAATGGTCGTGTCCCAGATGGGTGTGTGCTTGCACACAGCTCCTTGGCCCAAGACCTAAGGAGAGGTGCTCTGAACTTGCCCTCAAATGATGTCACGACCGGTCATCTCAACTTTGCGTTTGTGGGGGATGAAGCCTTCCCATTTCAGGCTTGCCTACTACGGCCATATTCCCAGAGGACAATTACTTCTGAGCAGCGCATTTTCAATTACCAGCTATCCTGGACTCGCCGTGTGGTTGAAAATTCTCTCGTGATCATGGCCAATGGATTCTGCGTGTTTCATACTCCTTTGTATATGAAACTGGAATCTATCCATGTGGTATTGCTGGCCTGCTGTGTGCTGCATAACTTCTTGTGTCGTAGGGATCGGTCATCATACACGCAGGCAAGTTATGTGGATTCTGTGGACCCCACAACAGGGAAGCTCCGTCCCTGGGATTGGCATGCTGCTGACCATGGTGTGGCGCCACTCCAGAGACGCATACTGCTCCTACTTTAATGGCCCTGGGGCAGTGGCCTGGCAGCACCAGCAGGTGTAGGGTGGCTGGTGTTGTGGGGCAGCAACATCAGGAGGAGGGTGGAGTCACCAGGGTAGCTGCACCAGGCGGATTATGGTGGTGTTTTGTTTATTTAGGGTGCTTAAACATTAGTTCGTTTTTTTTTTTTTTTTTTTCTGTACTCTCAAATGTTTGGGTATGGCCATTCTTTATCATCATTTTCTATTTATTTGTGTGATGTTCACACTTCTGTTTTCAATATTTTGTGTGTGTTGTTATAATTCCTTTTTTTGTGCAGAAAAAGTACCACTACAAAAAACATAACCAAGCTACCTGTGTCTGTCGTTACTTTTCAATACAGGGCAGTTGCACATAGCTTTATGCTGTGCACAGAGGTATGTGATACGTTAAATGGTATAGATGGGTCCGTGCAGCATTGTCTGCTAATGTCCAGTACACAGGTCCAGCCCTTTGGCCCACACTGTATGCCGTGACTGTGTGTATAGGTCCATTATGATGTGTTTGGCCACATGTGAACGTGTCCACACACATGGAGAATGCAATGGTGTTTGTGGGGGATGTAGGTACACTTCATTACACACACGCAAACGTGTGTACGCACATAGTTCAGCCATGGCAGCTCTGCCATGGCGTGGACCAATGCAGGCACATGTGTCCATAGTGTTTGTAGCTTACCGCAATCACCTACAGATGCACACATAGCCATTCTTAATGGCATCCACTGTACTGCACAAGACCGCTCCTGTGTGACACTTTGGCGCCTCGAAAGTGTGTTGCAGGAGCCACAATTTGTGACAAACTCTGATAGACAATTGCGTCATGTATTAGCCAGCCTTCCAGAGCAGGCTGACCAATCGTAACGCAGTTGTGTTGTCCAATGAGCGTGTATGGGGCGCGGTGTAAACCACTATGGCACGCCTATCTCCTCGCTGCGCTGAACATGTACGCTCACATTGCCTTTGAGATTGTGAAGCGGCGATGGAATGAGACAGGATTGCTTCCGCTGTAGGTGAGGCGATTTTTGGAGCGACACATCGCCTTAGCTTCAGGGCGAGATTGTGGCATGTGTTGCCGCCATCGGCGATCTGAGGCGGGCACAAAAAACGTGAGCCCGCACTTCATATCGCTATACATCGCCAGCCGAGATTGCGGCGTGTGACGGTACCTTTACAGGAGAGCTGTGATTGCCTATTTAGAATTGTCCAAACCTTGGAGGAATTCGCAGTACCTATTTATTGCATTCCAAGGGGTGTCCAAAGTACTTTAGCTACATGGTTAAGGGTGGGTTCACATTTGCGTTGTGAACGCAGCGTAACCAAACGCATGCGCACTGCGTTCCTATGTTTAACATGGGAACACATGGTACCTGCGTTTGGCTGCATTCGGTTGCAGTTGCGTTTGGATGCGCCCTCCAAACGCAACATGATGCATTTTTTTTGTGCATTCGCGGGCACTTGTTTTATTCTAAAGCATCCGCTAGCACACACAAAAATGTATGGAGCTCAATGGATCTGCAGTGTCCTCCGCATGACAGTGCAGGAGAACACTGCGGATTACATTGAAATCTCTCCCGGAGGTCGCCGCTGATCTCCTGGATGCCACCGAGACTGCTGATTGGGTGGTCGGGCACCATACTATGTGACCGCATGCGGAGAATCTCTGCTGCGTTCACATCAGTATGGCAGCGTTTGGCACTGCGTTTGCATCTGCATGCCAGACTCATGCAGACACAAACGCTAGTGTGAATGTAGCCTAACAGAGGCTATAGCCTTAGCCTATTCCGCTAGTCAGGTTCCCATTCCTGAAGGGATTTCTGCCCATTCTACTAGGGCAGCTGCTACCTCATGGGCAGAGAAGGCCGATGTCCACTTAAAATTGATCTGTAGGGCCGCTACATGATCATCTACCTTTTTCAAGCATTACAGACTTGATCTTTCTTCCACTGAAGAGGTGACCTTTGGTAGACGGGTTCTTCATGCAGTGGTCCCTCCCTAACATTTTCTTTCTCTGAAATCTCTCAAGCGGTGCTGTCGTGGGGATGATGGAAAAATCTAAATTACTTACCGGTAATGGGTTTTTCCAGAGCCACGACAGCACCACCGCTTCCCTCCCTTCCTTTTACTGTGGTACACGTTGGGGTGTTATGATATATTTAAAATTTTCTTTGGTGGTGGTTATGTACTGATGTTTTCGGGGCTCTGGTAAAACCCATTACCGGTAAGTAATTTAGATTATTTTGATATATATAGATTTTTTTTTTGTGTGTTTCAGATGTTTTTATTGGAAATTTTAATAATACACATGGTATTAAATAAAGTAAGACGGTACATAGAAAAATACAAACAGAAACATTGGGGTAATCACATAGATTCCACATTTGTGGATATTAGACATTTAACATCAATAGTTAAACATTTAGCTGTTAAGATATAATTTTGATGTTAATTATAACTTAAAGAAGAAGCAGAGAAAGATACATTAAAAGTAAGGAAGTAAGAGTTCAGAGAGACAAGCAAAATACCATATACGGTGTCAGTTATGTATTTAGAACAACATCAACAGCACTAGTCAAATAATTGAGTGGCTGAGTTAATATCCAAGGGTCCCCATTTATTGTAGAATTAATTATAAGTGTTATTTCTGACTGCATAGTTGAATTTGAATGTACAGTGCGAAGAGATTCTGTCAGTTCAGATATAGTAGTTATCGTTGTTGTTTTCCACCTAGCAGCCAAGAGTATTTTAGATGTAAGTAATATTTGGGACATTATGAATTTAATGTTATGGGGAACTTTTTCTATGCCTAGTGAAATGAGGGCCAATTGTGGAGTGAGTTAGTCTAAAGTTAGTGGTTTTGAAGATTAGGTCATTAACTCCTAACCAGAAATGGAGAGTTTTTGGGCATTTCCAGAAAATCTGAGACAGCGACCCAATCTGTGGACATTCTCTCCAACAATTCGGAGAGATTTGAGAGTCTATATAATTTAATTTAGATGGCATCCAGTACCATCTAGCTAGTACATTGAAATAAGATTCCTGTATGGAAGCACATGAAGTGTTGGCATAGGAGGTTACTATGACTGACTCCAATTCTTCTGGATCTATAGTGATATCTAGTTATTTTTCCCAGACACTTATAAAAGTAAGTTTTTGGAATATCACATCTTCGTTCAAAACTCTGCAAATACACCCAGTCATCCAAGTCTAGGGTTTAAGGCTGCGTTCACACATTGCGTATTTTGCCGCGCTTTTTTACGCGCGTTTTTTCAAAGTACGCAATGTGCCTTTTGTCTGCCAGCAAAGTGCATGTGAAATTCACTTTGCAGTGCAGACATTGCGCAAAAATACGCAGTGCGTTTATGGGAGAAAATGCAGCTGCGTAAAGAATTGAGATGTTAATTCTATACGCAGCTGCTCCTGCGTTTTCTCCCTGTGATGTCACAGAGGGGACGAAGAAACCTGCTTCCTCCTCCCCTCTGTGACAGCTGTGGCCGCCCATTAGATTTTGCAGTGTATTAATATACACTGCGAAATTTAAATTAAATAAAGGCAAGTGTATGAAATATAAAAAAGAGTGAATACTTTACCTCTCCGACGCCTTTTCCCAGTGTTCGGTGTCCGGTGCCAAGTGAGGTGTCTTCTGCCAGGACCTGTGGTGACGTCAGAGGGGCGTTCCCGGCGCTGATTGGCTGCTCGTGGTCATGTGATATGTATCACATGACCGCGAGCGCCCAATCTGCGCCGGGAACGCCCCTCTGACATCACCACAGGTCCTGGCAGGAGACAGATCTCCTGGCACCGGACACCGAACACTGGGAAAAGGCGTCGGAGAGGTAAAGTATTCATTCTTTTTTATTTTTCATACACTTGCCTTTATTTAATTTAGATTTCGAAGTGTATATTAATACACTGCAAAATCTAATGGGCGGTCACAGCTGTCACAGAGGGGAGGAGGAAGCAGGTTTCTTCGTCCCCTCTGTGACATCACTACGCTTTCTGGGGTAAAGAAAGCGCGGTGTGTGAAAGCCCCTGCATATTTTGTTGCGCTTTTTTGCGCAGCTGAAAAACGCGGCAAAAAGTGCGCGCGCAAAAAAGCGCAACAAAATACGCAATGTGTGAACGCAGCCTAAGTGGGTTTTCAATTAAGTCTACAATGGGTTTTGGAAAAGAGAAAGAAGAATTTAAATCAATCGAGGAAGATGTGATTAGTCTCCAGGCCGTTCTATCATTCCATGTTAGATTATATTTTCTTTCTAGAAGTTGAAATTGGACTATTATACCATCTAGAAACAAGTCGTTTACATAGTGAATCCCTCATTTGATCCAAGAAGGTAAATTTAGACCTGGAATAATATGTTCCAGAGTCTCTAGAGGAATATTTTTTTAGAGTCGAATATGGAGAGAGATGGCTCCTTTTCCCAAGGAGTAGTGTCCACACTGAAGCCGCGGCCCTAACAGTTGGGATAGAAGGAGGAGATTTAGTCGGCTTGCTTAAGTGGGCCACGATTAAAGCTAGGAGGTTATTAGATCCTGCCAGTTCTTTTGAATTGACACCCATGTGTTTGGGTTGTTTCTATTTTTAAACCAACTCTGGGATAACTTTAAAATGGAGGCAAGATAATAATTATATAAATTTGGGACCCCCAGACCACCCGTCCTTTTATGCTTTTCAATGACAATATTGGAAACTCTAGATCTTCCATTACTCCAGATGAATTTCCTCAGTTGAGATTGAAATTTATTTATCCTGTTTTTGGAAATATGGAAGGGGATAGCTCAAATCAAGTAAATGAATTTCGGAAGGATTTTCATTTTAAAAGCAACTATCTTGCCGATCCAAGATAAGTGAAGTTTGGAGAGGTTTGATAAGTCTAATTTGAAAGGTTCACTTTGAGTAAATCAGTGATGGGCTTTTACAGTTGGATGCCCAAATATGAGATCTGATCTTTTTTCCAGGAGAATTTGAATTGTTTTTTTAGGTAATCCCGAAAGATACTATCAATGTTATAGACTAGGATTTGGGATTTGCTCGTATTTATTTTGTAGTGCGATATTTTTGAAAAATTATTAATAGTAAAGGAAAGATGGTGTAGCGATTTTAATGGATTTGTGATGGATAATAAAATATTGTCAGCAAACAAAGTAATTTTATGCTGTTGTGATTTCAGAGGAATACCGTACCTCTAATATTTATATTTTTTCTGATTGATTCAGCCAAAGGTTCTATGAAAAGAATGAAGAGAAGAGGAGATAATGGACAACCCTGTCTGGTGCCATTAGAGAGTATTATTTTCTGGGAAAGAATATTATTTGAGTATATTTTTGCAGTGGGGTTATTATACATAGCTGAAATAGAATTAAATATATTCCCACTAAATCCGAATTTGTTTAGGGTTAGAAAGAGAGAGGTCCAGTTGACTCTATTGAATGCCTTCTCGGCATCAAGGGCCAAGAAGGCAGTCGGAGCCCCTGAAGATTCAGTATAGGTCAACAGATTCAAGGTTCTTCCAGTGGTGTCAGAAGCATTCCTATTAGGGAGGAACCTAACTTGGTCGCTCTTGACTAACTTACTAATGTGTTTTTGTAGCCTATTCGCTGTTAATTTAGCTAAGATTTTGGTGTCACTATTAAGAAGCGATATAGGTCTATAGTTTTTGGTGTCGGTAATACCACCTTCATCTTTAGGAATAACCACAACTACAGCCTCTAACATCTCTGGAGGAAGATGACCATGTGTTGCAGTATGGTTTGCCAACCTGAGAATAAAAGGGGACAATAATTTAGAAAATGACTTATAGAGCTCATTCTGTAGACCATCGGGATCGGGAGATTTTTCACTTTTTAGTGAGGGAATTAATGACGAGATTTCTGAGAGAGAGTAGGGGGCATTAAGCTCATCATTTTCTATTTTGGAAAGTGTAGGGAGTTGTAGGGGATTTAAAAATTCGATAATATTATCGTACGAAGGAATATGAATATTTGGGTCGTTTTTGTAGAGAGATTCATAATATTTAGCAAATAACGTTAACTATGTCGCTGGGTGGAATTTACTTTGTCCCTTTGAATTCTTAATCTCACTAATCGAAAAAATGTAGTGGGTTTGTTGTCTGATTTAGATCGCTGGATCATTTTATCAAAGTCCGAAGTCATTAAGGTTCTTAATTCTGATCTAAGTTTGAAAATCTCTTCAGGGATGGTGTTGTTAGAATGGTTATTCATTTGGGTTCTTTCTAAATTTTGTATTTTTTCAACTAACTTTTTTGTTTTTTCTCATTTTTGTTTATTTAGTCGGGAGTTTAATGGTATCAGTTTTCCCCTCAAGACAGCCTTAAATGCCAACCAAAGGGTGGTAATAGAAATATCATCTCTATCATTTTCAGCGAAGTAAAATTTAATAGTTTCATCAATTTCTGACTTAAAATGGGGATGATTGTAGAGGAAACTATTATTTCTCCATAATTTTTCAGAATGGTTAGATGGGGAGGAGCAGAATTAAAAAAAAAATTGGGAGAATGATCAGACCATGTTCGTGGACCTTGTAAGCACTAAATCTATTCTGGCATAAGATTTAAATCTACCAGAGCAATGAGTAAATTCAATGGAGTTGGCATGATGACATCTAAAGACATAATAGAGTTCGGTCCGTAGTAGCCATGGATTTAAGGGGCGAGTAAAATGACGAGATTTAGTGGATGAGTCTGGTATGGGGTCAGGGAGTACATTAAAATCTCCTGTAATAATTAATTCACCTCTTTTATTGTCATTTACAAGTTTCATGGTCCTGTTTAAGAAGGTAATGTGGCTTTTATTTGGAAGATATAGATTAACTATTGTATAGGTAACATTATTAAGTTTGCAAATTAAAAGTAAAAACCTTATTCATTTTCAACAATTCTTTAAAGGAAACAGAGTTTTTAATTAAAATAGCTACCCCAGCTTTTTTCTTAGTGTTTGAGTAATAATATTTTTGGAAATTTTTGCTATCAAGTTTGGGGGGTTTGTTTGAGGAGATTCTAGTTTCTTGAAGACAAACTATTTCTGACTTGGTTTCTTTGATCAGTTTCCATACATTATATGTACGCTGGGGAGAATTAAGGCTGTTGATGTTGAGAGATAAGAATTTAAGAGACATGGTATGTCCAGGTTTGAGTAGATATGTGTCTCAGAAGAGAAAGGAGAATAGGACTAATCATCTTTAGCGTATAAAGAAAGAGATATAGAAGTACCGTATTTTCCGGCGTATAAGACGACTTTTTAACCCCTAAAATTCTCCTCCCAAGTCGGGGGTCGTCTTATACGCCGGGTAAAGGTTGAGACTGAGGAAAAAAATGCCGGCATCGGCCCGCCGTGCATAATATAAGGGCCCCCCCCGAAAATGAGCGGTGGCAGGTGGCAGGCAAGAAATAAAAAATGATACTCACCTGCCTCTGCCATCCATGTCTTCCGGAGCTTCCCGCTGCCACCACCGCTGTGTACATAGCCGCCGGGCGCCATAGATGTACGATAATAAGCCATCAGCCAATCAGGAGGCTGCTGGTGTCTGATTGGCTGAGGCATTACCGTACATCTCCTGAACGGAGGTAACTGCGCCGCTCAGTGTGTATGTACGGTAATGCCAGGGCCAATCAGACGCCAGCAGCTGCCTGGTTGGCTGATGGCTTATTATCGTACATCTACGGTGCCCGGCTACGTACGGTGGCGGTGGTAAGCTCCGGCAGGGTCTGGTGGCACAGCAGTGGCACAGTGTGTCTGGCTGTGTGTATGTCTGACTGTGTGTGTGTGTCTCACTGTGTGTGTCTTACGGTGTGTGACTGTGTGTGTGTCTGTGTGTGACTGTGTGTGTGTGACTGTGTGTCTGTGTCTGACTGTGTCTGTGTCTGACTGTGTGTGTGTGACTGTGTGTGTCTGTGTCTGGCTGTGTGTGTGTCTTACTGTGTGTGTGTCTGTGTCTGACTGTGTGTGTGTGTCTGACTGTGTGTGTGACTGCAGAGGAATATTGGGGGTTGATGGAGGCTGTACTCCCCCACCACCACTGTAATACTATAATATATGGAGGACTACGGGGGTGCATTACACTATATGGAGCACAATGGGGTGCATTATATTATCTAGAGGGCTATGGCGTGCATTGCACTATATGGAGGACTACGGGGGAGCTTTACATTATATGGAGCACAATGGGGTGCATTATATTATCTAGAGGGCTATGGCGTGCATTGCACTATATGGAGGACTACGGGGGTGCATTACACTATATGGAGCACTATGGGGTGCATTATATTATCTAGGGGACTATGGCGTGCATTACACTATATGGAGGACTACGGGGTGCATTATAATATATTGAAGACTTTAATGATGCATTATAATTTATGGAGACAATTATACTATATGGAAGCCATTATAATACTTAGAGGGCTCTGTGGGAGCATGATAATACTTGAAGGGGTATGAGGGAGCCTCTATACTTTATGGAGGGCTATTTTAGGGCTGTGTGGTGGCCATAATACAGTGTGAAGAGATGTAGGGGTCATTATTCTATATGTGGGTCCATTATATTGTGTGGGGGTCATAGTGGGAATCATACCGTAGAAGAGGGGGTAGTCTTATACGGCAAGTATATCCCAAACTCCATATTTTAAGTGGAAAAGTTGAGGGTCGTCTTATACGCCGGAAAATACGGTATATCTCCCTGGGTTAGGGCTCAAGGTACCGTCACACATGGCAATATTGCTAGGCAATTTCACTGGCAATTTTCTGGTTGCAGTGAAATCATGGACACATTGTTCCATTTGTACACAGCAACAAAATAGAACAATGTGTCCATGATTTCACTGCAACCAGCAAATTGCCAGTGAAATTGCCTAGCAATATTGCTGCGTGTGACGGTACCTGTTTAGAGGATAATAAAAAATTAGAAAGAGACTAAAACGGTTAAGTCTCAAAATTGTGCAAATAAAGGTTTTAAACTTTTATAAAATCTTGAAATAGTCAACGGACTACTTAACTGAGGTATTACTCAAAAAATACACAACTACCCCAACTCGGAGGGTTCGTTAAGAAGCAAATAACCTCCCGGGGGAGCTACTGTTTTGGCCTAGAGTGCCTTACAACTGTATAACTATTTGAGGATCATGAGATGATGATATTGAGGTCACGGAAAGTTCTCATTCCCTCTTCGGGATCATCTATTACTATTGTTTTGCTTTGGTGAGTGAATAGAACTTTGGCAGGATTGAAGCCCCATCTGTAAAGAATATTTTTCTTGCGGAGGATCTCTGTGACTCCTGAAAGGCTTTTCCTCTGCGTTAGAGTTCTTTTGAGAGGTCGATAAGGATTTTTATCGATTCAAACGGTTTCGGAAGTGTTTTATTAGCCTTCATGAAATTTAGAAAACGTTCTTTTGTGTGATAGAAATGGAATCTGACGATAATGTCTCTAGGGACTTCTGGTTTCAAAAAGGTGGGTTTGGCTAGTCTGTGGGCTCGCACAATAGTCAGTTCTAGATCGGATAGATCTGGAAGAGCTGTCTTAATGATCTTTTTGATATGGGATTGAATTGGCTCGGTTTTTATATTTTCGGAGACCCTCTAAATTTCAGGTTTAATCTCCTGTCTCTGTCTTCTATGTCTGTAATTTTTGTTCTGACAGAAGTAAGATTTTCTTTAATGGATTTTTGATCCCTAGAAGACTCCCGGACAGATGCAGATAGGATCTTAATATCCCGTTCATTTTTGTCAGTTCTTATAGGAATGGACGATATTGCACTTTCCAATGCATCAAAACGTTTGTCTAGGTCTGACCTAAATTCACCAGATATTTAAATAAAAAAATCTTTATTAGGGGGTTTGTCTCTTTGTGCATCATGATGTAGCTCGGGATTAGAATCTGACCTCAAGCATCTTCTCAGTGGACTAGCAGATGGTGTATTAGATTCTTCATAGTCTGAGAATAGTTTAGAAGTGGAGTAACTAAGTTGAGAGACAGAGGTCAGTTCCAGTTCCTTCCTTTTCCTCCCATTTTGGTTGGTATCAAGTCTTGGAGATTCCTCCATAGAATTTTTATGTTCATCAGAACAATGATCGGATTTCCCGGATATGTTAGGGGATCTCAATCTGTCTCGTCTAGAGGTTTTTTCAACATTTTTCCCGAGTCGGGGATCTGAGCACTCATTTTTTTTTTTTATTATAGAATTTTTTGCTTTTGAGCTTGGCATTATTTCGCTGTATCACACAGGGATTAGATATTATGAAAGTCTGAAGGACTATGTTGATTCGTCTTTTGTTACTATAGTTTGACCTAAGAATAGTAGTAGCCAAAGTTTGATATATGATATACATAAAGGGAAACAACACTTTACTTTTCACTGATGACAATAATTGGTCAGATTAAGATTAATATGCCAAATAGGTAAAAGGAATAAGACCATTGTGCAGACAAAGACAAATCAGTTGAGAAAATACATCAGCTAAACTGCTTATTAGAAAATCCAAAAATAGCTTGAGGAGAAATTAAATGAAAGAAAATAGGGCGGTGAGAGGTATAGAATAGTAGGTATGAAGTTAAGGACTCTTTCCCCAATTTAGTGTAAAAGAGAAAGGAGAGTAGGGATGGATTTGAGTTGGAGGTTAGAGGTGGAGGAGTAAAAGGGGATAAGAGAAATATAGATTTGCAGAGACAAGTAGTAGAGTTTTAGTAAGATTTAATTTAAGATAAAACGTTATATCGATATAGAATCCAGTATTGCGCAAACCAATATTCTTCTGACTTCTCAGAGATTACACATCAGCTAGAAAGTCTCCAAAACCTCTTGTTCCTGAATGGTTAAAGAAGGAGACCGTGTATTAATAAGTCAACATAACCGGGAACAATTTTTAGGTACCCTGGTAAAAGGTTATGTAGATCTGCTGAAGCAGAACTGGGTCAGCTATAAAGGGATCCTTTAGTCACTCACCAGTTTCATATCTGTTGTTGCTGCCAGGGATTAGTGTGTAGTGGCCCAGACTTATTTAAATAAAAGATCTTTGGAGGAACACCATGCTGTATTGACCATCTGTTTCTCCTCAGCAGCAGAGATACTACAACCGACGGTGCGCGGTGCCCGCTCCACCACGCTAAACGGGGATGGAGCCTCTTAAGTGTGCAGGACCCCCGCCAGCAGCTTTCAGGCCCCAAGACCCGTGACAACGAGGGCAGCAGCAGTCGTTATCAAGATATAGAGGAATGATTCCTCCAGCGATGGAAGAAAGCAGTAGGGTCTGAGTTTATCTCCAGGACACCTCTTCAGCTGGAACGAGGAGCGACTTTCAGAGCGCGGTGTTTGCCTCCCTCCCTGAGCAGGGAAGCAGCGACCGAGCATGTGGTAGGCTCTAGGAGACCTCAGCCAGCTGACTTGGGCTCTGGGTCATCTCAAGTCGGGGTCTGCGGCAGCCCTATCTGGACTCACAGGGATGATTCTCTGCCCGGTGGGAGATCTCTGTGTTGGTCTGTGTTGTCGAGGATCTTCTCCAAACCGTGATTTCAGCTGAGGCAATATGGCGGCTGGTGGTAGATGAGAAGGGCCTCACTTTAGAGCAGGAGACAACGGCGGTCCAAAATGAGAAATAACTAGATGTTTTCCAGCGATCAGTCTCTAATAAGAGGACCCTTAGTAAAGAGTCTGGAGCAGGATGTGTGATATAAAGCGATTCTGGCAGTTAAAGTGATCCTAAACCCACAAACTGACCCCCCCCGCATCTTTAGACCTGTCCCTGCACCCCTCTTATCATTTCTAGCCATCCCTTTTGCAGAAAAAATCGCATTTGTAAAGTAGAGAAAAAGTTGTATTTCTTTGTCCTGTGTGAGTTCTCTCTTTCTGAGTAAGCCGCAAGTAGGCGGGCCTGTATGCTGCTGCCTTGTAATTATGCATGCCCCTCTCTGCTTGATGCCTTGGTAAGAGCCTGGCCGCGTCATGAAAGGGGGCGGGGCTCCGGTATGACACAATTATAGCCCCGCCCCTTTCATGACGCAGCCAAGCTCTTACCAAGGCATCAAGCAGATAGGGGTGTGCATAATTACAAGGCAGCAGCAGACAGGCCTGCCTATTTGTGGCTTACTCAGAAAGAGAGAACTCACACAGGACAAAGTTAATATAACTTTTTCTCTACTTTACAAAATCGATTTATTTCTGCAAAAGGGATGGCTAGAAATGATAAGAGGGGGTGCAGGGACAGGTCTAAAGGTGCGGGGGGGTCAGTTTGTGGGTTTAGGATCACTTTAAGGCAAGAATGTGCCATGAGGACCGTGGTTCTCAAGGACTGCAGGTGCCAAAGTCCAAAAGCTGTTCGAGAAATATTAGGTGCATCTTGATCCAGAAAGGGTAAAGATGATCCTTAGTAGAAGATCATATGGGGATGTCCACTAAGGGACAGGATCTCTGATGGATTTCGGTTGGAGGCAGGGGAGCTCATCAAACGACATACATCTTCCTCGAGCTCCAAGCCATGCCCCTATTTTGATATTTTTTAACCCCTTGGCCTCCTTACCAGTTTTGATCTTTGTTACAAACAATTTTGCAGTCAGTTTTTGTTATGGTGATACTGGAGCTATAAATGTATTACTTTCTTTGCAGTCAGTCATATGAGAGCTTGTTTTTGCATTTGTCAGTGACATTATTTTGGGGTACATATAACTTATTACATTTTTTATAAACTCTTTGTGAAAAGGGAAACTGAATTGCCACAGATTTGATTTATGGTGTTCACTGTGCTGCACAAAGATTTAGCTTTACTGTGTGGGTCAGTGCCTTCATGGCAATACCACATTTCTATGGTGTTGTATATTTTTTTACTGCTTTTGTTCAAGTAATACACTCTTAAAAAAAAAAAACTTTGTTTTTAGCTTCACCATGTTCTACGATTCAAAAGTGTCACAATTTTCCGTCAGAAGAGCTCTATGATACCTTAGTCATATTCATTGGTGCTATTGTGCTATATGGGACTTTTCTCCTTCGCCTCATTGGGGGACACAGACCGTGGGTGTTATGCTGGTGTCCACTAGGAGGCGACACTAGGCAGAATCTGCAAAAGAGTTAAGTGGCTCCTCCTCTGCAGTATACACCCCTGGAGCAGGCATTGCCTCTTCAGTTTTTGCTTAGTGTCGATAGGAGGCACACACAAATTTTATTGCTCCTAAAATTTTTCACTTTTTGAATTTTTACTTCAAGAAGAAGAAAAGTGGGTCTCTAACGAGACCCCCGTAATGGTCCCTCCTCGGCCACCCACTGTTGGGGCGCCTGGTTGAGGTCGACTTTTTCCCCTAACACGCCGCTCCTTTTTCGGCCCCCCAATGTTGGGGGCGCTGGGTTGAGGTTGAGACAACGGTCCTCCTTCCCCATTTCCCCACTGTTGGGGTCATTGGGTTGAGGTCAAGGTGACGGACAAGGCCTCTGATGGTGGAGCAGCATCCCTCCCTAAATACCCCTTTGGGGTTCATTTAGGTTGAGACACCACAGGTAGAGCCAGCAGGTGCAGCACCCGGAGCACCCCAGGAGTCCTTAGCCCTGCTGAGCCACTCCATGGACTTCAGCGGCAGCGTGTTCGCCGCAGTACACCCAGGACTCACAGCCTCGCTGTGTACTCCTGAGGGTGCCAAGGGACCAGCAGCAGGGCAGCCAGCATCCCTCCCTAATTATCCCTCCAGGGCCATTAGGTTGAGACTCCACAGGCTACAAGTCGGCTGCAGCGTAATCCAGAAGCCTCAGCCAGGCTGAGTGCTTCTGATGGGCTGCACATCCCAAGGCTGCACATCCCAGGGCTGCAGCACATCCCAGGAGCCCCAGCCTGCTGTGTGCTCCTGGTGGGGGCCGTAGGACTCCATGCCAGTAGTGCAGGCACCTACTACCACGGAGCACAGACTCCCTATGTCCCTGCAGGCCAGCACCTACCCCTGGAAGCCGGCACCTGCATATATGGCCAGATCCCAAGAGACCCAGACCCAGGGTTCTCCGGCGGGAGCTGCCACCACAATGGCGCCATAATGCCCGGGGGTCCAGCAACTGCCTCTGTCTGCCGGCAGCTGTATGTAAGGCCGAGCCCCAGGAGGCCCAGTCCCTGGGTTCTCCTGTGAGGGACAGTGCCGCACTATACCTGGGGACCGCGGGGATCCGGGTCCGTTCCGGTCCCTCCGCGAGTCTCCGTGCCGGCCGAGCACCATCTGCGGCATGGGTACATTACTAGAGGCCGTGGCTTCGGCCTACAGCGAAGCTGCCGCCTTTTTCCCCGCCCCCGGCCCGCACCCGGATGACGCAATAAGCATCATGGAGGGGGCGGAACGGAGCGTGCAGGCCACTGTGGAGTAAAGTTTCATTTCCCTGCACGCTCCGCCCCCTCCTGGTTTTTTTCTACAGCCCTCTCCTGCAGCCATGATGGGGACATCTGATGTATCATGGCAAAGCCATATAATAAAGCTATGTTGGGGCATCAAGTAATCCCTGCATCTAGTAATGAATGCACTGATCCCTGCACTTCACATACAAGTGCAGGGTACTCTGTACAGCCCCTCACGATTCTCGGAGCCCCACTGTTCTTGGGGCCCGTAAGCACTGGGAGCCCCACAGGACCTCTTCCCTGCCGCAGCATACAGGCACACAGGGGAAAGGGGGCTGTACAGTAGCCTGCCCGTGGGGTACCGGTCCGCAGTGCCCTCATCAATGTCACGGGAGCCGACATGCTTCATCCTCAACTCCCACTATAGGGTTTCACGGTTGAGGAGACTCCATGTCATATGCCCCCCCCCTTCAACAGATTTCCCTGGGAATACAGGGTTGAGGAGTCATCCCCGAATCCTCCAGCCATGTTGTCTAGCAGTACTGGCGGCGCAGGATCTCACACTGCACACTCTCAGGAACGAAGCCAAGCAGGGCTCCCTCCCTGCTGCGGCTCTGCATGTTTTTCCCCTGCGGCACAAAGCATTGTAGCCTAGAGGATAGTGACCTGGACCTTGCACCTGCGAGTTGGCAGGTTCAAATCCCCTACACGTGTGTGTGTGTGTGTGTGTGTGTGTGTGTGTGTGTGTGTGTGTGTGTGTATATATTATATATATAGATACATATATATGTATTTCTGGGATGTATGTAAAGTGCTATGGAATTAATAGCGCTATATAAATGAATAAATATTATTGTAAATATTATTACATTATGACCAGAGGCTCAGCATACTTCCTCCCAACTGCGGTTTCGCACAAAACAAGAGCTCCACACAGCCAAGTCCTGCCCTCAGAAGACCAATCTGACCACGACTCAGACCAGGATCTCCTTAGTCCTAGAGCCGCCAGACTGACGCTGTATTAGAAGATCTAAGATATATCTGTAGCCTCAGTCTCTCACAGGCCTCCCATATCCCAGGGACGTCTGTCCAGAAGACAACTGGTCACATTGCTTTAAGATGCCATGGGAGACAAAAGGATTTCTCTCCCTCAGCGCACAGCCAGGCGGTCCTTCAAGCGCCATCAGCAAACTGCATTCCAATCGGAATTCATTCGGCTAGTTCACGTCTAGACCGACACGGACAACATTCGCTTCAGTCGAGGCAGCGACAGCCATCACAGCATTAGCAGGTCAACCGATATTGAATGCCTCGTCCGCCGATCTACTCTGACGACCCAATCAACTCGAGTCGCCACCTCAGCTGGCTACCTAATGCATGCAGCCCTGCACGCTGCCAATTGCTCAGCAATAGCAGCTCACAATGCCATTCCATTAGATGTGCCCTCTGGGTACATGAAGGGAAGAATGGACGTGGTCTGTAAGAAGCCCCTCACGGTTGTTGTTTTTTCCAGTCCTCAGAGGACACCTGTTCGAAGAACAGCAGGACAAGTTAACTTCAGATGCTAAGAGAGACTTCCCTCCCTCAGTGCAAACCAGGACGACCGTTCCTTTCAGAATTCATTAAGGCTGGTCAAGACTTAGACCGACACTGACGAGTACTCGGTCGCCACGCAGGTACCTGTCCCAGGATACCCAGAAGGGTAGCTCATCCTGACAGTCAGTCTCACCAATCCGAGAAAAAATCGTCAATGAACAAAGTAACAGTGACAGACTGGTACAGAGGGGGAGAGAGGACCTTGCCCTTGCGTGATTACTTTCTACTAGGCAATGGGGAGGGAGACAGTAGGTTGGGTCTGCTCTGGTGGTGGTGGAGCGCCTGGTCCAGTGGTGATGAGGTGGCACCGTGGTCATTGCAGACTGTAGGTTGTTCTGAAGACATGCTTTTTCAGGTTCCGCTTGAAGGTTCCGAGTGTAAAGGTTAGTCAGACGTTTTGGGGTGCAGAATTACAGCGGATGGGGGATGCTCGGGTGAAGTCTTTCAGGCGGTTAGATGAGGAACGTACAAGTGTGGAGGAAAGAAGGAGGTCTTGGGAGGATCGAAGATTACGAGTTGGATGATATCGGGAGATTAGTTCAGGATATATGGGTGAGACAGTTTGTAGATGGCTTTGTACTCGTAAGTCAATGTTAGTTTGAATTGTATATGCTGTGGAATTGGGAGCCAGTGGAGATGTGGATTAGTTGGCCAGCAGAGTTAAGGACAGTTTGGAGAGGTGCAAGAGTGTTAGCAGGGAGGCCAGGAGGTTGCAGTAGTAGAGATGGGAGATGATGAGGGCATGCACTAGTAGTTTAGTAGATTGAGGGTTGAGGAAGGGACGGATTCTGGAAATATTTTTGAGTTTTAGGAGCTTAAGAGCTTTGATGTGTGGTTTAAAGGATAATATATGATTAATGCAAAGCAGTCTGTGGAGCGCTCAGGAAAGGCAGGCAGGGTGAATTGTTGATAAAACTTAGCTTTTTATTATTCTCCTTCACAGCCACAACGCGTTTCCACTGACACAGCAGTCTTCCTCAGGTGGAATTCCACCTGAGGAAGACTGCTGTGTCAGTGGAAACGCGTTGTGGCTGTGAAGGAGAATAATAAAAAGCTAAGTTTTATCAACAATTCACCCTGCCTTTCCTGAGCGCTCCACAGACTGCTTTGCATTAATCATATGTTCCAGTTTCTCCCTTGTGAGGATCAGCAGCAGGAGCAGCTTGGAAAGCACATTAACAAAAGGACCTGTGTGGTGTGAGGTGAAGGCCTGGAGCTACAGGACCTTTCCTGTCTGAGCGGTCACGTGATCAGAGCTGGGGGGCCGGAGGAGGCAGCTCACAGGCAGCAGCACACGGAGGTTCCAGGGAGAGCGATAAAGTTCCACACTTCAAGTGCTATACCGGGGCTTTGCAGGGCAGTACACAGCCCTGCAAAGTGAGCAGCTTTTTTACTAGTTAGGGAAAGAAATTGTTTATACAGGTGTACCTATTGCGCATCCTTTTCTGTTAAATTACATATTGGTTTAAAGGATAAGGCAGAGTCAAGGGTTACTCTGAGGCAGCGGACTTCAGGTACAGGGCAAAATTTGATGTAATTTATTGTGATGGATAGATCAGGTAAGGGAGGTGCGCGAGATTGGGGAAAGATGATGAGTTCAGTTTTGTCTACGTTTAGTTTAAGGAAGTGAGAGGAGAAGGAGGATATGGCTGATAAACACTTTGGCATTCTGGACAGTAGCGAGGTGAGGTCTGGGACAGAGAGGTAGAACTGAGTGTCGTCAGCGTACAGTTGGTACTGGAATCCATGGGACTTTGAGTTGTCTGAGGACAGAGCCTTGAGGGACCCCTACAGAGAGGGGATGGGGTGAGGAGGTAGTGTGGGAGTGGGACACACTGAATGTGTGGTTGGAAAGGTAGGAGAAGATCCAGGAGAGGACAAGGTCGTTAATACCAATGGAAGAGAGGATCTGTAATAGGAGGCAGTGGTCGACTGTGTCGAATGCAGAGGGACAGGTCAAGAAGGAGGAAGATAATAACAATAATAATAATTTTCAGCACATACTGCGTTGAACCACTGTACTTATTTTATCATATATATTTTCTGAGTTGGTCCATTTCATACTGACTCCACCAAAATGGGGTTCGTCCACACAACTTCGATTCCAACTCTACTGCCTTGGTGGTGGCCATTACTGTGCACTGAACTTTGGTATCATCAGGTCATCAACATCTGATAACGAGGGGACTGACACCCCACACCATCACTGACTAACTGTTACAAGTTCTGCTGGTGGCCGGATGTAAATAATGTACCTAGTGTTCAGTTCAGTATCATCAGGTCATCAATATCTCGGTCTGCACCACCCCGTTTAATGGACAGAGTTGCACATAGAGTATTGCAGGCAATGTTATACACCAGTATACAAGAATGGGGCTTCAGCATCAAGTTATTTCAACTTATTATGTGAGGAGTTGAGATTTATTTTGTTAGTTTACCTTAGTGTCTCTAAAAGCTTGCTATGTTTACCATCTTTTCAGTTAGCCATTCAAAGGTATCAACCACTGAGGACTATCAGATTTTAATTCTTTTCTATCTACTGGCTAACATGGTACAAACATTTTTTAACTTACCGTATATACTCGCGTATAAGCCGAGTTTTTCAGCCCAAAAATTGGGCTGAAAAGTACCCCCCTCGGCTTATACGCGAGTCAGTGCTGTATACCGATGTATACATCGGTACATACCGGTGTATACATCGGTATACAGCAGCCCCCGTAATCCAGGGCCCCCCCAGCCTCTCTCCGGTCACCTGGAAAGGAAACTATACTTATCAGTGTCCGCTGTCCGCGCCCGCTCGCATCTGCCGACATCGCGATCCTCCATCTTCATGCGGCGTCTTCCGTGTTCCTGTGCTCGTCGCAGCAATGACGTCATTCCTTGCGACGCGCACAGGAAACAGGAAGACGCCGCATGAAGATGGAGGATCGCGATGTCGGCAGATGCGAGCGGGCGCGGACAGCGGACACTGATAAGTATAGTTTCCTTTCCAGGTGACCGGAGAGAGGCTGGGGGGCCCTGGATTACGGGGGCTGCTGTATACTACCGCGGGGGCTGCAATATACTACCACTGGGGCTGTATACACTGCTGGGGCTGCCTGTATACTGCTGGGGCTGCCTGTATACTGCTGGGGCTGCCTGTATACTGCTGGGGCTGCCTGTATACTGCTGGGGCTGCCTGTATACTGCTGGGGCTGCCTGTATACTGCTGGGGCTGCCTGTATACTGCTGGGGCTGCCTGTATACTGCTGGGGCTGCCTGTATACTGCTGGGGCTTCCTGTATACTGCTGGGGCTGCCTGTATACTGCTGGGGCTGCCTGTATACTGCTGGGGCTTCCTGTATACTGCTGGGGCTGCCTGTATACTGCTGGGGCTGCCTGTATACTGCTGGGGCTTCCTGTATACTGCTGGGCTGCCTGTATACTGCTGGGGCTGCCTGTATACTGCTGGGGCTTCCTGTATACTGCTGTGGCTGCCTGTATACTGCTGGGGCTGCCTGTATACTGCTGGGGCTGCCTGTATACTGCTGGGGCTGCCTGTATACTGCTGGGGCTCCTATATACTACCACTGGGGCTGCTGGGGCTCCTATATACTACCACTGGGGCTGCTGGGGCTCCTATGTACTACCACTGGGGGGCCTGTATACCACACTGCTGGGGGCTATATACCTGTGCTGAGGTCCACCCTCGGCTTATACACGAGTCAATAGGTTTTTCCAGATTTTTGGGGCAAAAGTAGGGGGGTCGGCTTATACACGGGTCGGCTTATACACGAGTATATACGGTATCTTCATGTACTGTGTTCTTTATAAACTTTTAATGTAGAATTAAGGCAGCAAGGTGTGCTCAAGTTAATGCAGGTCAATTGTAGGACCTTCAGTGATGTAATGAAGAGGGTGCGCTGAAGCATCACAGAGCCTTCCCTTTTCATCACATCACTGTAGGTCCTACAATTGACCTGTATGGATATGAGCACTCAGCACAGACCGCGCTGTGCTGTCAGGTATGCTGTGCCTGGCCCTGTAACTGCAGTGATCTGCACTTCCTCCAGGCACGACTGCAGCAATCCCTTCTATGTGGCACCCTGCTCCTGCTGCCTCCTTATCCAGCAGACACACAATCTCCCCCACCGCTGCAGGAATCCGGCTGGGGAAACCATGTCTGTCCGCTGTTTAAAGTAAATGAAAATTAATTTGCTGATCCCCCACGCCCACTTCTCAGCACTGACCCCAGCGCTGAGGAGGTGGGTGTGGCGACTCTCCACAAAAGCAGGGAATATTAGAGTACAGTGAGCACACATGGTTTCCTTAGCAGCTGGATTCCTGTAGCAGCAACGTTTCACTGTCTCCTGTGATCCCAGTCCACCCCTGCCCCTTCCCCACAGCAAGCCCTCACATGTTACATTTGGGCACTTTCCTTACAAATTTGGAGGAGAAGAAGTGCGTCTTATAGTTAGAAAAATACGGTAATATGACTGATGAGATACAGCACATTGATGTGGACAATAGATAAGAGTTGGCACCACTTTTTAAAATCCAGCTACCAAAGATGTATTTTTTTCCTGTGTCATTTTGGCAGGTACATTTTTTTTTTTTTTGCAGATAAATTTGTTGAAATGACAGTGTTCAGGCGGCAAAAAATGTAGAAAATGACTACCATATTTTTCGCTTCATAAGACGCACCCCAAAGAGAAAGAAGAATATATTTTAATGTTATATGGGGTCCATCTTATAATGCCAGTTTCCGTCTTACAATCAGTATATATACATGTCCCCCATCATGCTATATATGTCCCCCATCATGCTATATATGTCCCCCATCATGCTATATATGTCCCCCATCCTGGTATATATATATATCCCTCATTTTGGCATATATGCTCCCCATTCTAGTATATATGTGCCTCTCATCCTGTATATGTACTCCCATCCTGGTATACAGTATATGGTCCCCCATCCTGTATATATGGTCTTTCTTCCTGCATATATGCCCCCTTTCTGGTATGGTATATATGTCCCCCCATCCTGTATATATGGTCACCGCCATCCTGTATATATGATCCTCCATTCTGTATATGGCCCTCCATCCTTTGTACATGGCCCCCATCTTTCCTCCCCCAGACCCAGCATGCCTTACCGAGGGTGTTTTGTGTTCCTTTGCTGCATTTACTGACAGTGTGCAGCTGGTTGGTAGCGGTTGAGACTTCTACAAAATGGCCATGGGTGGAGGTCCGGTCCTGCCTCCAGCACCCCTGGTCCATGACTGCAGACACCCCCGCCCACTCGTAATATTTTTTTTTTTATTTATTTATTTATTTTTTAGATTCTGATTTTAAGATGCACCCCTGTTCTCAATCCTAGTTTGGGGAAAACAAAAGTGCGTCTTAATATCCAAAAAATACGGTAATAAACACCTTGTTTCCTTTACGGAAGTGTTGTATGCAGTGTTATGGCTTAACTCATCTGTAAGAGGACAATATTGGAGTGGAGAAAATAAAGAACAAAAGAAACTGATGGATGAGTGTGTCACCCCCACTTTTATATTCCAGGAGATAGCCACGCTCAACCTGGTTACAAAAGCCATTGATCTGTAAAATGAAGCTGTCACATCTTGATGACCTGACTGAATCGCTCAGCATGGACGAGTCCAGGAATCACTTGATCGAGAAGATAATGCACATAACCTTAGACATCCTCTACCTGCTGACTGGAGAGGTGAGGGCTTCTGCTGTCTCAATTATTAACAAAGGGCCATGGAGGGGAAAGAATTGCATTCTGGAATGTCTCATGGCATCACTTGTTATCTCTATGCTGCCTATGCCTGTTAAGGGTTATTACCATCTCAACCATGAATGGAGATCTAGAAACAGTGTAGCTGATATTGTAGATTACAGTGGTGGAAGCTGCATGGAGCTATTCCTGTCTGTCATGAAAGTCTTGGGTGGGAATAACCCTTTAAGGCTGCGTTCACACATTGCGTACTTTTGCACGTGCTTTTCAAAATACACAATGTGCTTTTTGTCTGCCGGCAAAGTGAATGGGAAATTCACTTTGCCGTGCAGACAGTGCGTAAAAATATGCTGCGCTTTTATAGGAAAAAGTGCCTGCGTAAAAAGAATGACCATGTCAATTCTTTACGCAGCAGCGTCAGTGCTTTTTCCTATAAGGGCGGGCGCTGCTGCATCTGACGTCACGGAGGGGGAGGAAGAATCCTGGTTCCTCCTCCCCTCTGACACCTGTGACTGCCCATTTGATTTCGCAGTGTATTAATATAGACTGCAAAATCAAAGTTAACTAAAGACAAATGCATTAAAAATAATAAAGGATGAGATACTTAACCTCCGAAGTGTGTTCCGGTGTCCGGGAGCCAGGAGCCGCAGGAGGAATTTATCTGCTAGGACCTGTGGTGATGTCAGAGTGACGTCACGGCCATGTGATATGTAGCACGTGACCGCGAGCGGTCAATCAGCGCCCGTGACATCACTCTGACATCACGGCAGGCCCTGGTAGGACAATGCCTCTCTGCACTGGAGACCGGAGAAAAGGCGTCGGAGGGTAAGTATTTGATTCTTTTTTATTTTTCATACATTTGACTTTATTTAATTAATATTTTGCAGTGTATATTAATACACTGCGAAATCTAATGGGGGCTGGCAGACATGTCACAGAGGGGAGGAGGAAGCGGGATTCTTCCTCCCTATTGTGACATCACCTGCGCTTTGTGGGGTGAAGAAAGTATGGTGTGTGAAAGCCTCGGTGTATTTTGTTGCACTTTTTTGCGCGGCCGAAAATCGCGGCAAAAAGCGCAACAAAATAGGCAAATGTGTGAACGTAGCCTAAAAGTAATAAAATAAGCAGCACACTGCTCCTAAAACCCGCCGCCTTCCCTTTTTTGGCAGACCTGTAGAAGTCAGTGGTACATTAACGCTGAGCCTAGTAATTGGGTGCAGCAGTCACATGTTATATATGTGATCTTTTTATTTTTTTTTTCCACTGCAGCCCTGTAAACAGAAGGCAAGTGCTGCTTATTTTGGTAGTTTACAATTTAAAGGGGTTGCTACTCAAAGCACAATTTAATCAATAGACCTTGGAATAATAATAATTTCCACAATTGGATGTGATTAAAAAAAATGTTCCTGTGCTGAGATAATCTATGTGTCCCTGCTATGTGCTGTGTAATGGCAGTGTCTGATCGTACAGGGACATGGTCTGATCATACCACATCTCCTGGGCTAAAATAATCTTCTATATGTGTCCCTGTTATGTACTGTGTAATGGATTTGGCTAATCATACCACATCTCCTGGGCTGAGATAATCTTCTATATGTGTCCCTGCTATGTCTTGTGTAAGGGATGTGTCTGACCGTACAGGGACATGGTCTGATCATACCACATCTCCTGGGCAGGGGAGGATGTGAAACAGATTAGACATTACACCATGGGATCAGAGCTGATGCTTTCTGTGAGGTAAAATGTGTTTAAAAATGGGGATAGAGATGTTTTACCTCACAGAAATAAGCTATGATCCCATGCTGTACTGTCTGTTTAATCTTTTGTGTCCTCTCCGGCCCAGGAGATGTGGTATGATCAGACCATGTCCCTGTACAGTCAGATACGGCCATTACACAGTACATAGCAGGGACACACAGATTATCTCAGCACAGGAACATTTTTTTTTTAATCATGTCCAATTATGGAAATAATTATTCTAAGATCTATTGATTAAAATGTACTTTGATTTTGGGACAACCCCTTTAAGGGGGAACTCCAGTGAGAGGAACCTTTTTAGTACAGTTCCTGCCCTGCTAAATGATGAAGCAGAGCCGTACACTGCAGTTCTAGGATCTATAGATCTCTTCTAATTCAATAAAATCATACCTGCTCCTCTGCTCTGGCCCCCACCCCAGGAAACCCAGAATCTTCTGCCTGGCAGCTTCATGTAAGAGCAAAAAGCAGGAGGTGTGTTGGGGGGCATAGATGCTGGGAGCTTCAGGTTCAGCCTACATTCACTCGCCCTCCCAATTCTGTTTAGTGAGGGTGCAAGGCAGGGGACGTGCAGAGATTCAGGGTCACAATATGTAGGGGTCAGAGCTGAGGAGCAGGTATGATTTTTACCGATTGATAATAGATCTATAGATCCTGGAACTGCAGTGTACAGCTCTGCTTCATCATGTAGGGGGCAGGAACTGTGCTAAAAAGTTTTCTCTCACTGGAGTTCCCCTATAAGCAGCCTTGAGGCCATCATATATTTATTAATCAGGAACATGACTAGAGAATGAAGTGAATATTGGTAATTATTATCATTATGTAAACCAGCAGATGTGATGGACACACAGGAGAACAGCTATGTGTACTAGGGTCACTTTTTTTTGCAATTCATAGGATTATGTTGTATTAAAGATGTCTCGTGGCCGAGTCACGCACAGCAGCAGCCCCGTTGTATCAGGAGGATTCTGTCGGAATCAGAGCTTAAACAAAGATCCTCAAACTGACTTAATGAGAGAAGAGGGAAAAAATAATGAGAAGATCCTAGAACTTACCAATACAATGACCCAGCTCCTGACTGGGGAGGTGAGCAGTGCTGGTAATACTGGGACAGCAATGGTATATCGACAGACATGTCATAGATGTTTGGTAGTTGCCAGTCCCACTGTTGAAACTCAAAAGAATGGGGTCATGGTGCATGTTATCAGTAGAGGAGTGCATATGTCTCCTTTAATTTAATTTTGCTGTACATCCAATTGAGACCTGGATGATGACTGTATCATTGTGTATGTCAGGTTCCTGTTGGGTGTCAGGACGTCACTGTCTATTTTTCTATGGAGGAATGTGGTGATTTAGTAAAAACCCAGCTCTTCTGCAAGGGATGTTTTATCTGGAGACCAGCAGCAAAGCTCATCTCCCGGTAAGTAGAGTACAGACTTATGTGTTTTCAATTTGTGCCTTAGAAGTTTCTAAGATTGTCCCAGATATTCCTTACGCTCAAGTACTTATTGCTACTTGATAATCATAAACTGAGGAAATATCATACATTTGCCGTCTGTTCTACTGCAACCTGTTACGGCAGCTGATGCTTAATTACACAACCCTGCAAAATCGAATTTTTTTAAAAATACACGAGACTTTGTCACTGATTTTTATGTAATTTGGTGTGCTGATTACGAAAATGACCTCCATTTTTTTCCATCATGTAAGGATTTTTTGTAAAACCAAGATCGATATTTTTGCTAAAATCTTATTAAAAAAGGAATTCTGTTGAACAATTGTACATGTAATATCTGGCAACAGTGGTTTTATCCATCAAGCTGTCAGTTTAGTGAGTCATTTGCATACATGCATATAGTCAGCAGATTATCGTGTCTGACTTCTTTCTATTCACTTCCATTGAGAGAAGCCAGGTGAGACTAGTATGCTGTAATGGGACAAAATGCCGGAATGCCCGCGCTGCCACCAAGAATCACCAGTAAACAAAGAGTTAATTGGGCATATTTTTCTTTATTCTATCCTACGCGTTTCAGAGCCTCTATCTGAGCTCCTTCCTCAGGGAACATCAAGAGCACAATGGAAACAATCTTATTTAAACACAAAAAAGCGCCAAAAACAGTGACATCCCCTGTGGTGTGGCGTCATCAACAGGGTGGATTAGAGTGTGACATCACAATGTTTGTAAACCATACATCGTAGAGCTGTCAAATATCACAATAGGTTTCATACAGTTGTTCACAAAGTAGGTTTGCTATTTTTGTTCAAAACAGTGAGATCGCTTATTAAAATTCCCAAATAAAAGAATGAATGAAGAAAAAAGAAGAAAAAGGGAAAAAGAAAAAAAGAGGGAGTGAGCGGTGTTTGAACCCACGAGTGAAAAATATATTGTTGTGACTTAGAGTGTAGTATATTTAGCTAATTGTGCTATATAGTCTAGTGGAAAACTCCAGCAAATTGTATGTTTGCATGCAGAGAAGTTTCATTATAAAAATGGGTTGATACATGTGAGAAAAGATCTAATAAAGAATATATACCGTATATACTCGTGTATAAGCCGAGTTTTTCAGCCCAAAAATTGGGCTGAAAAGTCCCCCCCTCGGCTTATACACGGGTCATACGGTATGCTGTGGGGGGGGGGGGGGGCTGTGACCGGGGGCTGGAGGAGGCAGAAGGGGGCTTCGGTGACCGCAGGCGGTCACGTGGGGCCGCCTCATTAGTGCATTGAATATGCACGGCATCCCCCCGTCCATCAGCGGCGGGGGGATGCCGTGCATATTGCACGACACAGCCCCCCTCAATATGGGTCCCCCAGTAGTAATAAACAGCCCCCCCTCCTTATCATGTTCCCCCCAGGCTGCGGCAGCTGTCAAAATAACAAACACTTTATACATCACCTTCCGGCGCAGCTCCTCCGGTCCTCCGCTCCTCCGCTCGCCGGCTTCTTCCTTGTTGTGCCGGTGTCATGTGACCAGGCGCAGGAGATGACGTCATTTCCTGCGCGTGGTCACAGAAGCTGGCACAACAAGGAAGAAGAAGCCGGCGAGCGGAGGACCGGAGGAGCTGCGCCGGAAGGTGATGTATAAAGTGTTTGTTATTTTGACAGCTGCCGCAGCCTGGGGGGGACATGATAAGGAGGGGGGGGCTGTATACTACCACTGGGGCTGCTGTATACTACCACTGGGGCTGTATATACCTCTGAGGCTGCTGTATACTACCACTGGGGCTGTATATACCTGTGGGGCTGCTGTATACTACCACTGGGGCTGTATATACCTGTGGGGCTGCTGTATACTACCACTGGGGCTGTATATACCTCTGGGGCTGCTGTATACTACACTGGGGCTGTATATACCTCTGGGGCTGCTGTATACTACCACTGGGGCTGTATATACCTTTGGGGCTGCTGTATACTACCACTGGGGCTGTATATACTTCTGGGGCTGCTGTATACTACCACTGGGGCTGTATATACCTCTGGGGCTGCTGGATGCTACCACTGGGGCTGTATATACCTCTGGGGCTGCTGGATGCTACCACTGGGGCTGTATATACCTCTGGGGCTGCTCTATACTACCTCTGGGGCTGCTGTATACTACCACTGGGGCTGTATACTACCACTGGGGCTGCTGTATACTACCTCTGGGGCTGCTGTATACTACCACTGGGGCTGTATATACCTCTGGGGCTGCTGTATACTAACTACTGGAGCTGCTGCTGTATATACCACTGGGGCTGCTGCTGTATACTACCACTGGGGAGGCTGCTGTATACTACCATTGGGGGCCTGTATACCACACTGCTGGGGGCTGTATACCTGTGCTGGAGTCCACCCTCGGCTTATACACGAGTCAGTAGGTTTTCCCAGGTTTTGGGGGCAAAAGTAGGGGGGTCGGCTTATACACGGGTCGGCTTATACACGAGTATATATGGTATATATATATGAGAGGGTCCTATAGAATGTTTTATTGTGTGGTTATATAAATGGATCTAGTGGAAGAAATATATATTCCCCAAAGGGAATGTAGGAAAAAGTATTTTTTAGTAAAAACTGCCCATTCCTACATTCCCTTTGGGCACATTTTTGACCATTCTTAGTTTTTGAAAAAAGCAACTAAAATGAATTTTTAGAACTTTTAAACAGTCCACTACTTTTTTCTTAGTCCTGATAAGTAAATTATATTTTTATCAATATATGTATACCATTATTAATATTTTTATACCAATATTTATATATAGATTATTTATGAGATCCTTACATTTATATATATTTCTTCCACTAGATCCATTTATATAACCACACAATAAAATATTCTATAGGACCCTCTCATACAGTTAGGGCCAGAAATATTTGGACAGTGATACAAGTTTTGTTATTTTAGCTGTTTACAAAAACATGTTCAGAAATACAATTATATATATAATATGGGTTGAAAGTGCACACTCCCAGCTGCAATATGAGAGTTTCCACATCCAAATCGGAGAAAGGGTTTAGGAATCATAGCTCTGTAATGCATAGCCTCCTCTTTTTCAAGGGACCAAAAGTAATTGGACAATTGACTCTAATGGTGGGGTTACACGTAGCGATATCGTCCCGATATCGCATACAACGCCGCGGGAGCGCGCATTTCAGGAGCACTTTTCCCGATATCGCATCGCCGGTTTACACGCTGCGATATCGGGAAACAACGTCCCGACGATGTGTACGCCCACCAATGGGTGAGGTGCGAGTACGCATCGGAGTTGGGCTGTCGCACGCAGCGATCCTGCTATAACGGCCTTGCGATATCGGGAAGTTGAATAGCTCAGCTATTCAACTCCGATATCGTTTTGGCATCGTTCCAGGATCGCGTTGTATGCTAAAACAGTACAACGCGCGCCCGATATCGGCTCCAACTCGCAACCCACGTGACTTTTTGTCGGAGTTGGGTCGGAGTTGGACGCCGATATCGCGGCGTGTAAACCCACCATAAGGGCTGCAATTAACTCTGAAGGCGTCTCCCTCGTTAACCTGTAATCAACGAAGTAGTTAAAAGGTCAGGGGTGGATTCCAGGTGTGTGGTTTTGCATTTGGAAGCTGTTGCTGTGACCAGACAACATGCGGTCAAAGGAACTCTCAATTGAGGTGAAGCAGAACATCCTGAGGCTGAAAAAAAAGAAAGAAATCCATAAGAGAGATAGCAGACATGCTTGGAGTAGCAAAATCAACAGTTGGGTACATTCTGAGAAAAAAGGAATTGACTGGTGAGCTTGGGAACTCTAAAAGGCCTGGGCGTCCACGGATGACAACAGTGGTGGATGATCGCCGCATACTTTATTTGGTGAAGCAGAACCCGTTCACAACATCAACTGAAGTCCAGAACACTCTCAGTGAAGTAGGTGTATCTGTCTCTAAGTCAACAGTAAAGAGAAGACTCCATGACAATACAAAGGGTTCACATCTAGATGCAAACCATTCATCAATTCCAAAAATAGACAGGCCAGAGTTAAATTTGCTGAAAAACACCTCAAGAAGCCAGCTCAGTTCTGGAAAAGTATTCTATGGACAGATGAGACAAAGATCAACCTGCACCAGAATGATGGGAAGAAAAAAGTTTGGAGAAGAAAGGGAACGGCACATGATCCAAGGCACACCACATCCTCTGTAAAACATGGTGGAGGCAACGTGATGGCATGGGCATGCATGGCTGTCAATGGCACTGGATCACTTGTGTTTATTGATGACATAACAGCAGACAAGAGTAGCCGGATGAATTCTGAAGTGTACCGGGATATACTTTCAGCCCAGATTCAGCCAAATGCTGCAAAGTTGATTGGACGGCGCTTCATAGTACAGATGGACAATGACCCCAAGCATACAGCCAAAGCTATCCAGGAGTTCATGAGTCCAAAAAAGTGGAACATTCTGCAATGGCCAAGTCAATCACCAGATCTTAACCCAATTGAGCATGCATTTCACTTGCTCAAATCCAGACTTAAGACGGAAAGACCCACAAACAAGCAAGACCTGAAGGCTGCGGCTGTAAAGGCCTGGCAAAGCATTAAGAAGGAGGAAACCCAGCGTTTGGTGATGTCCATTGGTTCCAGACTTAAGGCAGTGATTGCCTCCAAAGGATTCGCCACAAAATATTGAAAATAAAAATATTTTGTTTGGGTTATGTTTATTTGTCCAATTACTTGTGACCTCCTAAAATGTGGAGTGTTGGTAAAGAAATGTGTACAATTCCTACATTTTCTATCAGATATTTTTGTTCAACCCTTTAAATGAAACGTTACAATCTGCACTTGAATTCTGTTGTAGAGGTTTCATTTCAAATCCAATGTGGTGGCATGCAGAGCCCAACTCGCGAAAATTGTGTCACTGTCCAAATATTTCTGGCCCTAACTGTGTGTGTGTGTGTGTGTACATATATATATATATATAATATATATATATATATATATAATATAATGTGTGTGTATATATATATATATATATATATATGTGTATATATATATATAAATATAATGTGTGTGTATATATATATATGTATATATATGTATATCTATTATATAATCGCGAATCGGAAAAGCGCCCCTCCGCGCGCTACTTCCGATGTCGTCATGTGGATACGAATTTAACATTGGGTGCGAAGCAATGGCCGCGAGGCCATTGCGAGTCGCTGGCCCAGGGCGAGCAATGGCCGCGAAGCGGCCATTGCGAGTCGCTGGCCCAAAATCTACCCACAGGCTCGCCCACAACGTTCGCCATTTACCGCTCAGGTAGCGCGAGCAATGGCCGCGAGGCCATTGCGAGTCGCTGCCTGAGCCGCAAATCGCTACCCGGGGATCATGGAGCGAGTCGCTGCCTGAGCCGCAACTCGCTCCCCCATGTCCGCACAGCCCTCCCCATTTTCGCACAGCCGCCCCCCCATGTCCGCACAGACCTCCCCATGTCCGCACAGCCCACCACCCACATGTCCGCTCACCCACCCCCATGTCCGCACACCCACCCCCATGTCCGCACACCCACCCCCATGTCCGCACACCCACCCCCATGTCCGCACACCCACCCCCATGTCCGCACACCCACCCCCATGTCCGCACACCCACCCCCATGTCCGCACACCCACCCCCATGTCCGCACACCCACCCCCATGTCCGCACAGCCCCCCATCTACACACAGCCCCCCCCATGTCCGCACACACACCCTCATGTCCCCACAGCCCCCCCCATGTCCGCACACACACCCTCATGTCCCCACAGCCCCCCCATCTCCGCACAGCCCCCCCCATATCCGCACACCCACCCCCATCTCTGCACAGACCCCCCCATGTCCGCACAGCCACCCCGCAACAAAACCACCCCGCCGCACCAAAGCCCCTACCCCCCAAGTGCGCCGCACCCCTACACCCTAAGCCCCGACACGCCGCGCCTATGCCCCTACACCCTAAGCTCCGCCGCACCTAAGCCGCTACCCTCTAAGAACCGCCGCACCTAAGCCCCCACCAATACCCCCTAAGCCCCGCCGCACGTAAGACCCTACCCTATAAGCCCCGCCGCACCTAACACCCTACCCCCTAAGAACCGCCGCACCTAAGCCCCTACCCTCTAAGAACCGCCGCACCTAAGCCCCTACCCTCTAAGCCCCGCCGCATCCTAAGCCCCCACCAATACCCCCTAAGCCCCGCCGCACCTAAGACCCTACCCTATAAGAGCCGCCGCACCTAACCCCCTACCCCCTAAGAACCGCCGCACCTAAGCCCCTACCCTCTAAGCCCCGCCGCATCCTAAGCCCCCATCAATACCCCCTAAGCCCCGCCGCCTACCCCCTAAGTCCGCCGCTTCTAACCCCCTACCCCCTAAGTCAGCCGCCCCTAACCACCGCCGCATCATAAGCCCCCACCGATACCCCCTAAGCCCCGCCGCCTACCCCCTAACTCCGCCACCCCTATCCCCTAAGCTCCGCCGCATTCTAAGTACCCACCGATACACGCTAAGCCCCGCCGCCCATCCCCTACTCCCTAAGCCCCGCCGCTTCCTAAGCTCCCGCCGCTGTCCCCCGCCGCTCGCGCTAACACCTAACGCCCTACACCCGAAGCCCCCGCCGTCCCCTAACCTAACGTCCCCGTCGATCACTTACATGCCTTCAAGTCATCTGATCGTCCGTCCGATCCACAAGTCCTCCGTCCGGCCAGGCGTCCTCTTCCTCCGGCCCCGGGGGTCTTCTCTCTTCTTTCCGTCATCTCCGCCTCTTCGTCCGGCCCCGGGGATCTTCTGTCTTCTTTTCGCAAACTTCCACCTCCGACGTCCTCTTCCTTCTCATTGAGATAGAATGGACGAAAAATCCGCCATTCTATCTCAATGAGATCTGAGGCCCTCTTCTGATTGGTCGCTGTATACTGCCCTCAGCCAATCAGAAGAGCCCCTCATTTTTTTATTATTTTTAAATTATTTTTTAATTATTTTTTTTATTATTAAATTTATTTATTTTTTTAAGTCAGACTGAGACGCAGTTCTTATTCAGGTCCGCATTTTTTTTTTTTTTTATTATTATTTTTATTTAATTATTTATTATTTTTTATTTATTTTTTTATTATTTTTTAATTATTTTTAAATTATTTTTTTTATTATTTTTTTAAGTGAGAGTGAGACACAGTTCTCATTCAGGTCCGCCTTTTTTTTTCCCCATTGACATACATTACCGGTGTGTCGGCGATTTTATGGCCGCCCACCTGGTTCTATTTGTCGGCCCTAAAATCGCGGACACACCGCTAATGCATCTCTATGGGCAGTCAGCCCGATTTCGGATTGGTCGCCGACCAATCAGAATTCGAGCTCACTGCCCATAGACATGCATTAGCGGTGTGTCCGCGATTTTAGGGCCGACAAATAGATAAAATCGCCGACACACCGCTAATGTATTTCAATGGGGAAAAAAAAAGGCAGACCTGAATGAGAACTGTGTCTCACTCTCACTTAAAAAAATAAATAAATTTAATAATAAAAAAAAATAATTTAAAAATAATTAAAAAATAATAAAAAAATAAATAAAAAATAATAAATAATTAAATAAAAAATAAAAAAAAAAAAAAAAAAAAATGCGGACCTGAATGAGAACTGCGTCTCAGTCTGACTTAAAAAAATAAATAAATTTAATAATAAAAAAAATAATTAAAAAATAATTAAAAAATAATAAAAAAATAAATAAAAAATAATAAATAATTTAATAAAAAAAATAATAAAAAAAATAAATATATGCTAATAATATCAGCCCTTTCAGCGGACCTGAAAGAGAACTGGGTCTCAGCCTAAATAATAAATTTAATAATAAAAAAAAATAATTAAAAAATAATTAAAAAATAATTAAAAAATAAATTAAAAATAATAAAAAATTCAATAAAATAATAATAAAAAAATTAAATATATGCTAATTATATCAGCCCTTTCAGCGGACCTGAAAGAGAACTGGGTCTCAGCCTAAATAATAAATTTAATAATAAAAAAATAATTAAAAAATAATTAAAAAATAAATAAAAAATAATAAATAATTCAATAAAAATAATAATAAAAAAATTAAATATATGCTAATTATATCAGCCCTTTCAGCGGACCTGAAAGAGAACTGGGTCTCAGCCTAAATAATAAATTTAATAATAAAAAAAAATAATTAAAAAATAATTAAAAAATAATAAAAAAATAATAAAAAAGTAATAAATAATTCAATAAAAATAATAATAAAAAAATTAAATATATGCTAATAATATCAGCCCTTTCAGCGGACCTGAAAGAGAACTGGGTCTCAGCCTAAATAATAAATTTAATAATAAAAAAAATAATTAAAAAATAATTAAAAAATAATTTAAAAATAATAAATAATTCAATAAAAATAATAATAAAAAAAAATGCTAATAATAATGATATTACTGCTAATAATAATGCTATTAATGCTAATAATTATGCTATTAATGCTAATAATAATGTTATTAATGCTATTATTAATGCTAATAATGCTATTAATGCTAATAATAATGCTATTAATGCTAATAATAATGCTATTAATGCTATTAATAATGCTATTAATGCTATTATTTATGCTATTAATGCTATTAATGCT